>CM051235.1:598222968-598680468 GCA_027917425.1 Gastrophryne carolinensis
AACATGGCTGATGTAGACGACCTCGAAACCCATTGGCATATTCGTGGGTAGTGGAAGAAGCAACATGTAACATTTCCTTTCATTGTTGTTTTGGCAGGAGGCGGAACCAGAACCCCAAGCTGGGACCTCTTCCCAAGTCCCATGTGGCCAAGCTTCAGAGGCTCAGACAAGGGTAAGTTGTCTAGTGAGTGTTTATGGTAACTTTTTGGAGGGGCATAACTGCATTTGTTCCGTTTGACTAAAATGTGGTTTACTATTTGTTTAGCCTCCAACCACAGCAAGAGGAGGTGTGGCACCAACCAGTGCCGATTTCTACCAACTAGGGGTCCGGATGCTGGAGGACTACAGTCGCCAACAGCCGCGTGATGGAACTAATGAGCGCATTGCGGCGTTGGAAAATCAGGTGCTGATGTGTCAGCAACAAAATGAGGGCCTGCAGCGCCAGGTGGACCAGTTACGGCAAAACCTACAACAGAACCAGGACCTTGGTCGCCTTGCAAATGTTATCGAGCAATCTGTACAGCGCCAGGAAGAAGCAATACAGCGCCAGGCAGAAGCAATACAGCGGCAGGACCAAACTTTGTTGTTGCTACAACAGCTCATACAACAGCAGTCTATATTTTTTACTGCACTGTTGTCCCCCAACACCGCCCCTAGCAATGACTCCCAACCTCCCCGGCCACCCAGCCAAGAATATTAATTTGTAAACCTTTTTCTTATTATTTATGTAAATATATTTTTGAAAACCACCTCTAATTTGTGTTTATCCATACATGTGAAAGCTAAATACACAGTCATGGATGATTTGCTCAATCATCTCTAATATTATGCCACCATTTATGTGCCACATTAGTTAACATTGCTTACTATGGTGTAAACATGTACTGGCTCAAAATGGCTGCATAATTTTAGACATAATGGTTTTTGGGAATCTAAACCTATGCTGGTCAAGGAACAACACAGTTATTGGTAAATATAAATGTATTTCTACAAATTGGGCCAACACGGCCAACATAGGCCAACAAAGCCACTACAACATGGACATGGCAGCCATCCCCCCCACCCTAACGTCTCCGACGCCTCTTCATGGCCAGCAGCATCCCTTTCATCTGTCGGAAGGCCCGCCACAGTCTGCGATGCTGGCGTATACAAGCTGTAGAGATGTGATTAAAAATAATATATTAGAATTTGATTGGGAACTCAACATACACAGATGTAGCAATGTAATGTCAGTGTTTCTAACTTGCTAACACTCACATTAACATTGGTGAACAATGTGCCCCTAACATTTTAAATTAAAGTTTTAATATTGGCTTGAAAACATGTTAGGACCACATACCTTTACTCTTAAAGTGGACCAACACCCACAATATAGTTTATCATGGGTTTTGGCCCACTTTGTTGTTGCTCACAGATCTGTTTTTCCCCTGATGTGTGTATACACACAGTAATCCATAGCCACTCACCTCTCCATGCTCCAACGTGCTTGGCACAAAAAACGCACGCTAACGTCTATGCAGGGAACAGGAATGTACACTCCTCTTCCGCCGCCTCTTCACGCATGTCACTCTCTGGCTGCTCATGGGGACCCGGCGGCCATTCACAGAGGCCCAGGGGGGAAAAATGCACGTCTGGAGTGTTGCGCTGGAGCCAGCGGAAGATAAGTTCCGATAATTAGGGGTTTGCTTGGTGGGTTGGACCCGCGGTACCTGCACTTATCGTATGTTCCGCGGGGTGTTAGTTGTTAGTTGTTGGCAAATTAAATGTTTAATGCACATTAAACACCCTTGGTGTTGGGCCAGGTTAACTCTTGCAAATGTAATAATGTTTATGGCCAAGTAAGGACATTTATGTCTTTAGTCCCAGCCAAACATCAGTGCCTAAGGATGATGGCAGTTTTCCCTATAATGTTATGGGTAAACACCTAATCAGCCCCATTTGGTTGTCTATACGCCACAAATAGTCCGTATGTGTCCGTAACAAGAATGTGAGGCAACTATCAAGGATGGTGACTGGCATGTTGGATTATTGTCCAAACACATTTAACCTAGATGTGTGTGAAATTCACACATTGGTAAATTACAAATTTCTACAAATGTAACTAGAAGAGAAATGTTTCAAAAGTATTTACCCATATGAATTTGGATGTACTCACCATCGCAGCTGTGGCGGTGGCCCATGCTGCTGGCCGTCCCTGGAGCTGGTGTGGGGAGGAGGAATTCTGCCTCCGTCTGCGTAGCGACATCTGTCCATAAAAAATCAAAATACAAAACAACATTTAGTGGAGCTATGACACCCGAAGTTTTAACATCAATCTGGTTATTGAGTCTTAGCTCCAAAAAAAAAAAATTATTTACATACATGTTAAACGATATTTGCTATATTCCTGGCCCATTAGTTAATGTGAAGTGTTTATGGTTGCCACATGTATCCATTATGAAAATCTGGCACTAACCTTTACATTGCAATGTAAATGACTCATTACCAATTTAATGGATAATGTTACCAGTGTGCAACATGTGTTTGCCCTAACTACTTCACGTAAATTAACTATTGCTAGCACACATCATGGTGTGGCCAGAAACATAGGGGTGGTTTCCAGTTGGCTAGCACTGTAGTGTGGTTTGTGATGTTAATGTACATTAGCAAACCAGCTGAGACAATGGACCAGGAAACGTGTCTGTTAAAAGTGGTCCAAGACCCAGGATTGTGAATATTCAGTGTATTAGTCTACTTTGGCAGAGCAACACAATTTTAGTCCGCCACCGCCCCTGCCTTCCGCACATCACTCCGCCAGTGTGTGCGCACGCGCATGCCAGTATGAAACAGAGCGCAGGCGCACACACATCTCGAGTGCCACACAGGAGGCAGGGACAATGGCTTCTGCCACCCCCAAAGAGGGAAGTAGTTTGTGGTGTTTGGTTGGGGGGTGGCCCTGGGTGAGGGATGTGATTGGGCAGGGAAGGCGCCATAATCCAAGCAATATCATCAATGTTTGTGGGTCCACTTTAAGGAATGACATAAATTCCAAAATGAACTAGCTTACAACATACACTTACCACGACTATGCCCGAGGAGGATTTGACGCCAAAAATCCATGGAGGTGCCGCCTATATGATGCCCTGCAAATTACAGAGGAATTGCAAGGGCTAAGCACAAATGGTCAGATGAAACCTGTCACAGACTAACAATTAAAACATGGAAACTCACCAGGGGATGAAGCGCCACTTGAAGCCCAGGGAGGGCTCTGAGGAGGAGGCGGGGAGCCTCGGCTCCTCACACTCTGCTCAGAAGATCCACCAGGCAAAGGGCCACCCTCCTCCCTCTCACTCCCTGCTTGAGAGTGGCCCCTTGCCTGGTGAGAGTCCTCAGACTCAGAGTGTGAGGAGCTGAGGCTTGATCCAGCCTGCCCCCCAGCAGCACACTCCTCTGGGGCGTCATCCCCTTCCTCCCCTGGGTCCTCTAAATAGGACCCGCGGGAGGGACCCTCCCCCGATGACTCCCCCGAGTCCGCCTGCCTGGTTCGGGGGAGGAATCCCTTCCCACGTTTCCCCAGGGGAGGACGCTTATCTGTGTGGAGGGGGTGAAAGCAAATAATTAATATAAAGAGCAAAAAAGGACACAGCTTAGCAGATGATTCTGCACAAAGGCAAAAAAGAACATAAGCTTTAACTTACCTGATGCGTAGGCATCATATAGGCGGTACACGCCTTCTGGGTCCCGGCGCTTAAAATCAGACCATTTTTGTTGAATGGCCCGGATGGTCAGGTCGGTCTGGAAGCGCCGGGACACAGTGGCCTTCACCTCCATGGCAAGGCGTTTTTTCGCTCCTCGGGCATAGTCGTATTCGGCCAGGCAGAAGTCCTAGGAAAAAAAAAACAAATAAAAAAAAAATAAATAAATACATGACCTCAGAACAATGTCATAAACAGTTATACAGAGACAAGATCAAAGTGGACCCACACCCAGGATTTACATTATTCTGGGTTTGGGTGCACTTTTGTGGGCCACAACTATTGTGGGTGGGCCACTGTCTGCAACCCCCTTTGAAGGCCCCAAATACACCGCTGAGGACACTCCCACGTCACTCCGCAAGCCAAACACAGCGCTCCACGCCGGTGTGGTATGCGCATCCAAGGGCCTTGGGAGGTGCATACCAGCTCAGCTGTGTCTGCACGGCAAAGTACGCATGTGGCGTTTGACTCTAACAGGGAGTGCGCCTGCACACCAAATGAAAATATGTATGGCGCAGGGGTACACCCTGCTAGAGGTAAGCGCAATAGGCATCCGCAACTCACGCATGCACAGATGGGACGGGGCAGAGGTAATTTTTAGGGCCCTCCAGGGGGGGGGGGGGGGCATCCAAGCAGGACATCCACAATGGGGATGCCCCATGTGGAGTGTTAAATTTTGGCCTAAAAACAATAAAAATTCTGCCCCTATCCCCCCTGTGTGTTTATCAATTTTTAAGCTAAAAATACATAACTAAAATACTCACTTTCACAACCTGGCCATTTACACGGCTATCCACCCGGGTGCGCCTTTGTTTCTTGGCCCCAGGAGGGGAATGGGTGGGAGGGGTGGTATTTGGGGAAGGTGAGGTAGGTGGGGGATGTGGGGGAGGGGTGGTGGGTCCGGAATCTGAGGAGGAGCTGGGGAGGCGCATTACTCGCCGTTTGGGAGCCATATTGGAAACGCTAAGGAGGAAACAGGAACCGGAAATGACGCTAGCGACATTAGACAAATAAAAAACAAAACATAACAAAAATACGCACCGCGCCCCAGCAACAAGCTATTCTCAGCTATGTGCAAGCTAAGTGGCGGAAAAACTAAAATGACGCTTGAAAACAAGCTAGTGGCATAAGCGCAAGACAGTTTTACCTTAAGGTGGCGTTGAAACGCAAAGGAGGATCCAGGAACCGGATATGACGCAAGCAACTGTGCTGCAAAAATCAAAAAAAAAACATGCGTGCAGCAGGGACAAGCTAATATCAGCTATGTGCAAGCTAAGTGGCGGAAAAACATTAAAATGACGCTGCAAAACAAGCTATTGGCATAAGCGCAAGACAGTTTTACCTTAAGGTGGCGTTGAAACGCAAAGGAGGATCCCGGAACCGGATATGACGCAAGCAACTGTGCTTCAAAATTCAAAAAAAAACATGCGCGCAGCAGGGACAAGCTAATATCAGCTATGTGCAAGCTAAGTGGCGGAAAAACATTAAAATGACGCTGAAAAACAAGCTAGGGGCAAAGGCGCAACGAATTATTAGCTTGATTTAGCTGGGGATTCTACATACTGTAATGCATAGGTCCTTCTAAAGCATACACCGTTGTGCTTAAATATACAGAGCTTATTGCTTCACAAAGTCATCACACAATCTAACTAGACAACTACCTGAAAATGTGGCACACATGAGAATGCATAACGGGTTGTTATGAGCTGGTACGACTGAATGTTAATCCTGCAATATGGGGCCAGGCACGCTCACAACTACAGTGTATTCATTAACAACGACTGGGGTCGCGGGAAGTGAATTCCTTGCAAATGGCAGAAGGGCACATGTATGAACAGCACAGCGCCGCACAACGCAGCGCACCGAGGCACAGCGACGCTCGCGCCGCCACATAGCGAATTCAAACAGCGACTGCACAAACACTGACCAACACAGATTCATCAAGGACACGGCTGCCGAATAGCTTGGGCGCTGACAATTTCGAAGAGCGAACGTGACCGCCCAACCTGACAGGCTACAAAATAGCTTGACAAGCCCCGTTTGTGGTGAAAACAAGCGATTTTGATGCCAATGAGTTTGGGTGGAGGAGATGCAATTCCCATGTCACTCACAACATTACATTGTGAAAAAAAAAAAAAAAAAACAGATAAATAACCAGCTAGATTCATAAAACATATCAATATAAACATGTGTTGAATTTTGTACCAAAGCAAAAAACCCCAAAACCACTAAAAACAATCATTGCAGCGTCTGCCATTGAAATGTATGGGAGAGCGGCAGGTAGCGCCAGGTAATACGTGTCGCTGTGAAGGAATTTGCAGCGGCGCTGTTCGGTCCAGCCGGCTTCATGATGAATGCCGCGCTAGCCGTCGCTCTCGCCGGCGCTAGCCTCATTTTGCTTGATAAATGCGTCATTGTGACCGCCGCCGGGCGTACTTGAGTCGGTAGTCGCCGTTAGCTGCCGCTACCTGGCGCTCGTCAGACACTACCTGGCGCTATCGCTTGATGAATAAGGGCCTTAGTGTGTAATTGCGTGCCGTGTCCGGCGTTCACCTGTCGCTACCTGCCGTTTACAAGGCACTACCTGACGCTATCCCTTCATAAATAAGGCCCTAAGAGTATCCAGTTCAGTTAAAATGACAGAAAAAGGGTTTGTCAGTGAGCCATGAAGGAGGCCCCATTTAATGGCCCCCATCGCGTTTAGTTATGCCTCTGGATAAAATTGAACGCGTAAGTTTTAATGTATGCTGTAAAATATATGATGGGCCGTCATGCGTGAAGGTCCGGTCGTTCATTCCTGAGCGATCTCTATTACTTTCAACAAGTGAGAAAAAAAATTGAAAACTTTATGAGGCTTTGTAGTCCGTTCCAGATGAAAATCTATACTATTCCTGGCACCTCCGTTCCTGGAGCCACAGATGTTTATTTCTTTAAGACACACAATAAGACGACTTGAAATAGAAAAATAAACATATCACAAGGTTTTCAGCAAAGTAATTATGCTGAACATTATACCAATGAACTCTCAATCCAGCAAGTTTCTTTCCCAAGTGCGCCCTTAAAGAATCCGCTAAACCCTCCCCTGGCAGAGAGAGAAAGCAAACTATCCAAGATGGAATGCAAATTTGTGTCTGCACTTCCAATTTGCATAACCCCACCCACAGCCAAATGGCCAAAGTGCAAAAACGTATATACAACATATTTTCTGGCAAGACTCGCCGGCGTGACCTTTTGAAACAAGCGTACGCATTTACTACGGTTTATATTTGTTGCTTCACAACAATCAACCGAGGAAATCATATCTGACTTTGTATCTGACTTACATGCCAAAAGTCAGCGAAAAAAAGTCTGAAAACCTCCTTTAGTCTTATATGACCCCGTTGTGGAAACTTCGCGTCAAAATAGCAAAAAAGTTATCGCTTCAATACAATCTGTCAACAAAAAGCACATTGGGCATATATGGGTAAAAAGATTAACCTCTACCAGATAAGGTCTGAACTTAGATCTAACAGTTTCCTACCGCTTACCTCTCCTCTGCTGGGTTATAGCTAAACTGGTAAATTAGGCCCTTATTTAACAAGGGATAGCGCCAGGTAGCGAATGGTGAGCGAACGGTAATGACGCTCACCGCCACGAGAACGCCGGCTCCCCTCCGCAATCACACATTTATCAAGCCGATCCTGCTTTGCGACTGACAGAGCGCCAGATAGCGAATCATTCATCATTATTCCAGCCTCAGCCCACAGCGCCAGTGAGCGACCTTGAACAGCGACAGGTATGACCTCTCGCTACCTGGCGCTCTCCAATGCATTTCAATGGAACAATCTTTAAATATTCATAATTAATTGCTATAATTTTTTTTTTTTTTTTAAATGTCAAAAATTCTGTGACCACTTCTGCAATGTCAGATATTTTTTTTAAGGTAAAAAAAAAAAAAAAAAAATTTGTGCAGAATTGATATTACAGGTCTCATATTAATGTATTCATATTACAAAATGTTTTTTTTTTTCTAAAAATATGGTTGTTTGGGGGTTAAAAAACTACTTTTAACCCATCGCCGCCAGCGCTCTGGGGTTTAAACAAGCATTTCACAGCGCGAGAATTTTTTGAACGTGATTTGTTAATGAATATGGTGGGAGCCGGTCACTATGGCCATTCGCTATCATGCGCTCCCATACATCGCGGAACCTGTCAAATAGCGACTCCTCAACCAATATTCAACATTACCGCACACCGACTGAGTCGCTGTCAACAGCCGAACAACGGCCAAGCACAGCGAATACTAGCGGGCGCTGTGAAAATAACGCTACTGTCGCTCATCTGTCGCTACCTGGCGCTATTAATGAATCGGCCTCCCCGTCTGAACTTAGATCTAACAGTTTCCTACCGCTTACCTCTCCTCTGCTGGGTTATAGCTAAACTGGTAAATTAGGCCCTTATTTAACAAGGGATAGCGCCAGGTAGCGAATGGTGAGCGAACGGTAATGACGCTCACCGCCACGAGAACGCCGGCTCCCCTCCGCAATCACACATTTATCAAGCCGATCCTGCTTTGCGACTGACAGAGCGCCAGATAGCGAATCATTCATCATTATTCCAGCCTCAGCCCACAGCGCCAGTGAGCGACCTTGAACAGCGACAGGTATGACCTCTCGCTACCTGGCGCTCTCCAATGCATTTCAATGGAACAATCTTTAAATATTCATAATTAATTGCTATAACTTTTTTTTTTTTTTTAAATGTCAAAAATTCTGTGACCACTTCTGCAATGTCAGATATTTTTTTTAAGGTAAAAAAAAAAAAAAAAAAATTTGTGCAGAATTGATATTACAGGTCTCATATTAATGTATTCATATTACAAAATGTTTTTTTTTTCTAAAAATATGGTTGTTTGGGGGTTAAAAAACTACTTTTAACCCATCGCCGCCAGCGCTCTGGGGTTTAAACAAGCATTTCACAGCGCGAGAATTTTTTGAACGTGATTTGTTAATGAATATGGTGGGAGCCGGTCACTATGGCCATTCGCTATCATGCGCTCCCATACATCGCGGAACCTGTCAAATAGCGACTCCTCAACCAATATTCAACATTACCGCACACCGACTGAGTCGCTGTCAACAGCCGAACAACGGCCAAGCACAGCGAATACTAGCGGGCGCTGTGAAAATAACGCTACTGTCGCTCATCTGTCGCTACCTGGCGCTATTAATGAATCGGCCTCCCCGTCTGAACTTAGATCTAACAGTTTCCTACCGCTTACCTCTCCTCTGCTGGGTTATAGCTAAACTGGTAAATTAGTGCTATGGCTTTGGGTCCTTGCCTGAATTTTAGCCGTTCAGCCATAACTGAACGAAGGCAAATATCTGGTCACACTATTCACCCATCTTTTTTAAAAACTCCAGGTAGCGCCTCGTAGCGGCAGGCAGCATCTGGTGAACGCCGGGCACTGTACGCAAAACCACATTTATAAAAGTGAACCTGGTTAGCGCCTCTAACAGCACCATGTAGCGTCCAATGTATTATTACAGGAGGCTCAATGTATAGCACCGGCGCTCTAGATTCCAGAGTGCCAGGTATTACCTTTCGCTCAGTGTCGCTCTCCCATACAGTTCAATGGCCGTTCATTTGCTTGTGTTTAAACAGCGTTTGACTTTTTTTTTTGCTCCAATCATTGTGTGACGTCTCCTGGCTGCAAACAAACACTTTTAGAAACTTTTTTGACTTTTTACATTTTTACGCAGAATTGTCATTACAGGTCTGGCACTAAAGTGTCATTGTCACAGTGTTAAAACAATGTCATTCCATGTGTTTTCGCTTTGTTACTGGTGGATATGTGTTCAAAAACAGACTTTAATCACACAGCGTCTGGCGCTCTATGCTATAGCGACCAGATTTAGAGCGCCGACGCTGTATGTGTGTCCTTTATTGATAAGTATGGTGTGGAGCGCCAAGTGCCGGAAGCACTGAGCTGGCGCTACCTTTCACACCCAGCAGCGCTGTACTGGTGTTAGAGCGCCCAACATACATCACATTCATCAATGCCGGCCAGGTTACTACAGCGTCTGAGGCTCTCTGTTACAGTGCCCGATACCCACTTATAGCGTCTACTAGTGGTCGCTCTAAGCACCGCTATACAGACGATGTTCCACCCCACACAGCCTACTAGTCTGGCTTAGGAGAAATAAAAGCATAACCAGGGATGTACTTATAATGAGTCCATGTGAGGCAGAACTGCAGAGGGGGTGGCAATAGATCTAAATTTTTATTTTGTTTCTATTACATAAAAAAAGATGATAGATAGATAGATAGATAGATAGATAGATAGATAGATAGATAGATAGATATGGGATAGATATGAGATAGATAGATAGATAGATAGATAGATAGATAGATAGATAGATAGATATGGGATAGATAGATAGATAGATAGATAGATAGATAGATAGATAGATAGATAGATAGATTTTTACTACTGTCATGTTTTTATGTCAACTATTGGTAACTCAGCAGCACAGCCCCACCTCCACTCCTTCCTCCTCCTCCTCCACTCCCTACACCCCCCCCCTCTTGGGGCCTTATTTATCACGGGCTATCGCCAGGTAGTGTCTGACGAGCGCCAGGTACCGCCAGCTATCGGCGGCTACCGACTCAAGTACGCCCGGCGGCGGTCACAATGATGCATTTATCAAGCAAAATGAGGCTAGTGCCGGCGAGCGCGACTGCTAGCGCGGCATTCATCATGAAGCCGCCTGGACCGCACAGCGCCGCTGCAAATTCCTTCACAGCGCCAGGTATGAGCTGTCGCTCCCTGGCGATGTCCAATGCATTTCAATGGAGCAATCTATAATTAATCATAATTAATTGGTATACTTTTATATTTTTTTTTTTTTTTTTTTTTTTAATGTCAAAAATTCGGAGACCACTTCTGCAATGTTAGGATTTATTTTTAAGTAAAAAAAATTTTTTTAAAAAATTTGTGCAGAATTGATCTAACAGGTCTGATATTAATGTATTCATATTACAAAATGATTCTAAAAACATGTATAATGTTACAATCAAAAAATATGGTTGTTTAGGGGTTAAAAACTAGTTAACACCCATCGCCGCCAGCGCTCTGGGGTTTAAACAAGGAATGGACAGCGACAGCAAATTCGGAGCGTGATTTGTTAATGAATATGAAGCTAGCCGTTCGCTCTGGCCATTCGTTGTCAGGCGCTCACATACAACGCTGAACCTGTGAAACAGCGACCCCTAAGCCCGTATTCAACATTACCGCACACCGACTGAGTCGCTGTCATCAAGCAAACGCCGGCCAAGCACAGCGAATACTGGCTGGCGCTGAAAAAATCTCGCTACAGTCGCTCATCTGGCGCTACCTGGCGCTATTAATGAATCGGCCTCTTGGTGTTGCTTTGTTGAGGCGTGGAGGGAGCGTCTTTCTTTCTGTGCGTAACAGTCACAGCATACAGTATAACAGTCCGACAAATTTTGCCTTTTGCTTCTTCAGTGTCGTGCTCTTATTTTGATTGTATCAATGTTTAAAATGTTTTTGAATAATTATATATCATTTTGGAATATGGTGTAGCCATCGTCTGTGTATATTTAAGGAGGAATAGTTTGGTTAAACACTACAATAAAAATATTTAAAAAAATATATAATGAATAAACCAAAATAAAAAAAATGAAAGAAAAAAAAAATAAATAAATAAAATAAAAAAAAAAATATATATATATATATATATATATATATATGAATTTGATTAGTGGAGTGGTCCCAATCTATGCACAGCAAAACAAATTAATTCATTATAATGTATATTTATATTTCTAAAGTATTATATTTATGATATTATATGAATTATTCATATTATACTATTTATTTATAAGTACATTTCATTTATAATGCTTTCATTGTTATATTGTTAAGTATTATTATTTTTCAACAAGGTTATTTATTTATTACCACAGAATAATTTATTTGCAGTGGCAGAGTGAAGACTAGGCCACTAATGAAGGGGGAAATAATCCACTAAGAGAGAGAATAAACATCGTTTCAAGGTTCAGTTCATAAAAAAAAAATTTTTTAAATTAATTTGAGGAATTTGAAGTAACTCAATTGTTTTCCATATAAACTCTTATGAGAAAATTAAGGAAGGGGAAAAGGAGATTTTTTAATTACAGTGTGTAAATTAGAGGAAGAAGAGGTTTTTAATTAATGGGCATAGATTAGAGATTAGGTATTTGCACAATAAATAGTATGGCCCTTATTTAAGAAGGGATAGCGTCAGGTAGCGACTGGTGAACGCCGGACACGGCACGCAATTACACATTTATCAAGCAGAATTTGTTTAGCGACTGGGATAGCGCCATGTAGCGTCTGATTCATCATTTTCACAGCCTCAGCAAACAGCGCCAGCGTTCAGCCTTGCACAGCGCCAGGTATGACCTCTCGCTACCTGACGCTCTCCCATACATTTCAATGGACGATCCTTTTCTTCTCTTTAAACTGTTTTTTTTTTTTTTTTTTTTTAAATCACAAATTCTTTGACCTCTTCTGGCATTGAATAAGCAGTTTTTTCATAATTTTCTAATGTTTTATATATTTCCTAAGAAATGACATTACAGGTCTGGCATTAAAGTGTTCATGTTACAATGTTGTTACAATGTAATTCCATATGTTTTCGCTTTGTTACTAGTGGATAGATGCTGAAAAACAGACTTTAAACACACCGCCTCCTGCGCTCTGGGCTTCAAACAAGTATTTTTCAGCGCCAGAGATTTGTGAGGCTGTTTTTTTTTGCTGAATATGGTGTGAGTCGGTCGCTATGAGCAGTCGCTAACATGCGCTCCAATACAGCGCTGTACTCGTCAAATAGCGACTCCTCACAATGTATTCAACATTACTGAACAGCGACGGGGAGGCTGATTTATTAATAGCGCCAGGTAGCGACAGTTGAGCGACTATAGCGGTATTTTCACAGCGCCCGCTAGTAGTCGCTGTGGTTGGCCGTTGTTCGGTTGTTGATAGCGACTCAGTCGGTGTGCAGTAATGTTGAATACAAGGTGATGAGTCGCTATTTGACAGGTTCCGCGCTGTATGGGAGCGCATGATAGCGACTGGCCCTAGCGACCGGCTCCCACCATATTAATTAACAAATCACGCTCCAAAAATTCTCGCGCTGTGAAATGCATGTTTAAACCCCAGAGCGCTGGAGGCGATGGGTTAAAAGTAGTTTTTTAACCCCCTAACAACCATATTTTGGGAAACCAAAAAAAACAAGTTTTTTTTATTTTTTATTTAGTTTTTATTTTTTTCTTACCTTAAAAAAAATATCTAACATGGCAGAAGTGGTAACAGAAATGTTCACATTAAAAAAAAAAAAGATTATTAACAATTAATTATTAATATTTAAAGATTGTTCCATTGAAATGCATTGGAGAGCGCCAGGTAGCGAGAGGTCATACCTGTCGCTGTTCAAGGTCGCTCGCTGGCGGTGTGATGAATGAGTCGCTATCTGGCGCTATCTCAGTCGCTAAGCAGGATTGGCTTGATAAATGTGTGATTGTGGTGGGGAGCCGGCGTTCTCGTAGCGGTGCCCGTCATTACCGGCCGCTCACCAGTCACTACCTGGCGCTATCCCTTGTTAAATAAGGGCCTGAGTCGCTATAAAGTAGTGACCCACGGCCGAGCACTGCGACTACTAGCGGGCGCTCTGAAAATGCCTGCTACAGACGCTCATCTGTCGCTACCTGCCGCTAATGATGAATCAGCCTCCCCGTGTACAATAAATTAAAAAAATGTAAAAAAAAGGATGGATATATAAAATATAAAAAAATATTAAGGAAAGGATTCTAAAAAGTTCCAGTTGTGTTTCAGTCATAGGATAATAAGATCCAACACAGTGCAAGAAATGGCCTTTATATTGTACATATGGGACACCTACTAATCAACATTGTAAGTACATTTTGTTTATTTTGGAATTTGTGAAATCTGCCTATACATGACTGGATTTGAATTTGAATATTGTATCATGTGCAGATTTGACCCCCCTGAAGAAGCAAAGCTGCGATACATGTGGAGAGTGCACATATACACGTTGTTATGATGTAACTATGAAAAATAACTTCCTTGTCAATGTTACAAGTTTTATGTACATATATTTATATATGTAATTTCTATTTGTACAGTGTAAAAAGACAAATTACATTTTTATGAAAATAAATGTGCTGTTGTTTCAGCATATAGTGAATTAGTTTGTTACAAAAAGGGATCTGTGGGTAAAATAATAGAAGGAAAAGACACATGGCAGACGTCAGACCACATTAACCTGATGAGATGATGAGACATCATTTTCGAATCATTATACTGTAGGCATCATTTTTATGCTCGTATGCAATGTTATGTGCAATGAGCAGGCTAATAAAACAGTTTCATGATTTTCATACAACTGTCTAAAAAATAATTTTTGTGGAGAGTGAGCTATGGATGAAGATGGTGCAATATAAATACAAAATAACCTACCCTCTAAATACACCCTAGGAATTCTACTAAAAGTTTAGATTTTTGGTCTATTTCAAACATACTGTAATATTAGATTGTGAGCTTACAAGGGCAAAACCCTCATTCCTAGTGTGTTTAAAACAGAACAAAACCCCAAATTTTTACCCAGGTTTTGTTCCTTGCCTCTGGGGCAGTACACACTCACCTTTCCCCAGTCCGACAGTGCATGCGCAGGCTCTTGTCCAATCAGAACGGTTTGGCATGCATATTAATGGTCGTCAAATGGCTCGTGAAGTTGTCAATAGGGAGTGAGAGAGGCCGCAATTCCAGGCAAGGGTGCGCTCCTGCCCCCAGCCTATCTGACTGGCTGGGAGGGGAGCACATCAGAGATGCTGAGGGTTGTCTACTCCTGCTGCCCTTGCTTATGTCGGATGATGCACCTGCAGCCAGTGGGTCTATTCATTTGGCATCTGTAGAGTCCTCCCTGCCACCAATGGGTACCTCCATCTACCATCCCGTGGGTCCTTTCATCTACCGCCTGCTGGGTCCTTCTTGCCTGTGCGGGGTCCGCCACACGCAAAGTCCCTTCAGTCATCACCAATGGCCACTGCCATTGTCACTGGTCTCTTTCCTCACCAGCATCTGTTGCAGCCAATTGACTCCTCCTGCTGCCCTTGCTGATGCCAAATGCTGCCTCAACACCATCTGGAGATTCCATCTGGATCCCCCCGGGTCCCTTAATCCACTGCCCGCCAGGTCCCTCCTGCCGCCAACCGGATCCATCCTACCACCGCCAAGTCCCCCCATCCACCATCTGCTGAGTCCCTTCATCTTTGACCTGCCAGGCCCCCTGCCACTGCCAGTTTCCTCCATCCACCATCTGCTGAGTCCCTTCATCTTTAGCCTGCCAGGTCCCTTCTGCCACTGCCAGTTCCCTCCATCCACCATCTGCTGGATCCCTTCATCTTTGGCCTGCCAGGCCCCCCCCTGCCACTGCCAGGTTTCTCCATCCACCATCTGCTGAGTCCCTTCATCTTTGGCCTGCCAGTCCCCTCCTGCCACTGCCAGTTCCCTCCATCCACTATCTGCTGGGTCCCTTCATCTTTGACCTGCCAGGCCCCCCTGCCACTGCCAGGTTCCTCCATCCACCATCTGCTGGGTCCCTTCATCTTTGACCTGCCAGGCCCCCCTGCCACTGCCAGGTTCCTCCATCCACCATCTGCTGGGTCCCTTCATCTTTGGCCTGCCAGGTCCCTCCTGCCACTGCCAGTTCTCTCCATCCACCATCTGCTGGGTCCCTTCATCTTTGGCCTGCCAGCCCCCCCCCCCCCCCCCACTGCCAGGTTCCTCCATCCACCATCTACTGGGTCCCTTCATCTTTTGCCTGCCAGGTCCCTCCTGCCACTGCCAGTTCTCTCCATCCACCATCTGCTGGGTCCCTTCATCTTTGGCCTGCCAGGTCCCTCCTGCCACTGCCAGTTCTCTCCATCCACCATCTGCTGAGTCCCTTCATCTTTGGCCTGCCAGTCCCCTCCTGCCACTGCCAGCTCCCTCCATCCACTATCTGCTGGGTCCCTTCATCTTCAGCCTGCCAGGCCCCTCCTGTCACTGCTAGGTCCCTCCATCCACCATTTGCTGGGTCCCTTCATCTTTGGATTTCCAGCTCCCTGCTGCCACCTCCGGGTTCCTCTTTTCACCTCCAGGTCCCTCCTGTCACCGCACGCTGGGGTGGCCCATAGGGCCACCAATACACCACTCCTCTAACAAAGGCAGTCTTCATACTGGCTTTAATATGCAGCAACCACAACCCCAGGCTAAAACACTAGTGGTAATAAATAAAGGAATACAAATCCCATAGACCAGAAAATCTATAAATCCCTGAACATTCTTATCTAAAATTGTAAGCATTCCATTTTCCTCTCTCCTGCTGCGTCTGTACAAACGCCCACAGAAAGCTCATAAATAAATAAAGGTAAATGAGAAAAAATGTCAGTTCAATATTCAGCCTTTAAAACTGACCTTCCTGAAGCAATAGAACGAGCAACATCTCCGCAGATCCCAGAGTCCTTTGGCCTATTTTAAAGTGGCAGCAAAAACCAAACTGTTTTAGTTTATTCAGTAGATTATGGGAGCCAGAAAGTCTACTGATGCATGATCTCACTCATAATAAAAATGAGCTGCTTTATATTATTATGTTACAAAGTGTAATAATAAAACCTTACAGGAGAACTTTTCAAAATACTGCAGCCAGGGATGATTGATGACTCTTAACTGTTTGCTGTCCTGGATCCAATAAAAACTGCAGCATTCCATGGCCTGCTATAACAATCTTTCTTCTAAAACATACTGGCTGTCTGGCGGCCATGCCAATCACTCACATGTTATAATTCATGAGGAATGAAACTTATAAGTATTCATCAGCATCAGCTTCAACTTTCGGTTAAAGGGACTGTTAACCTTCATTTAAAACAAAAGTGGGGAACTAACCTTTTTGACCCCACAGTAGCTTTGGGCCAGTCCAATGCTCAGAAACTGGGAGGTTTCTATACAACCAGCCAGAAGCTGCTGCGGAGGAGAAAAGGTGAGAGCCCCCTTTTTTTTTCTTAAATTAGGGTTTACAGTTCGTTGAAACACCCAAAGTATACGGGGAGGCCGATTCATTAATAGCGGCAGGTAGCGACAGCTGAGCGACTGTAGCGGTATTTTCACAGCGCCCGCTAGTAGTCGCTGTGCTTGGCCATTGTTCGGTTGTTGATAGCGACTCAGTCGGTGTGAAGTAATGTTGAATACGGGGTTAGGAGTCGCTATTTGACAGGTTCCGCGATGTATGGGTGCGCATGATAGCGACTGGTCAGAGCGACCGGCTCCCACCAGATTCATAAAAAAATCACGCTCCAAAAATTCAAGCGCTGTGAAATGCATGTTTAAACCCCAGAGCGCTGGCGGCGATGTGTTAAAAGTAGTTTTTTAACCCCCAAACCACCATATTTTTGGAAAAAAAATAAAATTTTTTTAAAGAATTTAGTAATATGAATACATTAATATCAGACCTGTAATATCAATTCTGCACAAATTTCTTTTTTTTTCCCTTTAAAAAATTATCTAACATGGCAGAAGTGGTCACAGAATTTTTCACATTGAAAAAAAAAATACATTAATAACAATTAATTATGAATATTTGAAGATTGTTCCATTGAAATGTATTGGAGAGCGCCAGGTAGCGAGAGGTCATACCTGTCGCTGTTCAAGGTCGGATGCTGGCGCTGTGGGCTGAGGCTGGAATAATGATGAATGAGTGGCTATCTGGCGCTATCTCAGTCGCTAAGCAGGATTGGCTTGATAAATGTGTGATTGTGGTGGGGAGCCGGCGTACTCGTGGCGGGGCCCGTCATTACCGGTCGCTCACCAGTCGCTACCTGTCGCTATCCCTTCATAAATAAGGGCCTAAAAGTATAGACACAAAGTATTCATTATTAGCGCCAGCTATCGGCAAATGAGTGTCTGTACAGTGGCGCTAAGAGTGACCGCTAGTATATGCTGTGATCAGCTATCGGGCGCTGTAACAGAGTGCCTCAGTCGCTGTAGTAACCTGGCCGGCATTGATGAATGTGATTTATTTTTGACGCTCTAACTCAAGTACAGAGCTGCAGGGAGCGAGAGGTAGCGCCAGCTCAGTGCGACCGACTCTCAGCGACTCACACCATAGTTATCAAAAAAGGACACACACATAGCGTCGGCGCTCTAAATCTGGTCACTATAGCATAGAGCGCCAGACACTATGTGATTAAAGTAATGGAATGACATTCTTTACAAACACTGTGACATTAACACTTTAGTGCCAGACCTGTAAGGACAATTCTGCATAGAAAGATAAAATGTCAAAAAAGTTTCTAAAAGTGTTTGTTTGCAGCCAGGAGAGGTCACACAATGATTTGAGCGAAAAAAAAAAAACGTCAAACATGCTGTTTAAACACAAGCAAATGAACGGCCATTGAAATGTATGGGAGAGCGACACTGATCGAAAGGTAATACCTGGCGCTCTGGAAGCTATAGCACCAGCGATATATGCTGAGCCACCTGTAATAATACATCGGACGCTACATGGCGCTGTTAGAGGCGCTCATCAGATTTGCTTTCATAAATGTGGTTTTGCGTGTAGCGCCCAGCGTTCACCAGACGCTGCCTGCCGCTATGAGGCGCTACCTGGCGCTATCCCTCGCTTTAAATTCCACTTGAATATTGTCTCCAGATATAGGCAATATTCAAGTCAAACAACTGGCCTATCTTTTTTAGGAGATTCCCCTAGAGCGGGGGTACTCAACTACTTCCTGTAAAGGTGCATTTACTGACATCTGGTGAGAAGTGAAGGTCCGGGCGGGGGGCTATAGGATGGATGGATAGTTAAAAATCAGTGCACTGGGGGGGCACCCCAAAAATCCCATTGGGCACTGGGGAAAAACAGGGAGGCCAGGAATTGGATGGGCAAAACTGGGAGGATAGGAATGGATAGATCAGAGAGACTGGGCTGGATGGGGCAGGGCTGAGGGGTCAGGGTTGGATGAGGCAAAGAGACTTAGGCCCTTATTTAACAAGGGATAGTGACAGGTAGCGACTGGTGAGCGGCCGGTAATGACGGGCTCCGCCACGAGAACGCCGGCTCCCCACCACAATCACACATTTATCAAGCCAATCCTGCTTAGCGACTGAGATAGCGCCATATAGCGACTCATTCATCATTATTCCGACCTTGAACAGCGACAGGTATGACCTCTCGCTACTTGGCGCTCTCCAATGCATTTCAATGGAACAATCTATAAATATTCATAATTAATTGTTATTATTTTTTTTTTTTTTTTTTTTTAATGTGAAAAATTCTGTGACCACTTCTGCCATTTAAAATAATTTTTTTTAAGGTAAAAAAAATAAAATAAAAAAAAATGTACAGAATTGATATTACAGGTCTGATATTAATGTATTCATATTACAAAATTATTTAAAAAAAACATTTTTTTTTTGGTTTCCAAAAATATGGTTGTTTGGGGGTTAAAAAACTACTTTTAACCCATCGCCGCCAGCGCTCTGGGGTTTAAACATGCATTTCACAGCGCGAGAATTTTTTGAGCGTGATTTGTTAATGAATATGGTGGGAGCCGGTCGCTATGGCCAGTCGCTATCATGCGCTCCCATACAGCGCGGAACCTGTCAAATAGCGACTCCTCACCCAATATTCAACATTACGGCAAACCGACTGAGTCGCTATCAACTACCGAACAACGGCCAAGCACAGCGACTACTAGCGGGCGCTCTGAAAATGCCGCTACAGTAGCTCAACTGTCGCTACCTGCCGCTGTTAATGAATCGGCCTCCCCGAAACAAAGTTTTTGTGTATCTTGCAATGCCACTTTCCGCCCGTGAAGTACTTTATATTGCAATACTAGGTGCCAGGGAGCAGAGTCATGACACTGGCAGATAGACTAAGCACTACATCCCCAATCAGGAAAAGGGGGCAGCTCTGAGCAGGTTAAAACAAAAGCAACTGAATTCAGGGCTGTCAGGGCAGGGGTCCGGAAATCTGGCACCGAGGTCTGCATTCGGACCCCAGTCCACCAGTTGAGTAAGGCTGCCCTAGAGTCACAATGCAGGCTTTCATTGGAAATTGATAGATTAAAGTAAAAAAAGCAGCAGTCCTGTAATCTAAAAGATCTAAAAGATTCCAGGGCCGGCCACTGTCTTTTCTCTGTGGCATCCCAAATTGGGATGCTTCACTGTGCAAAACTCCCCAGGAACTTGAAAAAATGTGTTCTGCTGCATTCCGAGCACCCCCGGCGTTGTGCGCGCACCTCCGCCCCATCCATTCAGGTAGGCTGGGATGGGAGTGTGCGCATGGCCGGGAATGCGGCAGCGTGTGCTCCCCATTCAAGTAAATGAGCATCTGCCAAATGACATAGTCACAGCAGGCTACTCTTGTTGGGCGAGAGCCTGCACATGCACCTTTGAAGCGTAGGCTTCCTGGGGGGGTTTACACAGTGGGGTATCCAGATTCACGGAACAAAACCCGGGAAAGTCAAATTGCCAGTTCACAAAAGGTTAAATATAAAAAAAACACACTACACATAGTGGAAATTTACTTTTAATAAAAAATGTTTTTTTCTTTACTCACCTCTGATTGTCAGCTCCTCTGTCCCTCGCTGATCTCGACAGATACAGTGATCACTGCACCTGACAACTGTCAGACCGGGAGTGGGATGCCGTCAGCAGGGTGACGTCACCTGCCCCACCCACATGGTGGAAATAGGGGGAATGGGCCTGCCGGACCCGTGATCGGAGCCCCGAACCCCAGTGAAGAGGAGATTGTGCACAAAGGTGAGTAAATTATTTATTTTTTTGTTTTACATGAAATGCCGGTGGTGGTGGAAGCAGGGGGGCTATTCTGGGAACTCTCCTGTAGCCGGAGTCACCTGGACAGGGGATCAAAGCCCCCCAGGTGAAGAGGAGACCCGGAAGGATTAATAGAGGGGTCAGGTGAGTGTCTTTTTTGGGGGGGGCAGCTAGCAGGGGGGGAAAGCCAGGTACATAAAATTTACGTAGCTGGCAGTTAGTGACAGTGAAGGCAGCTACAGAAATTTTACGTAGCTGGCGTGAGAAGGGTTAAGAGTCATTCTTCAACCTAGGGCTTTCCTTCCAGGTGGTAGTTCTGTAAGTGTCCATGTTTTGGTGTCATGCATGGATATTATCTCTTCCTTTGCAGCCTTTATCCTTTTACTGGCTTCCCATTCTGAAAGTTGAGATATGTCTTCCCAAGTTGCAGGTTCATTGGTATTGGTTGTGCTTGCCTTGTATGAAAGACGTACAGGTGGTTTACTTTTGTTTTCTCTTGTTGAGCATCTTGGTTCTGTGTCTGAGACTGTGTCTGTTCTTCAGTACTGGTAGGTTCAGCACTCACTTCAACTGTTTGTTCAGAAGTTACAGATGACGTCTGATCAATGGCAGTTCTTACTTCCTTAGTTGTCATCACATTTTCTCTCAAATCTTCAACAAAAGTTATGATGATGCTAACGATAACCTTGTCTGTTCTGGGATTTAGGATTCTGTAGCCCTTAACATTATCACTGTATCCAACAAAGAGTCCCTAAAATGCTCTGTTTTGGAGTTTGGTGCATTGGCCAGAAATAGCGATGGGACAGTCCTGTATGACCGGATAAGTTTGCCTGCCAGTGAGGAGGCGTGTGTGCGCTTGGTGCAGGCATGGGGTTAATAACAGAGAAGGAGCAGCCTTATCGCAGGTTCTCCAGCACAGATTACAGGCTGCTACTGCTGATAACAGCTTGGGGAATAAAAGAGCATTGTGCTGGCTGCAGGTCACCTGGAAGGCTGCCTTGAAATGTCCCATTCACCTTCCAGCTCAGCTGCCAAACCAGCGTCCTGCTTGTAAAATATAATATGGAGGTGTGATAAACTGAAATTGCTCAGCTATCAATTGCCTTCACCTCCTTGCTGCTACCTTACTGCCCTGAAACCATTTAACAGCAGTTCAAGCCCCCTCATGTCCCTCCTTTGTGACTATAGCAAGTTAGCCACCTCTTGCAGTGAGTTTGTCAGCGCTTTGGAGGTAAAAGCACTTGTGATGGATAAGCCAGGGGCATAGCTAGGGGGCAGGGGGGCACCTACCCCAGGTGCAGCTGGTCAGGGGGATGCCAAAGCACAGGAGGGGGTGCTATTTCAAATCTTTGCCCCGAGTGCCAGAAAGCCTAGCTATACCTCTGAATAAGCTAATCTATTGTTCCACTATAGCTTATAAGCAGGGCAGCCATCAAGACATGAGAGCCAAGACTCTAGTATGGGGCCCAGTAGGTGGCCCCTGGCCAAGTGGTGCTAATGGCCCTGAGACCCACAGACTCCCACACTATTGCTGCTAGCAATCGTGGTCCAGGCTACCGTTCCATACAACCCAAAACGAAATGATGTTGCAGAGAGAAAGAACCGCTCGCTATGTGAAAGTGTAAGTAAGTAAGTATGCTGTTGATGCAAATCTACCTACAACAATTTAGGGGCAAGGCATTATGACAACATGCTATCTTCAAAACTGCCAAGCAGAGCTACAAACAAGACCCCATATGAGCTACGGAAATGAAGGAGCCTGACCTGAAGCACCTCAAGATATTTGAAAGCAACACTTGTGTGCATGTTCCCAAAGAAAAGTTGGGACTCTCGTGCAAAAGAAGAGGTCCTGGATGGCTATAGTGCAACTCAAAAGGGATACAGAATCCTGCACCCAGAGACCAACACAGTAACAATCAGCAGAGATGTAGTGATTGATGAGAACTCTATATCACTCAAATTTAATGAAGTTTTGCCATTAATTCAACCAAAGCAAAAAGAACAAGATATCAGTCACAAGCTCCAGATGTTGAAAAGGAAAGCTCTGAAGTTTGGATAAGCTCTGAAACCACCAAGGAAAGTACAGAAGAACCAGGCCAACCTCCAGTCAGGAGATCAGAGAGGCCAAACAAAGAAATCCCAGCTAAGCGCCTTTCTTATATGGTCAGAACACTTCCTGAGCCGGAACCACAGTCTTGGCAGCAGATGCAACAACTGCTTGTCCATGAGAAGCAAATGTGGTTTTTAAATGAAGAGATGAAGAGATGAGGTTCAGACATGGAACCCCAAAATTAATTTAAAGGCTTGATTGATGAAAGGATATCAAAGATCTCAAGCTGATCCATGTTCATACACAAAATGTGTAGCAGAGAAATGGACATACGTTCTTCTATATGTAGATGATGTAATCATCAGCCATCAAGAAAAGTTCTCAACCAGTACTTTGAAACTAAAAACCTGTCTAGTTTCATATTATTTGGGAATCCAAATTCAGAGAGAGGAAGATTGGAGATTTCCCTCTCAACCAAAGTTCTAAAATCTCCTCGGTCCTAAAACTGCTGGAATGTTAGAAGCCAAAGGGGGGGTCAATGCCAATGTATCCATCCCACTTGAAGTTAGAGGGAAAGAAGATCTGCTACCCAACAATGAGAGTTACATAGTTAATAAGACTTGCCCAGAAAAACACAGCTTCAGTTGGAATTGTAGACGTGTAAGCAAGCCACGCCAAAGAGACTGGAATGCAATTAAGAGACTGCTACAATATCTTAAAGAAAAGAAATCTTAAGACATCTGCATCAGGAGATCTGACTCGCAGAGATTATGGAGATTCAAGTGATCGGAAATCAACAAGTAGTTACTTGTTCAATTTAAATAGTGTGTTTAACCTGCTAAGAGAAAGGAGCTGTGTTTCCTTTGCTGGGTATCGGAAGAAGTAGTAGCTGTGGTAGACTGGGGCCAGAAACAAGCACAGGATTACACCTGCCCCTGGCCTGCTCGTTACCACTAATGTGCTTCCTGGCCAGGCAACAAGGGCATAAGGGCATATACATAATGGCCGGCGCAGGCATAGATTATGGCCGGCACGGGCACACTTCCTGTTAGAGGGAGGCGGAGGATGCAGCCATCAGAGCCACTGCTCTTAGACGTGTTGTGGAACCTGGAAGAGGTGAGCTAGCTCCTGGAGACCTAGACTGGATACGCTAAGGAGAGCCAACTGCAGGTCTGTGAGAAAGCAGTGTTCTGCTTAAGGCAGACCGATAGGGGGCATGAGTACTAAAAGTACCTAGGGCTGCATGAACCTTAGATATGGCCCTGGTGGTGATCCAAAACAGTGCTCCAATGCGGGCCGAAGGTTCTGTGTTCACTGTGCTCTGTCTTTGACGGAGAGCACCGTAGGACAGTGGCAGACAGCACCCACCGATGGATAGCAAGGGAGGGAGGAAGGGAGAAAGTATTATACTTAGCTAAAGGTCCTTTGTGTGTGTTCTTTTTTCACTTTAACCACTTGTAAACTGCCAAGGGGTCCCCTATACCAGTTCAAAGAGCAGTTGGGGCCGGCTATACTCCCCACCGGCAGATTACTTGCCCCCCCCCCCACTGGTCAGGGGGGTGCTATGTGGGCCACCATAATTTTTTGTTAATATTACATGGGGGGGAGGAGAATATCTGTGTCTACTGCCAGACTCAATCAGCACGAATCCCAAGGAATTCGGCAAGGAATTTGGCTTAGTGACAAATCATTTTTTACCTGAGTGAATTTCCATTCCTCCAAACTGATCCAATGCAATCCGAATGGATTTCACAGGCCCTGGTCATTCCATGTTCCAGCCAAAAGCTGCTTGGACCTACCCCCACTTTGCTTCCCAGACAGTCAGTGAGTGAGTTTGTCTGCTGGGGATAGCATGACAGGATTGGATAGGATAGGATGAGATATAGCATTGCGGGAAAATATTGTGGCCATGCTGTATATTGCCACTTTTAATGCACACTGAAGCTTTAGTTTTGTAGAGGCAGATATTGTGGCAGAGATGGGCCTGTTCCTGAACAACCATGAGGATAATGGGCATTGCAGGGGCATGGCTAGGGTACAGTGTAGCAGCGTACATGGAGAGGTTGATGGGGGAACTGGAGAGCCAGGGATTTGAGGTGGGAGTTGAGGGGTCCCTCACCATCACCAATCCATGCTCCCAGTACCATGTAATGCAAGTGAACAGCAGGGGCGGACTGGGACTAGAAATCAGCCTGGGATTTTATAGGCCCTCGTCATCACGTGTTCATGTTAGAAGAGAAAAGAGTGAATTGTAACATAAGCTGTGGGTGTAGTTAAATGTGTGCTGAGGGTTATGTGAAACAATGTGGCCCACCAGAAATTGTCCCTATGCAACCTTTGGTCCCTTATATGTAAAAATAGTTGTAAGTAACCAATTGACCACAAGCTACTGTAATGTAGGCCATATAAGACGCACCTGTCCATAAGATGCATCTAGGATTTGGAGGGGGAAAAAAAACATATTCTAAACCAAATGTTGTGCTAAAACACCCCATTACAGGCAGTGTGGCATTCCCCTCCCACCCTATTCTCCATGGGCAGTGTAGCATTTCCTCATCCCATTCTCCATTGGCAGTGTGGCTTTCCCCCATCCTATTCCCCATGGGCAGTGTGGCATCCCCCAATTCCATTCCCTATAGGCAGTGTGGCATTCCTTCACTCCCACTCCCTATAGGCAGTGTGGCATTCCCCCCATCCCATTCGCTATAGGCAGTGTGGAAATTCCCCTCCCATTCCTCATAGGCAGTGTGGCATTACCCCCTCCCAATCCGCATAGGCATTGTGGCATTACCCCCTCCCATTCCCCATAGGCAGTGTGGCATTCCCCCATCCCATTCCCCATAAGCAGTGTGGCATTCCCCCCTCCCATTTCCAATAGGCAGTGTGGCATTCCCCCCTCCCATTCCCCATAAGCAGTGTGGCATTCCCCCCTCCCATTCCCCATAGGCAGTGTGGCATTCCCCCCTCCCATTCCCCATAGGCAGTGTGGCATTACCCCCTCCCATTCCCCATAGGCAGTGTGGCATTACCCCTCCCATTCCCCATATAGGCAGTGTGGCATTCCCCCCTCCCATTCCCCATAGGCAGTGTGGCATTCCCCTTCCGTTTCTCATAGGTAGTGTGACATTCATCAATGCTGTCTGCTACCCCTGCTCTGGCTGACACCCGAGTGTTTGTGTCAGCGCGTGCTGACACCCGAGAGGCAAAGGTGGCGCCAGAAGCCAGAGTGGTGACAGCAGACAGCGTTCATTTACCCTGCCTGTCTGCCCGCTGCTCGACTGGCCTCCTTGGATATAACTTTTTTTTCACTTTTTTTGTTTGTTTTTTTACATTCGCACTTTTGGGGAAAATATAGTGTGAAGAATGCAGAATATGAATATATGTTTGCGGTACAGGTTAGAAGCTATAAATAAATAGCTGCAATTTTTTTAATTCCAATAAAATTGCCGGCATTTTCAGGTCTTTAAAACATAAAAAGCACAAGCACTTGACAGCATACACTTCCCAGCATGCCGAAGGGCAGAATCCTTGTGAAAGGAGAAGAAAAGACGTTTACAAGTTCCCATGCGGCTAAAAATCAAATATTTCTCACATCTCTAAAATATTTATTTAAGTCCAAGAGCTCAGTCGCATTGCCCCAGTATGCCGCTGATGTTTCTTTCTGCAGGCTTCTTGAAGAGACGCAGGGGCAATTCAGAGTCACTCGAGGGGTCAAGATACAATATGTGATCAGGATGAAAGGAATACGTGGAGCTTATTTAAGAGAGTCAGGGCTTAGAGGAAATCCACTTCAAAAAGAATTTGTCTTTGTGCAAAAATTCGGGATAGCAGCAAAGCAGCAGAGTGGTTGGGAGAGGAGGACGTATAGCTGCAGTGCAAACCAAATGCAAACCAGACTTCTGATAAGGTTACAGTGGGCAAGCGAGATTAACTGAAACCACACATGGTATGGAAGAGAATTGCAGCCTACATCTGGCCCGAATACACCACATTCTCCGCACACAAAGATATTCATTTCAAAAGACAACCAGATTGTGTTCGAAATACCCGAGACTACCAAAAAATCCTTCTGCTCTTTCTGATTGGTTCCCACTGTGGCAATGTTTTCCACCCGTAGGTTTATATTAAAGTCATGTACAAAGCGTTAGCATATTGAGCCCAGCAAACTTGTATCAACAACATAAGAACTAGAACAAAAACATACGCTTTTCATCTAACAAATATCTGGGATGCATGAGAATTCTTTTCTAAATATCTCAACAATTCTAATGATATCTATCTGTAAGCACAAACTATTTATTCGTTGTAGAGGACGAAAACCCTTGTAACCCGGCTCTAAAATATTCCAGGACCAGGTTATAGCTTTCCTCTGGAGAATTCTGATTTGGGATGTCCCGTTGTGTGAAGTCTGCTGTTCGATATGCTTAACTTGCCGGCTACCTCTGATGACGTCAGACCCTGACGAAACAAGCATGAGTAGTAGTATGTCAGGTGGAAAACTCTCGACACAATAAAAGTTAAAGCGGAGCAAAGCCCGTTTTTTCTTTAATGGTGGATGTTGGTCCCTCGCAGATAACCTCCCAGACCGCCCGAAATACCTTCATCACGTGCCAGCGCCGGGAAAGGAGTCCCGTGAATGGCTGCCGGACGGTCACATGGGCAGATCGAGCTGGGTGAGGACTCGACTATGGCCTACGTGACCGCCTAGCAGTCAATCGCAGGCCTCCTTTCCTGGCTCTGACTCGTAATTAAGTATTTACGAAATATGAAGTATTAGGGGAGTATTACGAGCGTTCTGGGAGGTTATCTGCGAGGGAGCTCCAGCATTCTGGATGCCCTCCACCAGTTTGTTGTGAGGAACAGACAGCGGGACCAACACCCGTTAAAGAAAAAACGTGTGTTGGTCCGGTTTAATTGCTTACATTACATTAGCCACGGAAGCTGAAATTGTGGAAGTGGTTGACAATGTGTAAGATGCCAGAAGGGTTATCTCTAGGGATGAGCGAATTGTTTCGGACGAACCCGAATTCATTCCGAATTTCATGAAAAATCTGATTCTGAATGAATCCGAGTTTCCCCGTGATTCGATCGATCGAAGTTTTCCTTTAAACTCCATTTATTTCAATTACAGGCATTCTAAAATGGTGGATGAACATGTCCAGACATATCCCCTGGGGCAAGTTATCATGGGAAGGTCACATGCAGCCTATCAGCAGCCAGGAAGCCTGGTGACGTCACCGTGCTATATAAACGGCAGCCATTTTCCTTTTGCGCATTTCAGCCTTGCATTCCAGAAACAGCGGTGGTTGCTGCAGACAGGGAGAGACTTAGAGATAGGCAGGGACAGTCGTTGAGAACCACAGAGAGGCAGACAGAACCAGGGAAAGATAGGGAAAAATCGGGAACGATCGGGAACGATCCAGGCAGGGACAGTGAGAGGGAGAGCTTTTTTTTTTTTCATTTGCCAGATCAGTTTTCAATCGGTGTTCTTTGTGCTGTAAATATTCCTTGCCACTGTGCATCCCATCTTGGCAGTGGCATATTTAACCCTATCTGTTATACACAAGCATTTCTCATAACTGGATTAGTTTAAAAAAAATTTTGTATGCTGTAAAAACATGGCCATTCCATTTCAGCACATGTGACCCTATCTTTTATACTAAATCAGCTTGTTCAGCCTCAGCTTCATTAAGCTATTGCATTTTGATTTTGTTTTTGTCTGCTTTAAAAACACCAGCCCACATGGGCATCCCAAACCAGCACATGTGACCCTATCTTTTGTACTAAATCAGCTTGTTCGGCCTCAGCTTTATTAAGCTAATTCATTTTGAATTGTTTTTTGTCTGCTTTAAAAACACCAGCCCACATGGGCATTCAAACCAGCACATGTGACCCTATCTTTTATACTAAATCAGCTTGTTCATCCTCAGCTTTATTAATCAATTGCATTTTGAATTGGTTTTTGTCTACTTTAAAAACACCAGCCCACATGGGCATCCCAAACCAGCACATGTGGCCCTATCTTTTATACTAAATCAGCTTGTTCAGCCTCAGCTTTATTAAGCTATTGCATTTTGAATTGGTTTTTGTCCTGCTGTCAAAACAGCTTTATTAAGCAATTGCATTTTGAATTGGTTTTTGTCTGCTTTAAAAACACCAACCCACATGGGCATCCCAAACCAGCACATGTGACCCTATCTTTTATACTAAATCAGCTTGTTCAGCCTCAGCTTTATTAAGCTATTGCATTTTGAATTGGTTTTTGTCCTGCTGTCAAAACACCAGCCCACATGGGCATCCCAAAACAGCACATGTGACCCTATCTTTTATACCAAATCAGCTTGTTCATCCTCAGCTTTATTAAGCTATTGCATTTTGAATTGGTTTTTGTCTGCTTTAAAATCACCAGCCCACATGGGCATCCCAAACCAGCACATGCCACCCTATCTGTTATATTAAGTAAGCTTATTCAGCCTCAGCTTTATTAAGCTATTGCATTTTGAATTGGTTTTTGTCCTGCTGTCAAAACACCAGGCCGCAGGGTATCCCAAACCACCACGTGGCACCCTATCTGTTATACTAAATAATCTTGTTCATCCTCAGCTTTATTAAGCTATTGCATTTTGAATTGGTTTTTGTCCTGCTGTCAAAACACCAGGCCGCAGGGTATCCCAAACCACCACGTTGCACCCTGTTATACTAAATAAGCTTTTTCATCCTCAGCTTTATTAAGCTATTGCATTTTGAATTGGTTTTTGTCCTGCTGTCAAAACACCAGGCCGCAGGGTATCCCAAACCACCACGTTGCACCCTATCTGTTAAACTAAATAAGCTTGTTCAGCCTCAGCTTTATTAAGCTATTGCATTTTGAATTGGTTTTTGTCCTGCTGTCAAAACACCAGGCCGCAGGGTATCCCATATTGCCAATTTTCATAGTATCTGGTGCAGAGAAGCAGTCCATCACTTTATTTAGCTTCTGCTTTTTAAAGTAAACACATTTTTAAAGAACCTATTGCGCATTTCAAATACATACAAATGTCATGCAGACAAGTGCCAGGATGTTCAAAGAGGAGTGGCAGAGGCCAAGATTCAGCAAGCAGAAGTCGCAGCAGACTAGGGGCGAGTGGCAGCAGGAGTCACGGTGAGAGAACTGATCTGCCAGTATCTGCTAGCGGTCGTGTCTCCACCAGTAACGCATCTGCCGTGGTAGATTGGTTAACGCGGTCATCCACATCATCACAAGTTACATCTGAGACCCCCAGTCTAGGGTCGGTAGGTTCCTCTGACATAACCCTGAGTTGGCATGGCCCGAGAGCAGTCCCTGTCCTCCCATTGCCTCTGTCCTACGCCGTTCTCTCCCCCAGCGACGTATTCTATGCTTTGGGTTCAGCTCCACTCTTTAGTGAGGAGGACAATCAGATAAAGGACAGTCAGCAGCTACTGCCCAGCCAAGAAATGGAGGTGGCTTCTTTAGCTAGGCAGACAAATAGTGATGTGGAGAGTGTCCTGGGTGTTGCGAGCGTTCCAGTTCCTGTGCCAGACACTGTTGAGGAAACTGAGAACATCAGTAACGTGCAGCCACAACTCTGTGATGATGATAATGAAGATTGTGATCGCACTTTGTGAGCCGGGTGCAGAAGGGGCTTCATCGTCATCATCAGGAGAAGAGGGGCGCAGGTTGCCCCGGAGTCAGCAGCTGAGGCAGCAAGGTGTTAGCAGCATGGTTGGCAGTCATCATGGGGGCACAATTGTAAAGCCTGGAGCCAAACGGGGCCGGGGCCGGGGTAGAGCACCTGCTGCACGGCAGGCTACCTTATCGGGAGGTAGTGGAGCAGGGGTTCCTGGAGTTGGCGACAGTAGCAGTGAATCAGTGAGGCCCGTTGGTGGGAAAAGTAGCTACTCGGCAGTGTGGCAGTTTTTCCTGAAGCATCCGCAGGAGGGTAACGTGGCCACATGCAAGATATGTAGGCAGAAGGTGAAGCGTGGCCAGGGCCCAAATGTTGGCACCACAGCCCTGCGTCAACATATGATACGTCACCATAAAGCGGCCTGGGAGAACCGAGGCTCCAAAGAGGTGGTCCAGCCTGCTTCCTCACCAAGTGGCACGCAGCTCCCAATTTCTGCCAGCCAAGGCTCCAGCACCTCAGCCGAAGGCAGCTGTGCGTCATACCAGTCCTCTGTTGCTCCTGATGCTCCTGCTCCTCCTCCTCCAAGTCATGCATCCTGCCAGCAATCTATCAGCGAAGCCATGTCCAAGAGACAGCAGTATGCACCCACTCATCCTACGGCGCAGAAGCTGAATGTGCTCCTGTCCAAGTTGCTGGTGCTGCAGTCGCTCCCTTTTCAGGTGGTGGACTCTGCACCTTTCAGAGAACTGATGGCTTGTGCCGAGCCAAGGTGGAGAGTCCCAAGCCATCATTTCTTTGCCAAGAAGGCAGTACCAGCACTGCACACTTTTGTTGAACAGAAGGTGGGCCAGTCCTTGAGCCTGTCGGTGTGTAGCAAAGTGTCATTTATGGCCCACTGGGAGAATGTGGTTCCTTTGCAGCAGCAGCAGCAACTTGGACAGGTCACGTCGCTTCGGCCTCCGCGCTCCCTGGCCGTTTTGCCTGTGACACCGTGCGACTCAGCCTCCTCATCCTCCGCCATCTCCTCACCCTCCACTGTAGGCTCAAGTCTCAGTGCCCCTCCAGTCTACCATGTGTGCAGGGCACGGAGGTGCCACGCTGTGCTTCACATGGTTTGTCTTGGCGAACGGAGTCACACAGGGGAGGAACTGCTTAAATTTATTCATCACGAAATCCAAACATGGCTTACTCCAAGAAAACTTAAAATGGGAATCATGGTTACCGACAATGGGAAGAACATTTTGTCTGCGCTGCGCCAAGGAAGCCTGACCCGTGCGCCCTGCATGGCTCACGTCTTCAATCTGGTTGTCAAGCGGTTTCTGAAGTGTTCCCCCCATCTGCAAGACTTCCTAACAACTTCAAGGAAACTTTGCATGCACTTCAGCCACTCATACACCGCCAAACACACCCTTCTTGAGCTACAGCGTCAGAACGGTAGCCCACAACATAGTCTGATTTGTTATGTTTCCACCCGTTGGAATTCCACCCTTCACATGTTGGACCGATTATATGAACAGAGAAAAGCCATCACGGATTTCCTGATGATCCAAGCGGATAGGGGGACTCCCTTGTGTAACTTCAATGTCAACCAGTGGCAGCTCATACGTGACACCTGCCGTTTGCTCAGGCCCTTTGAGGAAACCACTTTATTTGTCAGTCGGCAGGATTACAGGATGAACGACGTGATTCCACTGCTTCATGTACTACAGCACATGTTGGAAACCATGGCTGGTCAGGGCACTGGAGACATGGCGTCTACATCTTACGGCCACATGAACCCTGTTGGAGCTGAACTGGAGGAGGAGGAGAAAGAGGAGGAGGAGTGGCCCAGTGAAGCACAGTTTAGGCTTGGCGAAATGGCTGGTTTATCTAGTCAGCGGACAGGAGAGGAGGAGCAGGAGCAGCCAGAGGAGCTAGAGGGTTGTGAGGAAGGCGAGACAGAGGACCCAGACACACCGTGGCAGTATGCAGTGGAGATGGAGACAGGTAGTCCCTCCGAGTCACTTGCGCAAATGGCAGGAAGCATGCTCACGTGCTTGCGTAGTGATCCCAGAATTGTTTTCATTTGTCGGCGGGATGACTTCTGGCTCTCCACCTTATTGGATCCTCGCTTCTGGCACAAAATGGGGGCATTTTTTAAACCCGCCAAGAGGGAGGACAAACTGAACTACTACAAAGACATTCTACGTAGTCAGTTGGCCGATGCCTATCTGCGCCATGGTCCATACTCTCGCAGGTCTGACTTGGGGGGACCTCTGCGCTCACCTTCCACTGCCATAGCTGCTGGGGGGGTTGGCAGGAGCAGCAGCAGCAGCTCCATCAGCAGCAGCCTCAGTCTTCAGTCGCTAATGAGTAGCTTTCTACACCTGCATAGTGAGGCTACTCCTGAGCAGCAGGAAGACCTGGAGCAGGACCTGAATCAGCAGGTCATGTCATACTTTGACATGACCATGCCAACACACCTTGAGGATCCGCTGGACTTCTGGGCAGCCAAACTTGGCTTGTGGCCGCAACTAGCAGAGTTTGCCCTGGAAAAGCTGTCCTGCCCGGCAAGTAGTGTGCCATCTGAGCGGGTGTTAAGTGCGGCGGGGGCCATAGTTACGGCGAAGAGAACTCGTCTGTAAACTAAAAATGTGGAGAGACTCACCTTTGTGAAGATGAATCAGGGATGGATCAGCAAGGATTTCCACCCACCAATGGCTGATGCATGCGACTAGATTCAGCATGGTGCCACGTTTTACACTTTCCAAATGGTGCAAAACATATTTATGTCTTTAGGCCAATTTTTGGGCTCCAACTTCAGGGTGTGCCTTTCAGCCAATTTTGGTCCTCCTGCTGCTGCTGCCAACTGCAGTGTGTCTTTCAAGCTATGTTTGGGCTCATGTTGCTGCTGCTTGCAACTCCAGGGTGTGATTCATCCCATTTTTGGCCTCCTGCTGCCAACTCCAGTGTCTCTTTAAAGCAATGTTTGGGCTCCTGCTGCTGCTTGCAACTCCAGGGTGTGATTCATCCAATTATTGGCCTCCTGCTGCCAACTCCATTCTCTCTATAAAGCAATGTTTGGGCTCCTGCTGCTGCTTGCAACCCCAGGGTGTGATTCATCCAATTTTTGGCCTCCTGCAGCCAACTCCAGTGCCTCTTTCAAGTTATGTTTGGGCTCCTGCTGCTCCTGCTGCTGCTTGCAACTCCAGGGTGTGATTCATCCAATTTTTGGGCTCCTGCAGCCAACTCCAGTGTCTCTTTCAAGCTATGTTTGGGCTCCTGCTGCTGCTGCTGCTTGCAACTCCAGGGTGTGATTCATCCAATTTTTGGGCTCCTGCAGCCAACTTTAGTGTCTCTTTCAAGCTATGTTTGGGCTCCTGCTGCTGCTGCTGCTTGCAACTCCACGGTGGGATTCATCCAATTTTTGGGCTCCTGCAGCCAACTCCAGTGTCCCTTTCAAGCTATGTTTGGGCTCCTGCTGCTGCTGCTGCTGCTTGCAACTCCACGGTGTGATTCATCCAATTTTTGGGCTCCTGCAGCCAACTCCAGTGTCTTTTTCAAGCTATGTTTGGGCTCCTGCTGCTGCTGCTTGCAACTCCAGGGTGTGATTCATCCAATTTTTGGGCTCCTGCAGCCAACTTTAGTGTCTCTTTCAAGCTATGTTTGGGCTCCTGCTGCTGCTGCTGCTGCTGCTTGCAACTCCACGGTGGGATTCATCCAATTTTTGGGCTCCTGCAGCCAACTCCAGTGTCCCTTTCAAGCTATGTTTGGGTTCCAGCTGCTGCTGCTGCTGCTGCTTGCAACTCCACGGTGTGATTCATCCAATTTTGGGGCTCCTGCAGCCAACTCTAGTGTCTTTTTCAAGCTATGTTTGGGCTCCTGCTGCTGCTTGCAACTCCAGGGTGTGATTCATCCAATTTTTGGGCTCCTGCAGCCAACTCCAGTGTCTCTTTCAAGCTATGTTTGGGCTCCTGCTGCTGCTGCTGCTGCTTGCAACTCCACGGTGTGATTCATCCAATTTTTGGGCTCCTGAAGCCAACTCCAGTGTCTCTTTAAAGCAATGTTTGGGCTCCTGCTGTTGCTTGCAACTCCAGGGTGTGATTCATCCAATTTTTGGGCTCCTGCAGCCAACTCCAGTGTCTCTTTCAAGTTATGTTTGGGCTCCTGCTGCTGCTGCTTGCAACTCCAGGGTGTGATTCATACAATTTTGGGCTCCTGCAGTCAACTCCAGTGTCTCTTTCAAGCTATGCTTGGGCTCCTGCTGCTGCTGCTTGCAGCTCCAGGGTGTCATTCAGCCAATTTTTGGGCTCCTGCAGCCAACTCCAGTGTCTCTTTCAAGCTATGCTTGGGCTCCTGCTGCTGCTGCTGCTGCTTGCAACTCCAGGGTGTGATTCAGCCAATTTTTGGGCTCCTGAAGCCAACTCCAGTGTCTCTTTAAAGCAATGTTTGGGCTCCTGCTGCTGCTTCTGCTTGCAACTCCAGGGTGTCATTCAGCCAATTTTTGGGCTCCTGCTGCTCCTGCTGCCAACTCCAGGATGTCTTTCAGCCAATATTTGGGCTCCTGCTGCTGCCAGCTCCAGGGTGTATTTTTCAGGCAATATAGGGGCCCCTCATAGTGATGCCACCTCAACTCTCTGCAATTGTGCCGCTCTACGATTCTAATAGCGATGCCTCTGATCTGCATGTCATAATTATTTACAGTATTATTTCACTAACCCAGCACGCGTCCTATGCGTGTTACAGCAAGGCAGAATGGTTTACAACCCTATTGAGGCTCTAGGAAGCTCAGAAATAGCAGTTTTTAATAGCTATTCGTCGCGAACAATTTCGGACCGAAACAAATTTTGTCGGAAAATTCGTCGAATCAGCCGAATCGAATATTTCAAAAGTTCGCTCATCTCTAATTATCTCTCTACAGTGCAACAATTCAAGGCAGACCTGGACCACACGTCCTGGTGCTTGTGGTGCAAATGGGATATTGGTAAATTAGATCTGTATATTTTTTCTCTATCATATTGTGCCAAGTTATGATGATCATATATCATATAGTGCTATATTATATTATCCGAGAATTATATTTCTGGGCAATCTGTGAACGATTATAAACCAGGCATAGCAAGCACAGCTGAAAAACATTTGTTGTCAACAGGTGCCTCTGTTAAATATCTACTTAAACCGGACCTTCAGCATCATTTAATAAAAATCCCAAACCCTTAAAAACTATTCTCCACCATCTAAAATTAATATACTTTGAGTTTTTAGTCGCTTACGTATTATTCTTTCCCCCACTCGGCTGCAACTCTGTTCAGGAACCTATGATATGGGTGCCGCCATCTTGCCTCAGAAGCATCACATGCTGAGAAGAGGGGAATGAGGCAAGTGCAGGGGGCGGGTTATAGCTGTGCTCTGCACAGGCAAAGAAGAGCTGAGTTCAGAAAAAAAACAGCAATCCCAGAATGCAAAGCAGCTTAGTCATAAGACACTTCCGTTCTGCAGGCAGCCTGATACTCCATGGGCCTCTTTGGATGTTTAAAGGCCCAGAAAGTGCAATGATAGAGGTAGGATGTTTTTCAGTGTGAGCAATCTGTATGTATGGGGTGGAGGGGAGCATACAAGACAGGCACTTTTTCAGGGTGAAGGCCCGGTTTAAGGACTATTGACTTTCATTGTTTTCCTAGATGGTGATTCACTAAAAGTGACATTTTCATGCTTTTTTTTATTATTAATATAAAAAAAAATACTTTATAAGATAAAAAGCCTGAGAATTTCACTGTAGCTGAATAACCATCTAGGAATACAATGAAAAATAATGGTACTTTTTTACTACTAAGAAAAGTAGAGAACTTTTTACTTTTACACTGTAGTAAAAAGTACCATCGACTTCTACTGTGATTCAGTAACAGTTACACTCTCAGGCTTTTTTCTCATAAAGTGATATTTTCTCTACCATGAGTTTTTCAACTCTTATTGAATGGAGGCCATTGTCTTTAATTTAACTAAAGGAAATAATTGTTGAGATAAAGGCCTCAATCACCAGTAAAATTAGCCTAAATTATCTGCTAAAATATTTCAGAATGAGGCATGAGATATAATCCATCTCACTTGCTTTCCTAATTATTACGACACTGCTTTCCTAATTATTATGCAAATGACAGTATATTTTGAATACAGAATATACCCGAGGTTAAGTATATATTATTTCATGAACCGTTATAAGTATAAAGAGTATAAATCAAATTTTATTGAACAAACCTCTCAATGATAAAAGTAATTTTTTCATAAATCAAAATATTTAAAATGCCTACCAAAAAATCCTTCTGCTCCTTCTGATTGATTCCCATTGTGGCAATGTTTTCCACCCGTAGGTTTATATTAAAGTCATGTACAAAGCGTTAGCATATTGAGTCCAGCAAACTTGTATCAACAACGTAAGAACTAGAACAAAAACATACGCTTTTCATCTAACAAATATCTGGGATGCATGAGAATTCTTTTCTAAATATATCAACAATGCTAATGTTATCTATCTGTAAGCACAAACTATTTATTCGTTGTAGAGGACGAAAACCCTTGTAACCCGGCTCTAAAATATTCCAGGACCAGGTTATAGCTTTCCTCTGGGGAATTCTGATTCGGGATGTCCCGTTGTGTGAAGTCTGCTGTTCGATATGCTTAACTTGCCGGCTACCTCTGATGACGTCAGACCCTGACGAAACAAGCAGTAGTATGTCAGGTGGAAAACTCTCGACACAATAAAAGTTAAACTGGAGCAAAGCCCGTTTTTTCTTTAATGGTGGATGTTGGTCCCTCGCAGATAACCTCCCAGACCGCCCGTAATACCTTCATCACGAGCCAGCAGGAAAGGAGTCCCGTGAATGGTGGCCGGTCGGTCACATGGGCAGATCGAGCTGGGTGAGGACTCGACTATGGCCCACTTGACCGCCTAGCAGTCAATCGCGGGCCTCCTTTCCTGGCTCTGGCTCGTAATTAAGTATTTATGAAATATGAAGTATTAGGGGAGTATTGCGAGCGTTCTGGGAGGTTAACTGCGAGGGAGCTCCAGCATTCTGGATGCCCCCCACCAGTTTGTTGTGATGAACAGACAGCGGGACCAACACCCGTTAAAGAAAAAACATGTGTTGGTCCAGTTTAATTGCTTTTATCACTTTTATTACATTAGCCACTCATTATTTCATGAACCGAGTATAAATCAAATTTTATTGAACAAACCTCTCAATGATAAAAGTAATTTTTTCATAAATTAAAATATTTAAAATGCCCTGTTACAAATTTTTCTGCACAACAGTAAAAAAAAAAACCTGTCTGTACTGCCTGTGTTTCTGCGTTTGCAGCAGAGGCAGCTGTACCGCCAAAAAAATCCATCAATGGCACTTCTGTGGCCTCTTTTGCAACTCTCTGGTGGGTCAAATGCGGCCCTAAAAAGTCCTGCCTACTGTGTTCTGGCCACAAACACATCCCATTAAACAGGATATCTATTAAAACGTGCAAATGTTAATGCAAATAAAAACGCGAAAGCAAAATGGAATTCCTTCCTTCCCTCTACAGAAATGGGCCACAAACAATACATTTTTGAATTTTTATTTGTGCACCTGTGCAGACTTGTCCTCATCTGTCCTCATTATATCTTTATCTGCGCAAACCTATCTGTGCTCTGAATCGGTAATAAATCTCTTCACAATACAGCGATCACATTTTCGTGAAATATCTCATGTTTTCATACCTCGTCCAATGCATTGTGTGTAACACATTACACAATGTTCAATGTTTTCGGGGAGGCTGATTCATCACTAACGCCAGGTAGCGACAGATGAGCGTCTGTAGCAGGCATTTTCAGAGTGCCCGCTAGTAGTCGCAGTGCTCGGCCGTGAGCCGCTACTTTATAGCGACTCAGTCGCTGTTCAGTAATGGTGAATACATTGTGAGGAGTCGCTATTTGACCAGTACAGTGCTGTATGGGAGCGCATGTTAGCGACTGCTCATAGCGACCGACTCACACCATATTCAGCAAAAAAAACAGCCTCACAAATCTCTGGCGCTGAAAAATATTTGTTTGAAGCCCAGAGTGCAGGAGGCGGTGTGTTTAAAGTCTGTTTTTCAGCACGTATCATCTAGTAACAAAGCGAAAACATATGGAATTACATTGTAACAACATTGTAACATGAACACTTTAATGGCAGACCTGTAATGTCATTTCTGAAGAAATATATAAAAAATGAAAAAATTATGAAAAAAATGCTTTTTCAATGCCAGAAGAGGTCACAGAATTATTTGTGATTTTTTTTGAAAAAAAACCCGTTTAAAGAGAAGAAAAGGATCGTCCATTGAAATGTATGGGAGAGCGTCAGGTAGCGAGAGGTCATACCTGGCGCTGTGCAAGGCTGAACGCTGGCGCTGTTCGCTGAGGCTGTGAAAATGATGAATCAGACGCTACATGGCGCTATCCCAGTCGCTAAACAGATTCTGCTTGATAAATGTGTAATTGCGTGCCGTGTCCGGCGTTCACCAGTCGCTATCTGTCGCTACCTCTCATTAACCAGGCGCTACCTGACGCTATCCCTTCTTAAATTAGGGCCTAAGTAGCCATTAAAGCGGACCTTCACTCTGAATTAGAGTCTATATTATATATTTCCCACACCCTGTACATACAGATTGCTCACATTAAAAATCATCCTACCTGCATCTACTGCATGTTATGAGCCTTTAAACATCCAAGATGGCGCCTCATGTAAGATCAGGCAGCCTGCAAACAGGAAGTGCCTTATGACTGTGCTGCTCTGCATTCTGGGATTGCTGACATTTTCCTGAACCCAGCTCTGCTCTGTCTGAGCAAAGCACAGCTATAACCCGCCCCCCTGTACTTTATCCCACTCTCCTCTCCTCAGTAAGTGTGATGCTTCTGAGTCAAGATGGTGCCGCCCGTATCCTAAAGTCCTGAACAGAGTTGCAGGCCAGTGGGGGAAAGAATAATAAGTAAGCGACTAAAAACGTAAAATATATTAACTTTAGATGCTGGGGAATTGTTTTTTAAGGGTTTGGGCTTTTCAATAAATCATGGTGAAGGTCCGGTTTAAGCATGATTGGTGGGTCACAGGGTAGTGCTGGACTAGTTGAATGGTATAGACATTTGAGAGTAAGGGGGAGTCTAGCGTGTTATGGAGGACGCTTGATCTGTATGGGTCACTCCAGGAAAGTAAAGAGGCCCTTTAATGATATGTGGCAACCTTTAAAAGAGTGAAGATGGTCTTTGAGTGTTAGCGGGGGGGGTGGGGGGGTGGGCTTGAGCAATATGGGTGGCCCCCTGGTTAAAGGGGTCTCTGAATGATATGTGGCACCGCTTGTTGTAATGGAGGCAGCAAGCAAAGTAAGGGTGACCCAGTGTGTTAAAGTGGACCAACACCCAGGATTTTGACTATCCTGGGTTTTGGTCCAACCCCGATCGGGGGTGCCCCGCTGTGTGAAACCCCCCAGAATGCCCGGAAACACTCACCTCACCACGCTCCTACGTGGGCGCTCATCCAATCAGAGCACTCGTCCAATCAGAGCGCTCAGAGCCGCTGTGGTATGCACGTACAAGCGGCGTCCAACCACAGCGGCTCTGAGCGCTGGAGGCCGCGTCTCGCGCGTCCCTCTTACAGGGAGCGCGCCTGCACCGGCCATTCACAAACGACCGGTGCGGGTGCGCGCCCTGCTAGAGGGAAGCGTGAGACGCGGCCGTGGCCCGCGCATGCGCCGTTGGAACGGGGTTAAGGTAAGGTTTCTGGGCTTCCTGGGGGGTTCCTCCCCGCGGGACATCCCGATTTCGGATGCCCCGTGGGGAGGGATCTGATCGGGCCGGGAATCTTATGGATTCCCGGGCCGATCCCCCCTGGGTGTTGGTCCACTTTAAAGGGAGTCCCTGGGACATTATGCGCGACTGACAGGGCAGTTAAAGCAGAACAAAAACATTATTTTGGACAATTATCACCTGCATGATTCTCACCACAGGCAGAAGCTTTTGGATGGGTCGCCATCCTTTCTTTTCTGATTTCCTAGCAATAGATCCGGCCCCAAAGTCCCAGATAGCCTGGGATTTAGGAGTGGTTGGACCAGCAACTGCTGAATTGCATCAAGACCCAGCACCAGCCCTCCCCTTCATTGTGTATAAAAAATGCCCACCCCAAGGCTGTGATCTGATGATGTGGGAGCCTGGGAACAGAACATCAAAAATGGAGTTTACAATATGTCAAGACAATCGACAATCTGGGCTTTTGTCCAATTTAAAGCGGCTCTGGCATAAAGACACCCTTTAATAATATAGGGCAAAGGAGAGCTTGGGAGAGTACACAAATCATGCAGATTAAAGGAGGGCTCTGGCAGTTTGGCTGTATGGGACCCAGAAATTCGTGATGAAGGCCCTGAACAAGCAAAAACCACGCTCAAACATTCATGTGCTCGTAAAGAGATTCATTAACAGCAGTGGGTAAGTAATATTTGGGAAATTATCCATGTGAAAATGGGGTTGCTATTCCCACTTTGGTCACTAAATGGGAGTATAAGACCACAAATTAAAAGAGAATTTAATTCAGACTCTCAGAATTATAACCCAAAGTTTCCCTTTAGGATGCATAAGATTCGCATTCGCTGAACAACAGGAAATGGATGAGATTGGTTGGGAGTGTTTTGGAGGGAAAATGGCAAGAAAAAATGTATTAGGCAGAGGTTTCATAAGAGGAAGCCAGAGGAATGGACAGGGAGATCATCATCTGGAGCCCTCGCCCCATGTAAGACAGCAGGAGTGGGAATCAGAGCGTGTCTGGAGCAGCAAGCACAACGCAGTAGAATACTGCTTTGGCATGCAAGTGTTTTGTGACACCTCATAAGGACTATGGCAGGAGAGAGAGAGGACCCATGGGGGTGCTTTTGGTGTCGATTTAACAGTAAGGAGTCACCTTGAGAGTGGAAGAAGTCGAGAGACGAGCCTAGACTCCAGTAAGGTGTGACTGCCTCTGTTGTGAAACCAAAGCCATGCGTTCTTTCCTGCCTAACTTATTTAAGTGGACCAATCTATAAGATTCCCGGGCCGATCAGATCCCTCCCCGCAGGGCATCCGAAATCGGGATGTCCCGAGGGGTGAAACCTCCCAGGAAGCCCACAAACCTTACCTCAACCCCATTCCAACGGCGCATGCGCGGGCCGCGTCTCACGCTTCCCTCTAGCAGGGCGCGCACCCGCGCCTGCCATTTGTGACTGGCCGGCGCGGGCGCACTCCCTGTTAGAAGGAAGCGCTCAGAGCCGCTGTGGTTGGACGCCGCTTGTACGTGCATACCACAGCGGCTCTGAGCTCTCTGATTGGACGAGCGCCCGCGTAGGAGCGTCGGGAGGTGAGTGTTTACGGGCGTTCTGGGGGGTTTCACACAGCGTTGTGCCCCACCGAAGTGGACCAAAACCCAGGATAGTTAAAATCCTGGGTGTTAGTCCACTTTAAGAGCCAGTATTCACATCAAAGTGGGGTCAACTAGGCCCTGAGGTACCGTGACTAACTGCGAGCTGTCCCAGGAAGGATGACACTGCCGTATTTGTCTTTAAAAGTTACTGCTTAAAGGAGCACTATCGCGAAAAAATGGCCCAATAATAGAATTCCATATAAATATCCTGAGGGAGGAGGGGTCACTTATACATCCTGTATAAAGAAATATCCAGCCAGGCTTGTTTTTTATATTTTAATGGAAGAAAGAGGACATCTCGGGTGACAGACTCTGTCACCTCTCATAGACTAAACCTGTAACTCCAGAATTTTATTCCTATCAGGGGAAGAAAACCACAAGCTTGGCGGGAGTTTTATTCAGTTTGGGTGTATAAGTGACCCCTCCCCTAATTAGCTAAAGTGTTTATATGGATTTTTAATATTACACAATTTCACGATAGTGCTCCTTTAAACTGTGAACTGTGTTCTGTGGAGTGAAGTTACAGATATAATTCTGTGATACGCTGCTATTGGAGATTAGCTTGTGTGGAACTACAGCATGGAATTGTGATATAAGCTAAGTGCTGAACTGTGCTGAAAGTTTGAAGTGATTGTCAAGTCAAAAGTTAAAAAATTTATATCAGTAGCTTACATTTCAGAGTGGCTTCAGTGCTGTGCCTCTTCCTCTGTCTATCTCCTTAGTGAGGAAAATGACTACCACATTCAGCTTTCAGTCCCCACCCCACTGACCTGGTCCATCAATCAACCTTCAGTGGACCAAGAATGGAAACACCCCCCACTCCCTGCCCAGACGACCTGATTGGCTGCCTCTCTCTGCAGGTCTGAAACCCTGCCCTCCTGTCTCATCTCACACTCATCACAGTGTGCTTACATCGCATCACTGTTGCCACACCTACTGTTTTTTTTTTTCATTTTTTTCTATGAATCTCCAATGCTCTAATACTTTTAAAGATAGGTTAGGAATTACAGGGTCTTATTGAAAACGGAATGAAGTTTAGGACAGTGCCACAGGTAGCCAGAGACAATGGGACAACAATCAGGCTTCTCGTTAGTATAACTTTAATAGCGAGGAGCTACACTGGTTAAGACAGAGCTGAAGTGTATGTCTGTTTGCGGCCAACCGTCACATGGATTCCTGTAGCCGTGACATATATCTGTGGGATTAAGGGGGTTATTTAAAAAGGGATAGCGCCAGGTAGTGCTTCGTAGCAGCAGGCAGCGTCTGGTGAACGCCGGGCGCTGTACGCAAAACCTCATTTAAGAAAGCAAATCTGGTGAGCGACTCTAACAGCACCATGTAGCGTCACATATATTATTACAGGCGGCTCAGAGTATAGCGCCGGCGCTCTAGGCTCAGGAGCGCCATGTAGTGCCTGTCGCTCTGTAGTGCTCTCCCATACATTTCAATAGGGTTTCATTTGTTGTGTATAAATAGCGTGTTTGGCAATTTAATTATTTTTTTTTTTGCTCAAATCATTGTGTGACCTCTCCTGGCTGCAAACAAACACTTTTATAAATTTTTTGGACTTTGTATATTTTTATGCAGAATTGTCATTACCCAGTGTTAATACAATGTCATTCCATTTGTTTTTGCTTTGTTACAGGTGGATATGTGTTCAAAAACAGACTTTAATCACACAGCGTCTGGCGCTCTATACTACAGCGTCCAGATTTAGAGCGCCGATGCTGTGTGTGTCTAGTGTTTTGTTAAATATGGTGTGGAGCGCCGAGTGCCAGACGCACTGAGCTGGTGCTACCTCCCGCTCGCTGCAGCGTTATACTGTTGTTAGAGCACCCAACACACATCATATTCATCAATGCCGGCCAGGTTACTAGAGCGACCGAGATGCTCTGTTACAGTGCCCGATACCTGCTTACAGCGTCTACTAGCGGTCGCTCTAAGCAACGCTGTACCGACGCTAATCTGGCAATACCTGGCATTATTAGTGAATCAGCCTCCACAATAACAGTGCTCTTGTTCTGTGGATTACAGGTAGGGGTGACCGGAGGGTCAACAAAGTGCCTTATACCATCTGTCCGCTATTCCCTCTAAGGAAACTTAGTTATACCCTGACAGCATTTCATGTCTAAGCGGCTCTGATCGGCAAAAAAATGCATGAAGAGATTATTTTCATTACACCTAAGAACTAGGAATGATGGGTAATCCTGGTATTTTTGGTTAGTATGTGCCAAAAGGTTTGGTTAGGGTTCAGAATCTTTATTACACTAGACAGATTGAGCAGAACTAACTAAGTGGGTAACTCAAATCATTTAAACACTGCTCTGCAGTTGACCTTACTTATCATATTTTATGTGTTAAACCTTCAGATTACTCAATATTTTACCCCTTACTGAGCTCCACCCGCCCACTTCCACCCCCACTTTGCTCCATGTCTCTGCCAATTTAACACACCATTTCATCCCAGTGAATCTTTTAACCCACACGGACTGATCCCAAATGAAAGGCAGACCTCTGCCTCACAGCTTTAACGCCACGAAAACTGTTTCCTATCAATGCCAGGCTTTTAATTCCCAGCTAAACTCTCCCCATATGGACAGCTTCTCCTTAATCCATGGGATCTGGAGACCTCTGTGTAAACCAAAGAAGAACAAAAAAGGCCAGAAATGTAAACAGCATTGAACAGAAGGGGCGAAAGCGATTGTTCAAGGCGATGGCTCCTCTGGTTTCTATTGACACTGGACATATTGGTTACAGGACACCCAACAACTTCCAAAAGAGAAATGGTCAAGGTAACATTTCCCGCGGGATAAATCATGACTAATGGAAAAGACGTGACAAAGAAGACAGCAAGCTCCAGGCCTCTGCTGGTATTAGCGTAGAAAAAGAATAAATTATCCGAGTGAGTTCTTCTGTTGGCCTTTCTTTGAATCTGAGACGGAGCAGCAGTTATTTATGGGCATCGTTATTTCATTTGTCAGCTAAATCTGGTTTTAGATGTTTTTTTAGAAGTTTTTTTGAGCTTCACTCCAATGCTCCTGGCAAAAGTCGGGTCAACCGCTTAAAGTAATCATAAGATGCTTGCAGGGATACAATTAAACAAGACCAAAGCTGCACATTTTATAGCTCCAGAATATGTATTAAATTGCGACAGATTTTATTAATAACATTTAAAGCACAAGCCTAAGGGCCACATGTGGCTCTCGGAGCCATCTGATGGGGTCCCTGATCTACTGTGGGGAAAGTGGGATGGTTAAATAGAACTGGGATGTGAAGGTAGTTAAATTGAGGCTCAATAAGGATGAGATGTCGCAAAGAGAGTGAAATACGCGGGGCGCATTGCCAAACAGAGATGCTAGTGCTGGTCTGGAGGTGAAATAGGTGAAATCTTTTGCATTATAACAAGAGTTTTATCTAGATTTAATTATATGTTTAGCATTGGCAGGTGTTTAGATGGGTTGAGTATTGGGAATATGGTTATGATTTAGGACTGATAGGGGAGGGCTATAAATAGGGGATCTATATATCTGGAGAAGTAAGGCAATCAGCATTTGTATTGATAGCAAATAGGGATTAATATATAAATGTGGTAATGATGTGGTATGGTGAAAGTACCTATTTCTGCAAAACAAAACAAAAAAATCACTTGAATTAAGTCTGTGGGGACAGTGGGAATTCTGATGGTTGTAGAAAATCTACGTCATGCTATTCAAAGTGATCATTTCGAAAGTTTTGAACGTATTCATTGTGGCCTGCAATCAGTTTCCTAATTGCTTGTGCCCCATGCACTTCAAAAGGTTGAGCACCCCTGGATAAGTCCAATTTACCCTCTCCAAAGCTGGCTTCATCACTCAATTGTTCACCTGAATAGCACATAAAAAAACAGTATGTTCCTAAAAACGTCATCACCATAAATGATATAAATGTTCTTGGGCGGCTCCAAAGAACCCCTATACCAGTTCATATGTTGTGGTGGCCGGAGCTCAGGGCCGGCGCCAGCACAGGGCAAACCTGGGCAATTGCCAGGGACCCTGGCATCTTCAGGGGCCCACTCAGGCTCACACATGGTCATGGTATTGTTTAACAGTGGATCTGAACCATTGAATGCCGGGAGTTGTGTGCAGACCTACTCATGGCTGGCGTCAGCAACGGGATGATCAGCAACATTGCAGAAGGTGGCATGGAATAGAGGGCAACTTATGGAAGCTCAAGTGGCTGAAGGGTGATTGGTGGTAGTAGAGAATTCAACAAGGACTAGAGGACGATTGGCGGCTAGAGGGAACCTTCAAAGCTTTAAAGTGGACCGAAACCCAGGATTTTGACTATCCTGGGTTTTGGTCCACTTCGGTGGGGCACCCCGATGTCTGAAACCCCCCCGAAAGCCCAGAAACACTCACCTCACCACGCTCCCACGTGACCGCTCCAGCCAATCACAGCGCCCAGAGCCGCTGTGGTATGCGCGTCCAAGGCCACTTGGACCCGCATAGCAGCTCAGCATCTCTGAGCGCTGGAGGACGCGTCTCGCGCTTCCCTCTAACAGGGAGCGCGCCTGCGCCGGCCATTCACATACGGCCGGCGCGGGTGCGCGCCCTGCTAGAGGGAAGTGCGAGACGCGGTCGCGGCCAAGGGCCCCCCAAGCCTAGAGCCAGCCCTGCCAGAGCTTATGTCTCCAACGTGCAGCAGTACCAAATGCCGGATACAGGGAACTATATGGGCAGAGGGCATATGAACCAGATTGTCCCCATTCCAGCCCATCAATACTGATGGCCACTCATGCCAATTGGGGGAGCATTGCCACACATGGTGATGCAAAATCGGAGCAACCTGATTAACTGGCCTGGCCAAGTTCTTTATTTATGCTAGGTTTCATTGCATGACTGCTGGACCACTGAACTGCTAATATAACTTAATAACGTAACTGTTACGTTTTTTCTTTTTTGCTTTTAAGCAAAGGAGTACTTGAGATGCACTAACCTAGAACTTTTGACTGACATGCCTTTTCAAACATTTCAAGTACTATTCAGACGAGAGGGAGTCAACTTTTCAAGGTTAGTCTTTGATGTGCAGGTTCCCATTATGTGACCAGGGAACTTTGTATGCCCCGACCTTATCGAATGCATAATCATAAATCATAAATAAGCACAGTCAAAAAATGGAATTACAATCGATAAAGCTAAGTTCAGACATAGAGGTAAAGAAAGTATTTACATGGCAAATACAGACCAAGAATAACAGGATCTACCCGTGATTATCAGCAGTAGGCGGAGCCATGCATATTATCTCTAAATACTGGTAGCAGGATGTGGAGAGCTTCTATGGTCTGTCCATACAGGGCCACATTCCAGCCACAACTTTACTGCTCTGAAGGCTGGTGTGGCCAAAAACATTGCGCCTCTCATACACGAACAAAGTCACTGAAAAGAGACAGAGAGGATATTTGGAGCACACACTAGTGGCCAGAACTTATCTAGTGGGACTAATTCACCCAACTGACTACTTCACAAAGAGATGTTTGAATCATGACATACAGAAGGACGTTTTATAAGCTATTGAGTTACCCCCCCGCCCAGAGGGAGTTTATAAGGACCCCATCAGTACATGCAAGGCCGGATTAAATGTGGTGGAGACCCCTGGGCACAAAATCTGGTGGAGGCCCCATATACAGTATTTTTTTCCTTTAAAATAGTCCAGCCAAGTAACTGATTGCTGCTTGTTACCCGCCTACCTACTTGAATGTCGGATCGAGCTGGTGCGTGCTGCTCGGGAAGTCCTGCTTTGCCATTCTGGGTGGGGGGGGGGTGTAGTCGCCCGGCTGGTCCAGCAGAAAACAGTTCCCTGCATTGAGCTGCCAGCGGCTGTGCTTGGTGGCTTATGTGCTGTGACAGCTCTGCACCCATCACTGTAGCGTTGCTGGCGGCGGCTTTGCTGCTCTAGACTCTCCGTCCTGCCCTGTTGTGGCTTTGGCTGCAGGTTTTCACCAAAAAAAAGGCTTGCCCAGGCATGGGGGGAGGGGGGGGGACACTGCCATTGATAGCCATGGTAAGCACTGCTTTGGAACTGGCTGAGTCAGGAGTATCACTCATTTAATTTCTAACAACCACTTCACTTTCTGTCTCACAAGTCACCCCCAGCCACACTGTACTCACCAGCTGATGTTCTCTACCTACAATGCTATATCCTCGGCATCATGATGGTGAGGACCCCATGGCATCTCCCTATCCTGATATCTGCCCCTATTATACCAAAGCATCACTTCTCCAGAAGGGCTGTAAGTGTCAGCCCTCTCCTCTGCCGTCTGTCTCTAGCTTCTGCAGGAGGTAGCATCCCCTGCACGGCCGGAAGTATAGTGAGGGTGTGTGATGGTGGGAGCGCACACAGCCCCCCAAAGTAGCCACTGCCTAGCTCTCTCCAGCTTCGTCAATGCTGTGCAGCCCCCAAGATGTTGGGAGGCAGGTTGGTTTCAGGACGACCAGACGCTGTGGGCAGTGAGGCGCAAGAGGGTTAACCCTTAGGAGTCTGGAGGGGCGCCCAAGGTTAATTTTTCTCCCTGCCACTGGGCCATACACAGGTAACACTCCTACCATCAGACCATCAACCTTGGCTTGACTCTTTCGAACATACATAATCATATTAGACTTTTGGCACCGTTTGGCATACAGACCTCCCGGCTTGACCTTCGGCATGTCCTCCACTACCTTTCGGTCTCTTCCTTTGGTCTCTCTGAGCATCTGGCTCCATATTCAACCTGCAGCTCCTTTCTGGATCAGCCTTCTGATCTTTCATCTCTGTGCCGGGAGACGGGGGTTCGTCCCATCAGTTTGCATCTTGTGCTCTAATTAGGTCCTGGGGCAAGTATGTCCACTGAGGTGTTACGAGTGTCCCGGCAAATGGGATTGTCTATAGGCAGAAGCAGCGGCAGAGATTGGAGGTTGCAAACTATTAATAATGGTGCAATAGTGGCCATTGTGTGCTAATGCACACATGGAATTTTTCCTTCGCATTTTCCCATTCGTGCACTTGTGAACAACTCATTTCCGTGAACACACCAGTGAATAAACTCTATATTAGTGACTACACACAAGTGAATTACACACAGTGGACACACTAGTGAATAAACACTGTATGAGTGACTACACACAGGTGAATTCCGGAGTGGTGGGCTGCCCTAAACTCAGCACCCGGAGACCAATTGGGGGTTAGGTGCCTTGCTCATGAGCACTTCAGTTCCCATGGCCTGGAATCGAAGACCACTTCCCTACCTCTAGGCCTCCCTTTACCTGTCACAGCAAAGCTATACCCCTCGATTCAAAGAGCAAAAGTTAATTGATTTCGGATCGAGAATCGTAAGTTTGGGTGGGTGTTAGTCATTTTTTCCTGTTTTTTTGGCCATTTACGACTCGCACAAGCCTACGTTCGAATGCGTATATGCTCTTACGATCATCGCAAGTTCGTTCCTAAATTTTAGGATGAAAACGTAAAACTTAGGATCAAATCCTAAAACTTAGGATGAAAACGTAAAACTTAGGTTAATTGGATGTGTTTAGGTGTGATTCAGAGAAACCTCTAAACGCGTTTTAAAAGAAAGCCACAGCCGACACCTTTTAGCAGCCGGATTGCTGTTCGTGAACAGGTTTTTTGGCTATGTGGAGGAGTCTGCGCGTCTTGTGCTCCAATGAACTGCATGTATCAGCATGGCCGAGGCCATTAATTGTATGGCAATGCATACCTGATTCATGTATGCCTTATAAAAGCATTTTAATGTGGACCTTAATCAGTCCTTTGCATGTAAACCTTTATTTTGCAATATATTTGCGTTAATTAAAGAAACTTATGTCCTTTGTTATTTATTTTTAAATTGATGTACTAGAATAATATTTTTAGATAGCATTTATTGGTGTAGTTGTTTACCTTTGCTTTGTTTAATTATTTAAGCACATCTTTGGTCAGATGCATCACACTTACTGAGGAGAGGAGAGCGGGATAAAGTGCAGGATGTGGGTTACTGCTGTATTTTGCCCCCAGAGCTGGGGGCACGGACAGTCACAAGGCCCTTTCTGTTTGCAGGCTGCCCGAGAATACCTGAGTCGCCATCTTGGCTGTTTCTAGACTCATAACATGCAGAAGTTGCTGGGTGTTTTTTAATATTTGAGAGCAATCTGTATGTAGAGGTTGTGGGTAACCACACACAAAAAATTTAAGTTGTACCATTTGAAGCCAAAATATTAAAATTAAATCAACAAGTAAAAAATGCAAGTTAACTAAAAATTAAACAAAGTAAGATTTTATTATGCAAATGCATTCATTAATGGTTGGTTACTACAAAATGAATGAAATAAAGAAAAATAAAAGACCAAATATTTAGAATGCACTTTAATGAGGTAAGTTTGTAGTGCGCAGCCGCAAGATCAGAAGGATTTACGTCCAGACAAAAAAGGAAAAAGGGCAAAACCAATGTTGCAACCTGAGAAATGAAACGGAAAATTCAGGATGGAAACTGACATAGGTCTGATTCCCGACCTGCCATACGAACAGACGTATATTTTAGGATAGAAACGTATTTGCTTATAGAATCACTCGCAAGTTCATACGAACGCACGAGCGGACGTGAAAAATAGGATGATCGTGACCCAAATCCAAGCTGTTACATGTTTCTTTGAATCAACCCAATAGTCTCAGCTGACGAGGCTGACGAGACACACTCATTAACAAAATTGGAAGCACATTGAGGAAGGGGTGTCTTATCAGCTCATGGGCGGGGCACCCTTCTGATCAATGCAATATGGGGTCATTAAATGTAAACCCAGCTTTTAAATGCTCCAAACTATAATTTTTCAATGTTCCACACTACAGTAGTAACCAGTAACAGAGTGAGCTCAGACCAATGTTCCAAATAAGGGGAAAATTGTTATAATCACTGCATAGCCAACCAGATTAAAGTTTATTATTATTTTAAATGACTTATGTAATAGCATAAATTGTAACATTAAAGCCACATAAGCCACAAACCTAAAAAAAAGTTACAGTGAATCATCAGAATTATGACCAAAAAGATGGTATACAACCGCTACAAGAAGAGTTTATGTCAGCAATTCCAAACTTTCCTGATGCTGTAATAGCATGGTCATGTGATTACCTTGCTGTCCTAGGAAATACCCCTGAATCACATGCAGAAGAAAAAAGAGGTTGGTTTACCCAAAACCTTATTAGTGTCAGTTATGGGTGGAAAAGCTGATGCATCTAAATTCTAACTATTCTATTGGAGATGGGTGGCCCTTCTAAAACAGCCTCTCGGATGGAGCTTTTAAAAATGGAATAAGGTCTAATTGAGGGACAAGAAGAACATTTCCATACTGGAAAACTTGAAAGACAATTGACAGAACAATTCAATTGCGGGCTTTTTACAACCCCGAACATCTCTTTATTTTGAGGGTCTTCTCAAACTAGCCAAAGCACTGTTTTTTTCGTCCCCACATTTCAGGCAGTGAGTGGTATCCCACATTAAAGGCAGTGAGGGGTATCCCAATTACAGACAATGAGGAGCATCTCAATTACAGGCAGTGTGCCGGCATCCCAAATACAGGCAGTGTGCTGGCATCCCAAATGTAGGCAGTGTGCGGGCATCCCAAATACAGGAAGTATGTGGTCCTCCCAATTACAGGTAGTGTGTGGGCATCCCTATTGCAGGCAGTGTGCGGGCATCCCTATTGCAGGCAGTGTGTGGGCATCACAATTGCAAGCAGTGTGCAGGCATCCTAGTTACAATCAGCGTGACAAGTAATAAAATAATATATGGCCGCAGTACAAAATACTGATCACAATCCTTCTAATAGCCTAGTGCAGGGGTTCTCAACCTTTTTACATCACGTAACACATATTATTTTCCAATTAAAGTGGACCAACACCCACCGGTGATCGGCCCGGGAATCTATAAGATTCCCGGGCCGATCACCTCCCTCCCCGCGGGACATCCGAGATCGGGATGTCCCGCGGGGTGAAACCCCCCCAAACACCCCAAACTCCTTACCTCAGATTCGGCGGCGGCCGGCCGCCTCCCTCGCGCCCCTCTAGACGTGCGCGTGCCCGCGCCGGCCGTCTGTGAATGGCCGGCGCGGGCACGCGCGCGTCAAGAGGGACGCGCGGGAGGCGGCGGCGGAGGAGCCGCTTGTCCGCGGCTTGTCCGTCGGCTCGGGGAGAGGTGAGTTCGGGGGGTTTCACACAGCGGGGCACCCCGATCGGGGGTGCCCCACCGTAGTGGACCAAGACCCAGGATAGTCAAAATCCTGGGTGTTGGTCCACTTTAGATTAAGCACCACCTGGGTAGTTCATGTGGCTTGTGAAGTGAATAATTTCCATCGCCTTTTGGAGCAGTACTTATGGAGAAAATCAGGCTTGGGTGAAATATAAATGGTAGCAGATAGAGATGAGCAAACTTTTCAAAAATTCAAATTGGCTGGTTTGCCTAATTTGTTACATTTCAGGTTCGATCCGAATCGAATGTAACAAAATGCTTAAAATCAGCTAAACTATAGAGGTGTGTTTTGGTGCATTTTTAGCACATTTCCAAATGCCTGGAGCAAGAAGAAACACAGAAAATAAACAAAACATTTTTGACCCACAGTCTGGACACTCTGGGGTGTCTGGAGACCCACAAGGAATCACCTTTGTTGAAGGGAAGCCCATAGAGGGTGGCAGGACCTGGGCACCGGGATGTTAATTATACTACGCGCTCTTTAACAGCCCTTCTTTTCTTTTCCCCAAACTGCCTATCACGGTGTATTGTCCCTTCCTGTTCCTCTTGTGAGTTTTTCCCACTGGGCCAGAATGGAGGCCACCACCTCAGCTAATCCTGGCGCTGCTGACCACATTGCTGCTGCAGAACCAGACCAGAGAATCCCTCAGCCCAGGGCAGCCCTTGAATGGTTCGCAGAGTTTTTAGAGAACCAAGGGCCTCCCACTCTGGCTGAGTTGATAATGGGGACAGCCCAGTCCTCACCTGGTGGCATAATGAAACACATTTTCCCAGGGCATCTTCAACCACCCTTCCCCCCAATTATAAAACGGTCTTGGCCCCCTGGGCCAGGAAAGTCCACTTTTCTGGCTAAGGGGACCAGTCAGGATCTATCCTAAACCCCCTAATCTGCTTTAAACTTGCTGGAGGCCTTCCAGAGGATGAGGACCGGGGTACAATACTTCCTGTGGATTCCTAGGTTTCTGCTGCTACTGCATATACCCAGTACCAAACTCAGGACCAACCTATTACCAAAGAACTTATGCCAGGGTAGTGTCCAAAGAAGTGAGGAGGAGACCTTCTTGCCCAATTCCCCCTGTCCCTCAAACCTTTGGATATGACAAAGGGCCCCCTGCTCAGACTAAAGGAAACCCCCCTGTAGGCAATGGATAAACAGCATATCCAATCCATCCTCTCCCCCCACCCACTGCTGCTTTTGGGTCACTCCATTGGTCTCCATTTCACCTCCGCCTCCTTCCACTGTTTTTATTTTCACACTTCCATCCTCCATTTATCCCAAGTAAACAGTCATTTTTAGTACAACATGAAGGGGGGCCTGATTCATTTTTGCATTTTTGTGTGTGGGGGGGGGGGGGGGGGGCAGAAAAAAAAACACACAAAAAATACAAAAACAAGTATATCCATACACAAGCAGCTGAGGGCAGCCAGCTGCAGTTGTAATAGCAACCCCAGTCATTAGCCTCACAGGGGGTGGATGATGGTAGTAGCATCATCAGTTTCTCTGAGCCCCTAGGACCTGTGACAGCTGGTGGAGGAGGGTATTAGCAGCAGCACTACCACCAGCAACAGTCTTTCTGAGTCCTAGGGCATGTGGACCTGTGACAGTCGCTGGAAGAGACTAACAACAGCTGCACCACCAGCAGTCTCCCTGATTTTCTAGGGTCTAAGACAGCCAGTGGGGGAGCGTAGCAGCAGCACCTGCAGCAGTCTCTCTGAACCCTTGGGACATGTGACAGCCAATAGAGTAAGGTAGCAAGATCAGCAGCAGCAGCAGTCTCTCTGAGACCATAGAGCCTATGACAGCCAGTGGAGGAGGTTAGCAGCGGCAGTCTACCTGTGTACCTTGGGCCTGTGACAGCCAATGGTGAAGGGTAACAGCAGCAGCACCACCAGTGGCAGTGTCCATAGGGTTTATGACAGCCAGTGGAGGTGGGAGCAGCAGCCGCAGCTCCACAAGTAGCAGCGGTCTCTCTGAGCCCTAGAACCTGTGACAGCCAGTGGTGGAGGGTAACAGCAGCATCAGTCTCTTTGAGCCCCTAGGGCCTGTGATAGCCTGTGACTGCTGCTACCAACCCAGGTGCAACCTCCGTTCTGCTTTGGACATTCTCCTGTCCTCCTCCTTGGTCACCTCCTCGCACTCCTGTCTTCAAGACTCAATACGTCACTCTAAAACACTCTAAGCGCTGTACGCAAAACCACATTTAAGAAAGCGAGGCGAAGCTGTGTGTGTCTAGTGTTTTGTAAAATATGGTGTGGAGCGCCGAGAGTCGGTCGCACTAAGCTGGCGCTACCTCTCGCTTGCTTCAGCGCTATACTGTTGTTACAGCGCCCAACACACATCACATTCATCAATGCCAGCCAGTTACTACTACAAGAAGCTCTGTTACAGCGCCCGATACCTGCTTACAGCGTCTACTAGCGGTCGCTCTAAGCGCCACTATACAGACGCTCATTTGACAATACCTGTTGAATCAGCCTCCACGATTTGTCCAGACTGTACTTTAAGAATTAATTCCTTAGCTATGTGTGCCACCCGATTTGGAAATAGCTCTATAAGAATGAACCTTTAGTTCTACTGGAGAGTCTGTCGATACTGATTAAATAAATAACTTGCCCAGACTTTCAAGCAATAATACACTTAAAAAAGTCCAGGAAAACTGAATAAGCAAATTCCCATCCTTTCTTCAGTCCCTAGTGATGTCCAAATAATGAAAAACACACTTTCTGATAAGTCTGAAAACACTTCTCTCAATTATTTATAGGTTCTGGACAAAGGGACAGTATTACAACAACTTGTGATTTATGAAGAGATGACACTAGTTTTGCAAGATAGACTAGAATTGTCTTAAAGATAATCTTGTTCTCCGAAATAAGAGGGTCAAGTGTAAATTTCTTGTAGCACTCCAACCCGTCACCACTTGTAGTGGCTTATTATAAACCATGACAAATGTATGGATAACCGCAATCTTGTTAGAGCAGACCAAAACCTATGAAACTTGTGAAATATAATTGGCCAAAGCCCCCACCCATGAGCCCATGTAGAACTAGAAATGAATATTATCGCTCTTCGAATCATCCCGAAACAATTTTTTTATTGCTGTCCCTTCCTGTAATTTAGCAGGCGACCAGTCATTGCATAGGTATGACAATGACATCATTGCCACACACAACAATGACAATGAATGGAGGAGGCGGAGCTTTACAGCTAAAACAGACGGAATTATCTGGGATTAGAGTGAAGCAGGAGCAGTGAAAATTGGCAAAAGGTGCTCCTCATGGGGGGAGCAATTCAGGGGATGCTAGTTAAAAATGTGGGTTTTGGTCTCCTTTAAATAAGGTAACAAAATAGGTAAAAAGCAAAGGTGGGGTGAATACTATTGCAAGTAAATACTGTATTTATAATTATATATAGCATAATAATTCTGACTCAGATGCTGATTATCACCCTGTAATTCTGGTTTGACACTTTAAACTTACTTTTAATTATGCCCTGCTTAAAGCGGACCAAAACCCACATTTAACTAGCCCCCCCCCCCCCCCCCCCCATGGGGAGCACTTTTGCCAATTTTCACTGCCCCTACTTCACTCTAATCCCAGATAATGACGTCTGTTTTAGATGTAAAGCTCCGCCTCCTCCATTCATTGCCATTGTTGTGTGTGTGGCAATGATGTCATTGTCACAACTATGCAATGACTGATTGCCTGCTAAATTACAGAAAGGGACAGCAATAAAAAAATTGTCCCAGGATGATTCGAAGAGCGACAATATTCATTTCTAGTTCTACACTGTAATTAGGGCGCATGGGCCGGGACTTTGGCCAATTATATTTCACAAGTTTTGTGGGTTTTGGTCCGCTTTAAATGTTTGATTTTTTTATCCGAATTGTGTGTGATGCAACTGCACAAAACAGGTGAAATTGGAGAAGTGAAAACTATATACAAAAATAAGTTTTGGAAATAAAAAACTGAAAAGTGTCATGTGCATATGTATTAAACCCCTTTGCTATGAAAGCCCCTAGAAAGTTGTGGTGCAACCAATTACATTCAGAAGTCACATGCTTAGTGAAATGAAGTCCACCTGTGCTTAATATAAGTGTCACATGGTCTGTCAGTACATACACACATTTTCTGAAAGGCATCTGAGGCAGCAACACCATTAAGCAAAGGGTACCACTAACCAAGCAACACCATGAAGACCAAGGAGATCTTTAAACAAGCCACCAACAAAGTACAAGTCAGGGTTGGGATATAAAAAATATACACATTGACCACAACAAACAATATACCACAATAAACGTGCCAAAAGAGGACCATCCACCAAAACCCTGACTGGTCAAAGAGGACAACACAGAGACCAAAGGTAACCCTGAAGGAGCTGCAGAGTTCTGGAGGATCTGTCCATACAAGCACATTAACCAATATATTCCATAGAGGTGGGCTTTATGGAAGAGTTGGAAGAAAAAAACCTTTACAAAATTTTGAGTTTGCCAAAAGGCATCTGGATGAGTCCTTACATGGAGGAAGGTGCTCTGGTCAGATGAGACCAAAAACTTTTTTGCCACAAAGGAAAATGTTATGTCTGGCACAAAACCAACACATCTCATCACCCTAAGAACACCATCCCCACAGTGAAACATGATGGTGGCATCATAATACTGTGGGGGTGTTTTTCAGCAACGGGGAATGGGAAACTGGTCCGAGGATAAGATGGATGGTGGAAAATACAGGCATATTCTTAAGCAAAACCTGTTTGTGTCTGTAAATGATTTGCGACTGGGACACCTTCCAACAGGACAATGACCCAAAGCACAATGCTAAAGCAACACTCGTGTGGTTTATGGGGAAACATGTAAATGTATGGGAATGGCCTGGTCGAAACCCAGGCGTTAATCCAATTGAGAATCTGTGGTCAGACTTGAAGATTCCTGTTCACCACTGGAAAGCATCTAACTTAAAGCGGACCTTCACTCTGAATAAGAGTCTATCTTATATGTTTCCCCCACACTGTACATACAGATTGCTCACATTAAAAATCATCCTACCTGCATCTACTGCATGTTATGAGCCTTTAAACATCCAAGATGGCGGCTTATGGAAGCCGCCATTTTATCAGGCAGCCTGCAAACAGGAAGTGCCTGCAAACAGGAAGTGACTGTGCTGCTCTGCATTCTGGGACTGCTGACCTTTCCCTGACCCCAGCTCTGCTCTGTCTGAGCAAAGCACAGCTATAACCTGCCCCCCTGTACCTTATCCCACTCTCCTCTCCTCAGTAAGTGTGATGCTTCTGAGTCAAGATGGCGGCGCCCGTATCCTAAATTCCTGAACAGAGTTGCAGCCCAGTGGGGGAAAGAATAATAAGTTAGTGACTAAAAATGTAAAATATATTAATTTTAGATGCTGGGGAATCGTTTTTTAAGAGTTTGGGCTTTTCATTAAATCATGGTGAAGGTCCGGTTTAAAGGAGCTAAAGCAGTTTGGCCTTGAGGAATGGGCAAACATTCCAGTGGCAAGATTTATCCAAAGTGAATTGCAGCTGTAGGTGGCTCTACAAAGTACTGACTTAACAGTACTGAAAAAGGAAGTGCTCATCCTGTCAATGTATAGCAGTCAAAGAGGTGCGAGAGGGGTGTGACCACACTCTATAGACAAAAGGAAATGTAACCCTCTGCACACTATTGGAAGACCTAGGCCCTTATTTATGAAGGAATAGCTACAGGTAGCGACTGGTGAGCGGCCGGTAATGACGGGCCCCGCCACGAGAACGCCGGCTCCCCACCACAATCACACATTTATCAAGCCAATCCTGCTTAGCGACTGAGATAGCGCCAGATAGCCACTCATTCATCATTATTCCAGCCTCAGCCCACAGCGCCCGACCTTGAACAGCGACAGGTATGACCTCTCGCTACCTGGCGCGCTGCAATGCATTTCAATGGAACAATCTTTAAATATTAATAATTAATTGTTATTAATGTTTTTTGTTTCTTTTATGTGAAAAATTCTGTGACCACTTCTGCCATTTTACAAAAAAAAAATTGTACAGAATTGATATTACAGGTCTGATATTAATGTATTCATATTACAAAATTATTTTAAAAACTTGTTTTTTTTTTTGGTTTCCAAAAATATGGTTGTTTGGGGGTTAAAAAACTACTTTTAACCCATCGCCGCCAGCGCTCTGGGGTTTAAACATGCATTTTACAGCGCGAGAATTTTTTGAGCGTGATTTGTTAATGAATATGGTGGGAGCCGGTCGCTAGGGTCAGTCGCTATCATGCGCTCCCATACAGCGCGGAACCTGTCAAATAGCGACTCCTCACCCAATATTCAACATTACGGCAAACTGACTGAGTCGCTATCAACTACCGAACAACGGCCAAGCACAGCGACTACTAGCGGGCGCTCTGAAAATGCCGCTACAGTCGCTCAACTGTCGCTACCTGCCGCTATTAATGAATCAGCCTCCCCGTTAACATTTGTAAAGAACATGGACTGTTAGTTGACATAGATTGCAATGAATGTAAAAGTGAGGTAGCCACGATAAGGCCGTCCAATTTATACCCCATCCCCAACATTACCAAGGGCCTTATTCATGAAGGGATAGCGACAGGTAGTGGCTATTTAGTAAAAGGTGGCGGCAGGTATCGGCATGAGAACTCCGGCCACAGCACGCAATTACACATTTATGAGGCAGATTCTGTTGAGTGACTGGGATAACGCCATGTAGCATCCGATTCATCATTATCCCAGCCTCAGCGTACAGCGGCTGCTTTCAGCCTTGCAGAGCGCCAAGTCTTACCTCTCACTACCTGTTGCTCTCCCATACATTTCAATAGACGTTGTTTTATTTCTCTTTAAACAGGGGGTTTTTATAATTTTTTTTTTTTATTCTCAAAAAATTTTGTGACCTCTCCTGGCCTAGAAAAAGCCATTTTTGAAAACTTTTTTCATTTTTTATATATTTATGCAGAATTGACATTACAGGTCTGCCATTAATGTGTTCATGTCACAATGTTATAACAATGTTAATTCCATATGTTTTTGCTTTGTTACTGGTGGATACATGTTCAAAAACAGCCTCGAAGCCTCCGGCGCTCTGGCCTACAGCAAAGCATTTTTGAGCGCCGGCGGTGTGTGAGGCTATTTTTTTGATGAATATGGTGTGAGTCGGTCGCACTGACCAGTCGCTACCATTCGCTCCTATACAGCGCTGTACTGCTAAAATAGAGACTCCCCAATGCTGCACAGCGACTGAGGCGCTCTGAACTAGCGAACCACGGCCGAGCACGGCGACTACTAGCGGGCGCTCTGAAATGCCTGCTACAGACGCTCATCTGTCGCTACCAGACGCTAGTAATGAATCAGCCTGTAAGTCTAAAAGTTTGTGCAGACATTGCTACTTCTTTCCTTGTGTGTGCACAAGCAATGCAATACATGAATCAGCCTGTCCAAAGACATTGCAATAACTTAACTTGCCTGCACACACACAATGAAAAATGCTTTACTTGCCAGCACAGTGTTATAGTTAAAAAAGGGGGTTTTAGGTAGAGGCCAAAATTTCCTTTTTAAAATTGGGTTAGAAATGGCGAACTGGTAAAACAGAATCACGTTTATTAAATGCCTAGAAAGCTTTCCAGTTTCTAAGGCAGGGGTGATCAACCTTTTGAAGCATGGACCACTTAATCGATTTGGACCTGGCCACAATGAATAGGTTCCTTCAACCACACCTTCATATTTAAAAATCCCCACCTGCTACCAAATCCCCACTGTTACCGTGTTACCATGTTCCCAATACTCAACTCATTTACTCCTAAACATAAAATGAATACAGGAAAACTGTTATCAGTTATTTCACATAGGTGTGGGGGTATTCTGCAATCAATGTTACTGTGTTCCTCCAAACCACCACTGCCACCTCTATTGGCCAACATGCCCTTTGTACAACCTCCATCAGATAGATCAGAGCACCACAAGAACCCCCCCCCCCCCTTCCCCCGGCCACAGGTTGAGCATGCCTGTTCTATAGTATATGGCTGGAGAAACTGTTCTTCCCTTTCAGGTAGGATATGAAAATCTTTTCTCAGCATGAGCTGCTCACAGTCCAAATGTGTAGCTTCAGATTTCAAACTGCATGTTGCAGAACTGGATCTTGATTAATAAGGTCTGGCTTTAGAGGAAGAGGCCAGAGAGGCCAATGTGACAGATGTTGCAGAAGAGCCAACCGCACCCTTTTTGGCAACAAGACAGCAATCATCGCTATTTTGGCCATGTCCAGCTGAACTTTATTCAGTACTCTACCCAGAGAGCTTACAGTAGGGAAAACACATGCGAATATTCCTTCCCAACCAATGATTAATGTATACTGAGATAGTGAATGACCCAGAGGAGTCTGGGATGGTCTGAGATGGAGCTCTGATTGTGGAGAAATCAGGATTACACTGCTGGGACTGGCAATGGAGACTACAGTCCACTGCACCCCAAACCCAGAATCTAAGGGCAACCCTTGCTTTGCTGAACTCCATGTTGAAGAGTGTGAGTGCTGGCTCCAGTGGAGGCAAATCCAAATAGACATTTGTGGTGTAACAGGAACTGGCTTTACTGGAACAAGAGGTCATTGAGATTACCTCAATGTGCAGGAAACACAACATGCAGTAGAGAATGCACAACAGAAACTACACATAGATATAGGTAACAGCACCATCTACTGTTATAAATGTAAACTGCATTAACCTAGCAATACAGATGCAAATCACATACAGAGACAAACTGTAAGCTGTTGCACAGTATCTCCAACACTCCCACCCACTTTGTGCAACTGGTGAATTTAAGGCCTGGACAGACAGTCAGTTAACAGTTGACACCTTTTTATTCATCTAGTACTACTTTCCATTTTCTAATTAGTTCAATTACCATCTAGGTGGTCTGTACGGGTTGTCAGTCACATAAAACGTGTTCAAAATAAAAACAGTGCAATTTGACCGCTCCATGTCCTTCCTCTCAATTGACGCAAATAGTCACATGGGGAAGATACCACAGACGCTCCACATCTGTAGTATATTAGCATCCCTAAATCTTGATGGGCACACCCATTGGTGGATGCCAGGGATCTTTGTCCCCCTGAACAACAGATGCCGGCATGGCAGCTGCTAAAGTTGGACCTGTTGGACCAGTGCAGAGGAAGCTGTGGGTGGACAGGAGAAGGAAGAAGTGGAGGGGTGAGCAGGGATGGCTTAGCATTTCTGGGGCCTCATGCAAAGTTGTGTCTGGGGGCCCTAATCAAAGGCATTTTATATAACAAAAATACAATATTAACGAGGAACAAATGACGGAGAGAAGCAGCTTTATTTCTCTTGTAGTCTTGACAGCATCACTGGTATTACAGTAAGGCGCCAGCCCCTTCCAATGTTCACTCAGCAGAGTTCTGGGGGGCCCCTGTGAGGTGAGGGGGCCCATGCAATTGCACACCACGCAACATCCAGTTACATTTTATTTTTTCAAATACTATTGGTGTTTATTTTCTCTTTCTTTTACTACTTGTGAACTGGTAAGCGATCAGGGACCCTTATATCAGTTAAAATTGACTATCCTGGGTTTTTGGCCTTTCCCCCAACCAGGGGTGCCCCGCTGTGTGAAACCCCCCAGACCGCTGAAGGCAAAGCACCTCTTCACAGGCCTACGAGTGAGTCGCTTGGAGTCGCTGACGTCACGTCGTCTAAGGCTTCATCTAAGGCCAGCGGTTCTGAGTTCGCAGGCGACCGCATCCCCCGCTTCCCTCTAACAGGGAGCATCCCCGCAGCAGGCATTTGTGAATAGCCACATCCTGCTAGAGGGATAGCAGGGATGCGGCCGCGGCTCGTGCTTGGGAAAGAAGGTAAGTGAATGGGGTGACCTGGGGGGTTTCACACAGTGGGGCATCTCGATTTTGGATGCCCACGCGGGGGCGATCGGTCCTTTTAGATTCCTGTGCCAATCAGCGCGGGGTTTGATCCACTTTAAAGAGTAGGAGTATAGGCATGGCATTCCTATGGCATTCCTATACCCTCCTGCCCGATGTTAGTGGTGCTGGTCATATGCCAGGTTCCTCACCCCCCCCAATACTGGCCACAAGGGGAGGGGGCACTGCCTGCTACTAAGGAAGAGGCACAGCATGGCACATATTGTTATGGGACAGCAGCAGCACCATTGGATGAGGGGGATATTTTCCCATCCTGCACTGAGAGCTGTTTTCTAAAAACATGGTTGGGGGGAGGATTTTTGGCCCCAGTGTGCCACTGGCTGTGTGGGGCCCAAAAATTCTATAGAATACAATAGGAAACTGATAAAATTTTGGGACAATGTTTTGCTCACAGGAGACATAGGGTTAATAAACAGGATACAGAGCCAGAGTATTCCGCCATACTGTTAATAGTCAGATCTCAGGTTCCATTTGAGGCCTCCACCACAGTTGGAGATGTCGCCCTATATTTGTCTTTTTCTAACCACAGAGTCGATGAAAATTCCTGGAAACTTAAACAAGGGCAATGTGTTTGTAATTACAGCCCCCTTTCACTGGCACTGCTATGTAGGGTCCTCCATCAAGGAGCAGAGAGCAGGAACCTAAACAGATTCTCGGAGCCCATCGTGCTTCCTTCTGACAGGGCCGGGTAACAATGGCGCACATACATATGTTGTTCCTGTTGGAAGTCAAAGCAAACATCTGATGGAATCTCTGGAGCTTTTATGAAAGCTTGGCACAAAGACGGGGGCAGGAATCTGCTCTGCTCAAAGCCTGTGGATTTATTTCTATGGTAAAGCCGGCAATATTTTGAGAATTGACAGATGAAAAGGACGGAGCGCATATGTGCTTATGTTTGGTGGGGGGAGAAAGTAATCCAAGAGTCAAGAAGTATGGAAGAGATGATAAATGCATGAAGACAGGTATGAAGGATATGGCTAAGATACAGATCCATGGTGAATTTCAAAGCATGGCGTAGAGAACTTGTGATAACAACTCCAAAAAAGGAAGACAAAGGAGCTTACGTGCCCAAAGAGGTTTCATCAATCAAACCTAAAATATCTTATATTACATATAATATAATAATATATATATATTGTGGTAAAGTGCATGGAAAAGTGGTGGAGGGGATCTATTTTTCCCATGAGTTTTTCAGGCAGGCATAATCCATGCTGGGATATCAGAGATCCAATCCACATCCCGGGTCCTCTACAGGTTTTCCCCTACTCACAGGTCTTCCCAGGTGATGAGGCTAATTGAAGGAAGGAAGCCCTATAAAAGGAGTTTCTGAGGCTTCCAGTGTGGAGATGGAGAGGCTGGGATGAGGAGCATGTGCCTTGCTGCTCCCAATTCTAACAGTGCTGAATTGCAGCCGAAGGACTTTATGTGTTATCTGTTCTTGGAACCTGTGGATTAACAGCCTGGACTTGTATGCCCCGAAAGAGGACCTGTTATATCAAGGACTTGCAATATGCTGTAATTATCCTACACTGGACATTGCTAGAGTTGGTGAGGCAACCACTTGCTGTACTGAATTGTATCCTGCATTATACTCTGAAGTTAAAGTGGACCAACACCCACTGTTGATCGGCCCGGGAATCTATAAGATTCCCGGGCCGATCAGCTCCCTGCCCGCGGGGCACCCCGATCGGGGGTGCCCCGCTGTGTGAAACCCCCCAGGACCCCCAAAAATCCTACCTTTTCCTCGTTCCAACGGCGCATGCGGGGGCCGCCGCCGCCTCTCGCGCTTCCATCTAACAGGGCGCGCACCCGCGCCGGCCGTTTGTGAATGGCCGGCACGGGTGCGCTCCCTGTTAGAAGGAAACGCAAGAGGCGGTGGCGGGCGCGCTCTTCTTGTCCGGTCCATATTCCAGCTTGTCCGTCCGCGCTGATTGACGGAGAGCTCGCGCATGCGCCGTAGGAGCAGGGTGAGATGAGTTTTTTTGGGCTTTCTGGGGGGTTTCACACAGCAGTACCCCGCGGAAGTGGACCAACACCCAGGATAGTGAAAATCCTGGGAGTTGGTCCACTTTAAGGGATTTTGCCTGTTGGACTTTGTTTTCAATAAATCACTTATTATTTGACTAAGAACTGTCTTCAGAGTCATTGCCGTTGGCCCTAGATCGTTACAATATATATATATATATATATATATATATATATATTTATTAAATTGTATTCAGGACCGGACTGGCCATAAGGAATTTCCACTGGGCTGCATTGCTTTGGACCCATCAGGGCTTCTGCTTTTAACAATACCCATTCAGTCTCCCTCTAGACTCCTGTGCCCAGACTCAGGGCCGGCTCCAGGTGTATGTGGGCCCTTGGGTGGCATGGTCTCAGTGGGCCCCTTTGTGGTGAAGAGTCAGAGAAAGAGTCAAGAAATAGAAACCTTCTTTAAAGAAAGCACCTTTACAGTGCTTTCCCACCTGGCACGCACTCCCGCCACAGTCCGCCGGCCCGTCTGTCACATGGTTTGGAGGCTCCTTCCTCTCTCCCTGGTGGGGACAGCACAGGCAGCAGTGGAACCTTATTGCTGCATACTGTTGTACTCGTCAAAGACCTCAGTCATTGCTGGCATGCCATGCGGAGATGTGGGCTGTGGTGGTGCCCCTCCAGTCTGCCGTCGGTCAAATGATGTTGCACACCCCAAAGGCCGACCCTGTCAGTGGGCCACCCCAGCATCTGCCCTGCCTTGCTGGGTGCTGACGCCGGCCCTGCCCAGGCCAACTAGACCACCACAGCCGATGTCAATGCTATAACCTCTGCATTATAGCTGTGGGGGTCACACGCAGCCCTGTCACATTTTATAACCCTACAATACTAAAGCCTCAGTATCGGCAGGGGTGAAGCTAGCCTCTCTGCTGCCTGAGCCAAACTATAGAAAGGGCCCCCCCCCCCGAGCCAAACTATAGAAAGGGCCCCCCCCCCCCCAGGTCGTGCAACTTCACTTAGTGCTCAGCTTGGCCTGGCTCATTTCTATGATGGGAGTAGCACCGACTTGCTGCAGGGGGCGGGGTGGCGACCACTGAGCCACCAATGATTGACTGTAAAAGCATGACAGTGTGCAGCGGCACCCCCAATCTCCACTGAACGACTAATAAGATACTAATCGTGCCCAGCGATTCCCCCCCCCCCACATTGCCGCCAGAGGCAGCTGCCTCACATGGCCTCATTACAGGTGCACCCCTTAAGTATTTTTGATTCAGGAGTGGCCATATCCACCCCTGGCCATGACCTGTCGGCTGTCACTCTTTCTCACTCTCCTTTCCATATTCCCTTCTTTTCTTTCTCTTTTCAAAATGTCCTCCTACTCTCTCTTCTTTCCACATTTCCTCCTTCTCTCTCTTCTTTCCAAATATCTTAATTTTGTCACTCCATTTCACATGACTTCCGTCTCTCTCTCCTTTCCATATTTCCTCATTCTCTCTCTCATTTCCACATTCTCTATCTCTCTCTGTTCCACATTCCCTCCTTCTTTTTCTCCTTTCCACATTTTCAATTCTTTCTCACTATCTTTCTCCTTTACAGCTTAAACCGGACCTTCAGCGTGATTTAATGAAAAGCCCAAACTCTTAAAAAACGATTCCCCAGCATCTAAAATTACTATATTTTACGTTTTTAGTCACTAACTTATTATTCTTTCCCCCACTGGGCTGCAACTCTGTTCAGGAATTTAGGATACGGGCGCCGCCATCGTGACTCAGAAGCATCACACTTACTGAGGAGAGGAGAGTGGGATAAGGTACAGGGGGGCGGGTTATAGCTGTGCTTTGCTCAGACAGAGCAGAGCTGGGGTCAGGTAAATGTCAGCAGTCCCAGAATGCAGAGCAGCACAGTCAGGAGGCACTTCCTGTTTGCAGGCTGCCTGATAAGATGGCGGCTTCCATAAGCCGCCATCTTGGGTGTTTAAAGGCTCATAACATGCAGTAGATGCAGGTAGGATGATTTTCAATGTGGACAATCTGTATGTACAGGGTGTGGTAAAAATATAAGATAGACTCTTATTCAGAGTGAAGGTCCGCTTTAACTTTTTCCAGTTTCTTACTGTCTTCCCCTTGCTTTATCCATCCATCCTTCTGCTTTGCTCTCTTCCATGTTTCCCTTTATTTGTCTCTGTTTTATCCACATTTTATGTATGTGTTTGTTTGTGTTTTGGGGCATCATCATGAATTCTTGCACATGGTGACATTAACCTAAGGCCAGCCTGGGTTAATCCTGGGCTAATCCTGGGTTAATCCTGAATTAGGGCCTCAGAAAATCTTTCACTGCTTATTTCTCCATTCCAGTGAGGGACCTGGTCCGCGAGGTCACCAAACTAACTAACCTACCTCCTCACACTATCACATCTGGGGTGAGTTCTGACTGCCAGGAACCAGGGTCGGACTGTTGGCAAGATGGACACTGGAGACTACTATGGGAAACCCAAGACTTAACCCAACCTCTCAGAATCTATGGGCAACATCGGTCTTCACTAGAGCATCCCGCAAGGGGGAAAAGGCTGGGCTTCATGGTAAGTAAGGGCCAGGGTAGGCAAGCAATGATGCTTTCTCCAGCAGGAGAAAGGTCAGAAGAGCACCATAGTTGAGGCTGGGCAGCAGGTAATATTCATGGTCATAGTCCATAGTAGCGGCCTTGAGGGATGCAGTAGTCAATAATCATAGCCAGAGTCCATAACAAGGGGTTGTAGGCTGGCAGAAAGAGTCGTAATCGAAAGTTTACAGCGAAGGTCATGGGCAGACGACAAGAGGTGTCATCTGATAATAACCAAGTAAAGGTCAGCAACAAGTAAGCAGAAACATGTGAAGTGTTCTTGCCAAAGCAGGAACAAGGTCTCAGCAGGATAGGATTTCATAAAGATCTTCAGAGAAAAGTCATTGACTTAATGTATGTACTTGGACCAGCCCACCATCCAGCCCATGAGCTTCTTGCCCCACCCATAATGTGCGTAATAGCTGATCGATGAATGCATTATCAGCTGATGCTAAGGCTATAGGAACCAATCATCGGGGCGCATTAAAACACTGAGGCCCAGAACCGAGGATTTTTTTGAATATGTGTTAAGTTTTTGTATGGCTAGTTATTTATTGTATTTAAAAAAAAAAAAAATACTTTGTAATATGTCTGTTGGCACCTGTTGGGGGTGCCGCAGTATTCTGTTATTTATTTGTGTTGAAGTATTTTGTACAAAAAAAAAAAAAGGAGAATGTGTCATAATTTGTATATAAATTAATGTATTTTTATTTATGTATGTTAAGTTTTTGGTTTTCTTTTCTTTTTGTGGAAATTTGGATTGTATTTGTCACAGGCGTTTGGCGGGTCTCCTCTCGGGTTTCGGGTCTGATGTAGCATTTCCATGGGTAGGGTATGCGGCTGTTTCCGTGGAAACCGGCCAGGACGATTTTGGTGGTTCAAGTAGGGAAGGGGATGTTTGGTCACTGGTGGTTAGCCCGATTAAGCTCCCTGGACTAGGAGGGATGCGGCCGAGTTTATGTTGGCTTCCGCTTGGTGGGGGGTCGGGATGTTAAGTTTGTTCCCTTCCCTTCATTCTTTGGGATCCTAGGCTTCTCAGACTCGGAACAATAGGGGGGACTCTTTCTGCTTGCACATTTTGTTATATATGTTGGGCTGTGGCCGATTAAATTTAATCTTTCCAACTACATGGTGGTCCGGACTTTGGTGGTGGGAGGGGTATGACGCAGGGCATTTGGAACGCTAGCCCAGTCAAGACCCTTTGTTGGATATATGATACTTTTGCAACAGCTTACAGCTTTGTCTTTGAAAGTGATTATTGACTTTTGTTAGGATTTATTGCAGTTTGCAGCTATTGCAGGATATGACACTAGATGGCGCTGTGACCAATGCGCACCTGTAGAGTTTTCTATGTAATTTATTGCTGTGTCGTTACTTCCTGTATATCGAGCTGTAATCTTTATGACTGGAGAGTTCTCTTCCTGTCTGTGTTCTAGCCACCATGTAAGGTGACATTTCTCTTACTGGATTCATGTTCCAATAAATGCAAGTTCCTGTTATACCACAATGTCTATCTGGATTTGACTCCTCTGCACCCAGCACTTGCACTCTGCAACACCCCTGACCCCTAACTAGTCCATGGGATCCCTGCTGAGCCGGCTTGTGTGCTTCCCAGACAGTCAATGTAATGCCCTCTCGCTAGGATGCTGGAAATGCCTCATTGTACACTACTGCCCCCATTGCAGAGGATGTAATCAGACTTTGGGTTTTATTTATCAAGGGATAGCGGCAGGTAGTGCCTTGTAGTGGCAGGCAGCGCCTGGTGAACGCTGGGCACATTACCACATTTATGAAGGCAATTCTGGTGAGCGACTCTAACAGCGCCATGTAGCATCCGATTCATCTTAACAGGCAGCTCATCTTATTATATCGCCGGCTCTCTGGCTTCCTGGTGCCTGGTATTACCTGTCACTACCTGTCGCTCTCCCATACATTTCAATGGACTTTACTTTTCTTCACTTTTAACAGGGTTTTCTTTTTATTTTTTTATTTATCAAATAATTGTGTGACCTTTTCTGGCCTATTAAATGTCATTTTTGAAAACTTTTTTTGATTTATTATATTTTTATGCAGAATTGTCATTACAGGTCTGGTATTAAAGTATTAATGTCACTATGTTACAACAATGTCATTCCATGTGTTTTCACTTTGTTACTGGTGGATATGTGTTCGAAAACAGACTTTAAAGTGGACCAACACCCAGGATTTTGACTATTGACGATCGGGGGTGCCCCGCTGTGTGAAACCCCCCAGAAACCCCAAAAAACTCACCTCTCAACGCTCCCACGTGAACGCCGCAGCCAATCCCCGCCAACGTCCAGGCGGGGATCAGGAACGTCCAAGCCGCTTCCGCCGCCGCCGCCTCCCGCGCATCACTCTCGGCGCGCGCGCGCCCCCGCCGGCCATTCACAGAGGGCCGGCGCGGGCGCGCGCACGTCTGGAGGGGCGCGCGGGAGGCGGCGGCGGATCAGGTAAGATGTTTTTGGGGTTTCTGGGGGGTTTCACCCCGCGGGACATCCCGATCTCGGATGTCCCGCGGGGTGGGAGGTGATCGGCCCGGGAATCTTATAGATTTCCGGGCCGATCACCCCTGGGTGTTGGTCCACTTTAATCACACAGCGTCTGGCACTCTATGCTATAGCGACCAGATCCAGAGCGCCTACGCTGTGTGAGTCTGTTTTTTTTGTTTTGAGTCGTTGAGAGTCGGTCGCAATGAGCTGGCGCTACCTTTCGCTCCCTGCAACGCTGTATTGTTGTTAGAACGCCCAACATACATCTCATTCATAAATGCCAGCCAGGTTACTACAATGACTAAGGCGCTCTGTTACAGCGCCCGATAGCCGATCACAGCATCTACTAAGCGCTGCTTTACTGGCGCTCACCTGGCGTTAGTAATGAATCAGCCTCATAGTGATGGCAGATGAACCCCCAGTATGCCTCTGGGTAGGGATGGATACTATAGCTAATAAAGTGGCAGGTGTGTGTATGCCCCCTATAGTCTTTATGCTGAGGGTTTAGCTTTGCAGGGGCAGGACATAGCTTGGGAAGTTGGGAGTAGAAGGTGGAGTTTGAAAAGCAGTGGATAGGAGTGAGGTGGGATGCATGCTGGAAGCTATACCCCGCCCATTTGGCCCACCAGGAATTCTCCCTGCCTTCCCTTTGGCCAGTCTTCCCCTGCTGGTAGTTTTGAATAATTAGCCCCCTAATATTGACTATGAAGCGATAATATTTGAAAACATGGCTCCAGCCAGCTGCATGCCCTTCACTCCAGCATCACAGTCGAGCCTCTGTATGCCTTTGATGCTCAAAGGAAGCGGCCGGGTTATTTTTTATGAATCGATGCCTATGTAGATATTTTTGTTTCCATAAGGCTTATAAAAGTTTAATAAAAGTATAGCTTCAAGGTAGGTGCGACCAGAAGAAAAACTGCAGCATAACATTCCCACCTAAGATCAAACGACCTCCGATGATATCCTCATAACAGAACTCAGCGTCCTTTATTTATATCGCCGCATATTCCATGCAGGAATAATAATGTTCATTGGAATCCAACCCCCCCCCCCCCCCCCCATATGTTACATAAATGTCGGGCCCCATTATTGAGGCTCATCTACGGCAGCAACGAAAACCTCACTTCAAAGGAAGGGCGGCCTTCAACTCCGCTGAGTCAAAGGATATTTAGCTGGAGTCTGCGGCTCGTGAAAGCCTGGAAACCACAGACCAAAAGTAGCAACATCCAATAGCTTTTTACTCGGAATGAACTCTCGCAATAAAATAGGTTACGAATTTTCATCAGCCCTGTCATTTCCAATTATCGGCGCAGCCCTGAAAATTACTGGGTAAATATATACTGGAGGAAGAAATACGAGGGCGCACCTCTTAGGATAATAATTACAGGGTGCTGGGCCACCGACCGCGCTCGAGCTGACGGGTTTGAGTTGAAGTTAAACTGGACCAACGCAAATTTTTACAAAAATTGGATGTTGGGCCACTTTGAGGAGGGGGAGCATCCCAATTGCTGGGGCCCCCTCGATTAATATCCTACATAGAAACATATAAAGGTGACGGCAGAAGGAGACCATACACTCCATCTAGTCTGCCCTTATGTGTATACTGTATGTGCTTTTTATCTCAGGATAGATGTGCTTATCCCAGGCATGTTTAAAGTGGACCAACACCCAGGATTTTGACTATCCTGGGTTTTGGTCCACTTCGGTGGGGCACCCCGATCGGGTGTGAAACCCCCCAGAAAGCCCCAAAAACTCACCTGTCCCCGCTCCCACGTGACCGCTGCAGCCAATCCCCGCCGACGGACAAGCGAGGTCCATCGACGGACAAGCGAGCGCGCCCGCCGCCGCCTCCCGTGCGTCGATCTTACAGGGAGCGCGCCCGCACTGGCCATTCACAAACGACCGGCGTGGGTGCGCACCCTGCTAGAGGGATGCGCGAGGGGCGGCGGCGGCGGCTCGGGCATGCGCCGCTGGATCGAGGAGCAGGTAGGGATTTCGGGGCTTTCTGGGGGGTTTCACACAGCCCGATGCTGATCGGCCCGGGAATCTTAGAGGCCGATTCATTAATAGCGCCAGGTAGCGACAGATGAGTGACAGTAGCGGCATTTTCAGAGCGCCCGCTAGTAGTCACTGTGCTTGGCCGTTGTTCTGTAGTTGATAGCGACTCAGTGGGTTTGCTGTAATGTTGAATATTGGGTGAGGAGTCGCTATTTGACAGGTTCCGCGCTGTATGGGAGCGCATGACAGCGAATGGCCATAGCGAACGGCTCCCACCATATTCATTAACAAATCACGCTCAAAAAATTCTCGCGCAGTGAAATGCTTGTTTAAACCCCAGAGCGCTGGCGGCGATGGGTTAAAAGTAGTTTTTTAACCCCCAAACAACCATATTTTTGGAAGAAAAAAAAAGCAAGTTTATAAAAACATTTTGTAATATGAATACATTAATATCAGACCTGTAATATCAATTCTGCACAAATTTTTTTTTTTTTTTTTAACCTTAAAAAAAATATCTAACATTGCAGAAGTGGTCACAGAATTTTTGACATTAAAAAGAAAAAAAAAAAAAACATTAATAACAATTAATTATTAATATTTAAAGATTGCTCCATTGAAATGCATTGGAGAGCGCCAGGTAGCGAGAGGTCATACCTGTCGCTGTTCAAGGTCGCTCGCTGGCGCTGTGGGGTGAGGCTGGAATAATGATGAATGATTCGCTATCTGGCGCTATCTCAGTCGCTAAGCAGGATCGGCTTGATAAATGTGTGATTGCGGAGGGGAGCCGGCGTTCTCGTGACGGTGACCGTCATTACCGTTCGCTCACCATTCGCTACCTGGTGCTATCCCTTGTTAAATAAGGGCCTTATAGATTCCCGGGCCGATCAGCATCGGGTGTTGGTCCACTTTAAATTCAGTGACTGTCGATTTTTCAACTACCTCTGCAGGAAGTTTGTTCCAAGCATCTATTACTCTTTCTGTAAAATAATATATTCTAACATTGCTCCTGATCTTCCCTCCGACTATCTTCAGGTTGTTCCCCCTTCTTCTATCACGTGGAGGCTGATTCACTACTAACGCCACGTGTTGCCAGATGAGCGCTGTAGTAACCTGGTCGGCATTGATTAATATGATGTGTGTTGGGCGCTCTAACAACAATACAGCACTGCAGCGAGCGAGAGGTAGCGACTGCTCAGTGCGTCCGGCACTCGGCGCCCCACGTCATATTTAACAAAAAAACTACACACACACAGCGTCGGCACTCTAAAGCTGGGCGCTCTAGCATTGAGCGCCAAGCGCTGTGTGATCAAAGTCTGTTTTTGAACACATATCCACCAGTAACAAAGCAAAAACACATGGAATGGCATTGTTTTAACACTGTGACAATGACACTCTTTAGTGCCAGACCTGTACATTTAATTCTGCATAAAAATATATATATAAAAAAATATAATAAAAGTGTTTGTTTGCAGCCAGGAGAGGTCACACAATGATTTGAACAAAAAAACGAAAAAAATGCATAACACGCTATTTATACACAACTAATGAAAGCCCACTGAAATGTATGGGAGAGCGCTACAGAGCGACAGGTACTACATGGTGCTCCTAAAACCAGAGTGCCCACGCTATACGCTGAGCCGCCTCTAGTAATACATGTGACACTACATGGCGCTGTTAGAGGCGCTCATCAGATTGGCTTTCTTAAAGTGGACCAACACCCAGGATTTTGACTATCCTGGGTTTTGGTCCACTTCGGTGGGGCACCCCAATCGCTGTGTGAAACCCCCCAGAACGCCCAGAAACACTCACCTCACCCTGCTCCCACGCGGGCGCTCGTCCAATCATAGTAATTTTGTGAGCAGTTTCCTCTCTTATTTGAATTTATTCTATGATTTATTTTTGATGAAATCATGTGATACTAATATATATGATACAGGCACTTTACCTGTCCAGTGGTCGTATTGTTTTATCTATGTTATGTGTTTGTGTTGTATGTTTTTTATTACATTGCGCTAATCAATAAATTAGTTTGATTTTTATCTGGTGGAGTGCCCTATATTTGGAATTCTGGTTGTTGGTTTTTTGTTCTCATGCGAAGTATAGATACATCAGCATGTTTTAACAGAGTTTTAGGATTAAACCATTTTTTGCAAGCAGGGGTGGGACCAAGACTGGGGCCAAAAAACAGCCCAGGAATTGACACACCGTGACCAGTCCATGAGCCCCATAGCCCCGCCCCCAAGGTGCTTCTCTGCTGATCAGTGCATGTGTTTAGCAGCTGATGCTATAGAATTGCAGTCACCGATCATGGGCAGAGGTGGATAAGTTATTGTACTGAAGCTTTAGTATTGGAGGGCCAGATATTGTGGCAGGGATGACTATGACACCACAGTCAGGGCCGGCTCCAGGTTTATGTGGGCTCTTGGGCGTCATGGTCTTGGTGGGCCCCTTTGTGGTGAAGAATCTAGTCACATCCCCAAGGGACGTCCCAAATCTGAATGCCCCCTAAGGATCATTCAATTTGGACCAAGATTATTAGATTCTCCTGATTTTGGATGCCCCTGTGTGTGACCCCCCCCCCCCCCCCTTTGTTCATTACTTTCCTGGAACTGGTAAATGCATTGTGGGATCGCCAGTTTCAGTTAACGGCCAAACCAGGGGGGTTATTTCACAAATAGGGGCACCCCAAATTGAGATGCCCCTGTAAAGCAGACCAAAACTCAGAGGTGGAATTGCTTTCATAGTGGGTATGCCAGCAATCCCCACCCAGTAGGGTATCACAGATTGGGAGGCTCCAGGGATAGGAAATCAGCTGGGGTGGTCAACAAAACCCAGCACTTCCTCCCCTGGAATCTAAATCGAGATGCCCCTTTATATGGAACCCCGCCATTCGAGGAGATGTGGACACCAGTTGTGATGGTGCCCTCCCAATCCGCCGCCAGTCAAGCGCCGTCGCACACCTCAAAGGCCGACCCCCGGCAAGATGGAGCAGCTGAGACCTGCCTGAATACAGTCATGATACTGGGGCTACATCATTGTCAGGGCAGAACTAGAGCTTGGTGGTAGTACATTGAGGCCAGATATGAGAAGAGGGGGAGCGGGGAGTAGGGGGCGGTGTAAGAAGAAGCAGTGTATAGGCTAAAGGCTACACCCGGCCCAATTCGTCCTAATGCAGAGGGGCCCAAAGGAAATTCTCCATGTGCTCCCTATGGCCAGTCTGCCCCGTCTGCAAGGTTTTCAGAGAAACTCCATTATCAGAACAATATCTAGCAGTCATCTTTGATTGACTGGCACTTTATTAGGATCAGCGCAGTCCTCCCAAGCTTTTCACCTGGCCTTGTAATATCTCCCATGGTGGGAAGTATTACCCTGCATCAAGACGTTGCTTTTCTTGAGCTAAGGCCATATAATTCCAAAGCCGGCAGATTCCATACATTTACAGGCCTTCAGCATATTGAAATGATTTATGGCTGAAACCTATATTTCAAGGCGAGGGGCGCTTTTATAAACATTCCGAATCTGACACATTACTGAGGGCTTAAGGAGAACTATTCAATTCTGTGCTGGTTGAAGACTGAAGAACAGGGTAAAAAGTTAATAGACTACCTAAAGCAGGCCAAAAAGCATATAAATGATCCGACCCTCCCCCTAGAGCAGGGGTCCCAAGCTTCGAGTTCAGGATCCTGCTGTGTTGCTCATAGACGATAGACGGTCTGTGGTTAAAGTGGACCAAAACCCACACAGATCTGCCCGGGAATCCATAAGATTCCCAGGACGATCGATTCCTTCCCCCCGAGGCATCCAAAATCGGGATGCCTCACTGTGTGAAACTCCCCAGGTCACCCCATACATTTACCTTGTTTTCTGGTCCAACGGCACATGCACGAGCCACAGCCGCATCCCCGCTATCCCTCTAGCAGGGCGCATTTGTGAATGGCTGGCACGCTCCTTGTTAGAGGGAAGCGGAGGATGCGCTTGGAGACGAAGACTTAGACGACGTGACACCAGCAGCTCTGACTGGACGAGCGGCCGCGTATGCACCGTAGGACTGGGAAGAGGTGAGTTGGCATTGGCGATCTGGGGGGTTTCACACAGCTGGGCAACCCCGATCGGGGTGCCCTGGGGGAAAGGACCAAAACCCAGTATAGTCAAAATCTTCAAAACAAACAGCAACCACCCTGGAGTGGCATGGAGCTGTGCCCACCATCCTGCATTCTCTCAGATTAGGGTGTATACCTACCAACTTTTCAGGGTGGGAATAAGGGACAATTGTTAAATTAGGCCACGCCCCCTCTTTGAGGGATAAATAGGAGATAAGTTGTAATAGTTACAACAATATAAACAGTTTGAATAGGTAAATGAATCACTTATTGTTGCAGATCAGCATGTTACATCTCAAGGAGGGACAAATGAGAACAATGAGGGACAGGGGGACATGGACTCAAAAGAGGGACTTTCCCTCTAAATCAGGGACACTTGGAAGGCATGTTGGGGTGCCATGGAGCTGTGCCTGCCATCCTGCGTTCTCTCAGATTGGAGTGGCATGGAGCTGTGCCCGCCATCCTGAGCTCTCTTAGATTGGGGGGTCATGGAGCTGTGCTCGCCATCCAGTGCCCTTTTAGATTGGGGGCATGGAGCTGTGCCCTCCAGCCTGAGTTCTCTCATATTGTGGTGGCATGGAGCTGTGCCCGCCATCCTCCTTCCTCTCGGATTGGGGTGCCATAGAGCTGTGCCCACCATCCTGTGTTCTCTCAGAATGTGATGGCATGGATCTGTGCCCACCATCCTACATTCTCTCAGATTGGGGTGGCATGTAGCTGTGCCTGCCATCATGTGTTCTCTCAGATTTTGGTGGCATGGAGCTGTGCCTACCATCCTGTGTTCTCCCGGATTGGGGTGGCATGGAGCTGTGCCCACTATCCTGTGTGTCTCTCAGAATGTGATGACATAGATCTGTGCCCACCATCCTGTGTTCTCCTAGAATGTGATGGCATAGAGCTGTGCCCACCATCCTGTGTTCTCTCAGATTATGCTGGCATAGAGCTGTGCCCACCATCCTGTGTTCTCTCAGATTATGGTGGCATAGAGCTGTGCCCACCATCCTGTGTTCTCTCAGATTATGGTGGCATAGAGCTGTGCCCACCATCCTGTGTTCTCTCAGATTATGGTGGCATAGAGCTGTGCCCACCATCCTGTGTTCTCTCAGAATGTGATGGCATGGAGCTGTGCCCACCATCCTGTGTGTCTCTCAGAATGTGATGGCATGGAGCTGTGCCCACCATCCTGTGTTCTCTCAGAATGTGATGGCATGGAGCTGTGCCCACCATCCTGTGTCTCTCAGAATGTGATGGCATAGAGCTGTGCCCACCATCCTGTGTCTCTCAGAATGTGATGGCATAGAGCTGTGCCCACCATCCTGTGTTCTCTCAGAATGTGATGGCATGGAGCTGTGCCCACCATCCTGTGTGTCTCTCAGAATGTGATGGCATGGAGCTGTGCCCACCATCCTGTGTTCTCTCAGAATGTGATGGCATAGAGCTGTGCCCACCATCCTGTGTCTCTCAGAATGTGATGGCATAGAGCTGTGCCCACCATCCTGTGTTCTCTCAGAATGTGATGGCATGGAGCTGTGCCCACTATCCTGTGTGTCTCTCAGAATGTGATGGCATGGAGCTGTGCCCACCATCCTGTGTTCTCTCAGAATGTGATGGCATGGAGCTGTGCCCACCATCCTGTGTGTCTCTCAGAATGTGATGACATGGAGCTGTGCCCACCATCCTGTGTTCTCCTAGAATGTGATGGCATAGAGCTGTGCCCACCATCCTGTGTCTCTCAGAATGTGATGGCATAGAGCTGTGCCCACCATCCTGTGTTCTCTCAGAATGTGATGGCATGGAGCTGTGCCCACCATCCTGTGTGTCTCTCAGAATGTGATGGCATGGAGCTGTGCCCACCATCCTGTGTTCTCTCAGAATGTGATGGCATGGAGCTGTGCCCACCATCCTGTGTTCTCTCAGAATGTGGTGGCATGGAGCTGTGCCCACCATACTGTGTTCTCCTAGAATGTGATGGCATAGAGCTGTGCCCACTATCCTGTGTCTCTCAGAATGTGATGGCATGGAGCTATGCCCACCATCCTGTGTTCTCCTAGAATGTGATGGCATAGAGCTGTGCCCACCAACCTGTGTCTCTCAGAATGTGATGGCATAGAGCTGTGCCCACCATCCTGTGTTCTCTCAGAATGTGATGGCATGGAGCTGTGCCCACCATCCTGTGTTCTCTCAGAATGTGATGGCATGGAGCTGTGCCCACCATCCTGTGTTCTCTCAGAATGTGATGGCATAGAGCTGTGCCCACCATCCTGTGTGTCTCTCAGAATGTGATGGCATAGAGCTGTGCCCACCATCCTGTGTTCTCTCAGAATGTGATGGCGTGGAGCTATGCCCACCATCCTGTGTTCTCCTAGAATGTGATGGCATGGAGCTGTGCCCACCATCCTGTGTTCTCTCAGAATGTGATGGCATGGAGCTGTGCCCACCATCCTGTGTTCTCTCAGAATGTGATGGCATGGAGCTGTGCCCACTATCCTGTGTTCTCTTAGAATGTGATGGTATAGAGCTGTGCCCACCATCCTGTGTTCTCTCAGAATGTGATGGCATGGAGCTGTGCCCACCATCCTGTGTGTCTCTCAGAATGTGATGGCATGGAGCTGTGCTCACCATCCTGTGTGTCTCTCAGAATGTGATGGCATGGAGCTGTGCCCACTATCCTGTGTTTTCTCAGAATGTGATGTCATGGAGCTGTGCCCACCATCCTGTGTTCTCTCAGATTATGGTGGCATGGAGCTGTGCCCACCATCCTGTGTGTCTCTCAGAATGTGATGGCATGGAGCTGTGCCCACTATCCTGTGTTTTCTCAGAATGTGATGGCATGGAGCTGTGCCCACCATCCTGTGTTCTCTCAGAATGTGATGGCATGGAGCTGTGCCCACCATCCTGTGTTCTCTCAGAATGTGATGGCATAGAGCTATGCCCACCATCCTGTGTTCTCCTAGAATGTGATGGCATAGAGCTGTGCCCACCATCCAGTTTTCTCCTAGAATGTGATGGCATGGAGCTGTGCCCACCATCCTGTGTTCTCTCAGAATGTGATGGCATGGAGCTGTGCCCACCATCCTGTGTTCTCTCAGAATGTGATGGCATGGAGCTGTGCCCACCATCCTGTGTGTCTCTCAGAATGTGATGACATGGAGCTGTGCCCACCATCCTGTGTTCTTTCAGAATGTGATGGCATGGAGCTGTGCCCACCATCCTGTGTTCTCTCAAAATTTGATGGCATGGAGCTGTGCCCACCATCCCGTGTGTCTCTCAGAATGTGATGGCATAGAGCTGTGCCCACCATCCTGTGTTCTCTCAGATTATGGTGGCATGGAGCTGTGCCCACCATCCTGTGTGTCTCTCAGAATGTGATGGCATGGAGCTGTGCCCACTATCCTGTGTTTTCTCAGAATGTGATGGCATGGAGCTGTGCCCACCATCCTGTGTTCTCTCAGAATGTGATGGCATGGAGCTGTGCCCACCATCCTGTGTTCTCTCAGAATGTGATGGCATAGAGCTATGCCCACCATCCTGTGTTCTCCTAGAATGTGATGGCATAGAGCTGTGCCCACCATCCTGTTTTCTCCTAGAATGTGATGGCATGGAGCTGTGCCCACCATCCTGTGTTCTCTCAGAATGTGATGGCATGGAGCTGTGCCCACCATCCTGTGTTCTCTCAGAATGTGATGGCATGGAGCTGTGCCCACCATCCTGTGTTCTCTCAGAATGTGATGGCATAGAGCTGTGCCCACCATCCTGTGTTCTCTGATTATGGTGGCATGGAGCTGTGCCCACCATCCTGTGTGTCTCTCAGAATGTGATGGCATGGAGCTGTGCCCACCATCCTGTGTTCTCTCAAAATTTGATGGCATGGAGCTGTGCCCACCATCCTGTGTGTCTCTCAGAATGTGATGACATGGAGCTGTGCCCACCATCCTGTGTTCTCTCAGAATGTGATGGCATGGAGCTGTGCCCACCATCCTGTGTTCTCCTAGAATGTGATGGCATAGACTGTGCCCACCATCCTGTGTTCTCTCAGAATGTGATGGCATGGATCTGTGCCCACCATCCTGTGTTCTCTCAGAATGTGATGGCATGGAGCTGTGCCCACTATCCTGTGTTCTCTCAGAATGTGATGGCATGGATCTGTGCCCACCATCCTGTGTTCTCTCAGAATGTGATGGCATGGAGCTGTGCCCACCATCCTGTGTTCTCCTAGAATGTGATGGCATGGAGCTGTGCCCACCATCCTGTGTTCTCTCAGAATGTGATGGCATGGATCTGTGCCCACCATCCTGTGTTCTCTCAGAATGTGATGGCATGGAGCTGTGCCCACCATCCTGTGTTCTCCTAAAATGTGATGGCATAGAGCTGTGCCCACCATCCTGTGTTCTCCTAAAATGTGATGGCATGGAACTGTGCCCACCATCCTGTGTTCTCTCAGATTATGGTGGCATGGAGATGTGCCCACCATCCTGTGTGTCTCTCAGAATGTGATGGGATGGAGCTGTGCCCACCATCCTGTGTTCTCTCAGAATGTGATGGCATGGAGCTGTGCCCACCATCCTGTGTTCTCTCAGAATGTGATGACATGGAGCTGTGCCCACCATCCTGTATTCTCTCAGAATGTGATGGCATGGATCTGTGCCCACCATCCTGTGTTCTCCTAGAATGTGATGGCATAGAGCTGTGCCCACCATCCTGTGTTCTCTCAGATTATGGTGGCATGGAGCTGTGCCCACCATCCTGTGTGTCTCTCAGAATGTGATGGCATAGAGCTGTGCCCACCATCCTGTGTTCTCTCAGATTATGGTGGCATGGAGCTGTGCCCACCATCCTGTGTGTCTCTCAGAATGTGATGGCATGGAGCTGTGCCCACCATCCTGTGTTCTCTCAGAATGTGATGGCATGGAGCTTTGCCCACCATCCTGTGTTCTCTCAGAATGTGATGGCATGGAGCTGTGCCCACCATCCTGTGTTCTCTCAAAATTTGATGGCATGGATCTGTGCCCACTATCCTGTGTTCTCTCAGAATGTGATGGCATGGATCTGTGCCCACCATTCTGCGTTCTCCTAGAATGTGATGGCATAGAGCTGTGCCCACCTTCCTGTGTTCTCCTAAAATGTGATGGCATGGAACTGTGCCCACCATCCTGTGTTCTCTCAGATTATGGTGGCATGGAGATGTACCCACCATCCTGTGTGTCTCTCAGAATGTGATGACATGGAGCTGTGCCCACCATCCTGTGTGTCTCTCAGAATGTGATGACATGGAGCTGTGCCCACCATCCTGTGTTCTCTCAGAATGTGATGGCATAGAGCTGTGCCCACCATCCTGTGTTCTCTCAGAATGTGATGGCATGGAGCTGTGCCCACCATCCTGTGTGTCTCTCAGAATGTGATGGCATGGAGCTGTGCCCACCATCCTGTGTTCTCTCAGAATGTGATGACATGGAGCTGTGCCCACCATCCTGTGTGTCTCTCAGAATGTGATGGCATGGAGCTGTGCCCACCATCCTGTGTTCTCTCAGAATGTGATGACATGGAGCTGTGCCCACCATCCTGTGTTCTCTCAGATTGTGATGGCATGGAGCTGTGCCCACCATCCTGTGTGTCTCTGAGAATGTGATGACATGGAGCTGTGCTCACCATCCTGTGTTCTCTGAGAATGTGATGACATGGAGCTGTGCCCACCATCCTGTGTTCTCTCAGAATGTGATGGCATGGAGCTGTGCCCAGCATCCTGTGTTCTCTCAGATTTTGGTGGCATGGAGCTGTGCCATCCTGCATTCTCTCAGGTTGGGGTTTGCCCAGGGACAGAAGATGTTTCATTCATACGACATGTAACAGGGGATGAGGAAGTCGTTTATAAGACGCTCATTGTTCTATGGCAATCCGTGCAGCGAGCGCTCTCCCCTGCCTCAGCCCTTCCTGCAGGTAACTCAATCTCCGCTTTTTAGCTGGATTTTCTTCCGCTGTGGCTCGGCTCCAGGCTGCACACAGGGAGAATGTGGTCTCCTAACCACCGGCCTGGGTGCATGTACATAACTAATATGGAGGCCATATCTAACTGCTACAGCGACACAATCAGAACATGCTGGGGAGGTACAAACTGACCACATTGTTCCGAGAGGGTTTGTATTCTGGCGCGTGAGATGAGTGATTGGATGTGACCTTCAAAGACCAAACCACAAAATATGAATTGTTTTATTGAGATATTTAGTTACAGAAAGCTTTTTTAAAGAGGAACAACACTTGGGATTTACGCTCCCTCTGGTATTCCCTGATTTGGGACACCCCACTGTGTGAAACTCAAGGGACTGCTGTAAAAGCTCTTCTTTTGACTATCCTGGGTATTGGTCCACTTCCCCGATCGGGGGTGCCCCGCTGTGTAAAACCCCCCAGAAAGCCCCCAAAGCTCACCTCTCCCCGCTCCCACGTGGGCGCGCCGTCCAATCGGCGCCGACGGACAAGCTGATTGACAGCGACGTACAAGCAGCTTGCCCGTCGGCGCCTCCCGCGCGTCACTCTTGACGTGTGCGCGCCCGCGCCGGCCATTCAGAGACGGCCGGCGCGGGCGCGCGCACGTCTGGAAGAGCGCGAGTGAGGCGGCGGAAGCAGCGGCTGGAGAGGTAAGGTTTTTCGGGGGTTTTGGGGGGTTTACACCCCGCGGGACATCCCGATCTCAGATGTCCCGCGGTGTGTGAGGTGATCGGACCGGGAATCTATAAGATCACCTCAGGGTGTTGGTCCACTTTAATGCAGTCATAAGTTCCGTACTATACTTTTCCATTTCTGTTAGGTTTGAGGGAGCAACGGGCAGGCTGATTCATTACTAACGCCAGGTAGTGACAGATGAGCGTCTGTAGCGAGGATTTCAGAGCGGCCGCTAGTAGTCGCTGTGCTCGGCCATGGTTAGTTGTTTCAGAGCGCCTCAGTCGTTGGCCGGCATTCAGGGGCGGACTGGAACCAAAAAACGGCCCTGGACTTTTTGGTCAGACTGGCCCTGCTGTACTGTGCTCGGCCCGGTAAAGTGAGTCAACTCCACATTAATATAAATATATATATAAAACTGAGCAGGATTGGCCCGGGAATCTATAAGATTCCCGGCCATTCCTTTCCTTCTCCCGGGGCATCCAAGATCGGGATGCCCCGCTGTGTGAAACCCCCCCAGGTCACCCCGTTCACTTACTTTGTTTCCTGGTCCAACGGCACATGCGCGAGCTGCAACCGCATCCCCGCTATCCGTCTAGCAGGGCATGTGCCCGCGCCATGCATTTGTGAATGCCCGGTGGGGGCACGCTCCCTGTTAGAGGGTAGCAGGGGTTGCGGCTGCGGCTCACACATGCACCGCTGCACTTAGACGCTGGCAGGATAGTCAAAATCCTGGGTTTTGGCCCACTTCAAAGGGTTTTGGTCCTTTTCAGTGGGGCGTCCTAATTTGGGATGCCCCATTTTGTACAACTCCCTCAGATCGCCAGTAAAACTTACCTGACCGCCGATCCAGTGGCTCATGCATGGGTTCTCCTTGCTAAGGGCTGGATGGAGCAGCCACATCCCGCCAGCCTCTAGCTGGTGCAGACACATGTTTGAACCACGCATGCGCTGTTTGTTTAGTGGTCAAGTATTTTTACTGGGGATTTGACATAATGGGGCATCCCAAATCAGGACGCCCCACAGAAAAGGACCAAAACTCTTTAAAGTAGACAAAACAGTTTGGGATGCCCCAGGGATAGGGAATCAGGCGACCCTGGTCACCCATCAAGCCAAACTCCAGGAAATTTAGAAATTTACAACCCCCCCATAAAAATAAATAAATGATAAGCAGCTATCAGCTTACCACTCCAAAGCAGAGCCCAGGCAGGGAAATACAGAACAGCGCGCCAATTTGTCCAGAATCTGGCTCTGGACTGTCCCTCAGTGTAACACCGCCGAGGGGGAAACTGCAGCGAGGTTAGAAGGGCGCCGGCCCTTTTAGGGCTGGCAGCCCCATGACTGGCCTGCGCTTCCTGTTGGAAGCTGACCAGCCATGGGATTGGGGGAAGAGATCGGGGGAAGTGACCTCAGGGGAGGGGGAGGGGGGGGAGTATATAGGGGCAGGTCCCCCCCCTCCTCTTCCTCTTTGGCCCCTGATCTCTTCGCTGGAACGTGCTTTCCCGCCCGCCCTTTATTGGGGGTGATGGAATGGTCGATTGGTCGCAGCAGTAGCTGGTTGGTTTTTGGGGCGGTTTGGTCGGGACAGGTTGTATTATGTTGTATGTATGTACATATATACATATATGTCAACATTGCAGAATGAATAATTGGAGCACCCTTATCATCCCTGCAGGAACTGTCATGGGTGGAGAAGATTCTTCGGGACCCCTCTTATGCAATGCTGGCAGCCTTTCCATGCACTCTGCTCATTGTTTGGATGCCATGATTGCAGCTTTGCTCATGAACACACAATACAACTCCCCCAACCTTTCAAATAAAAACACACGGTCTACATGGCATCTCCAGACACACCCGTCACCATACCTCCCAACTTCCAAAGATATGAAAGAGGGACAAGCCACGCCCCTGGCCACACACCCGGTCACGCCCCCTGCCACGCCCCTGCCACGCCCCCCACCACGCCATATTTCCCACCCATTTAAAAAAAAAAAAAAAATATTAAGCAATGTCTTACCTTATCCTCCGGGGTCCTCGGGCCTCTGTAGTCACGTGTCTTCAGCGGGTGGGAGGAGCCTAACGGCCCACTCTCATGTCCCGTGCTGGTACTGCTCAATGGCCGGGGCGGGGCAAACCAGGGCGAGGTGGCCAATCAAGAGGCCCTGCTTACAGAGGAGCCGAAGTGGCTGATAACTGGGCGGCGGAGGTGATCGGTGGGGAGGGGGTGCGGGTGGGCGGTGGAACAGCTGATCGGGGGTGCGGGCGGCGGAACAGCTGATCAGGGGTGCGGGCGGGCGGCGGAACAGCTGATCAGGGGTGCGGGCGGGCGGCGGAACAGCTGATCGGGGGTGCGGGCGGCAGAAAAGCTGATCGGGGTGCGGGCGGGCGGCGGAACAGCTGATCGGGGGTGCGGGCGGGCGGCGGAACAGCTGATCGGGGGTGCGGGCGGCAGAAAAGCTGATCGGGGTGCGGGCGGGCGGCGGAACAGCTGATCGGGGGTGCGGGCGGGCGGCGGAACAGCTGATCGGGGGTGCGGGCGGCGGAACAGCTGATCGGTGGGACGGGGAGGATAATGCGCCTCCCGGGACAATTAGTAATCATCCGGGACCGCGGGATAATGTGGGAAAATCGGGACAGTCCCGGGAAAATCGGGACGGTTGGGAGGTATGCGTCACATACAACAATCCAGTAGCACATGTGTATCACCCACCCACCGATCCACAGAGTACACTAGAGATTTACTTCCTGCTTATGGAATAAGCAAAGGTCTGCCCCCTATTGGCTAGCTGCTTGCACTGCAGGCAAGGCAAGCTCAGTCTTAAAGTGGACCAAAACCCAGGATTTTGACTATCCTGGGCTTTGGTCCTTGCCCCCCGGGCACCCCAATCTAGAGGGATAAGCAGGGATGCTATCCTATCCTCAGCATGTGATGCTGGAAAGGAACAAGGATTACCTTCTGAGGCAGGATGGCAACGGCCGTATCCTTGAAACCCAGCAGGGAAAAGGGCTTTTCACTAAATGATGCAGAAGGTCCGATTTTAAGTAGAACAGAACCCAGGGTGGCCTTTATATTCTTGGGCTGGCCTTTGGGATGCCCACTGTGTGAAATCCCCCAGATCGCGGGTAACAGTTTTCCCTGGTCCAACAACTCATTCCCCATTTGGGATCCCCCTTCCCCCAGGGAACCGAACAAGACTCAGAAATCCCCGGTTTTGTACTGGTTTAAAGCAGTCAGAATAGAACTATTATTAATCATGCTTATCAATAATCAGTTCCTAACTCACCATACTAATGCACAGCATAAAGTGTCAGTTTAGACAGAGCATCGACATAGGCCCTTATTTAAGAAGGGATAGCGTCAGGTAGTGGCTGGTTAATGAGAGGCAGCGACAGGTAGCGACTGGTGAACGGCGAACACGGCACGCAATTACACATTTATCAAGCAGAATCTGTTTAGCAACTGGGATAGCGCCATGTAGCGTCTGATTCATCATTTTCACAGCCTTAGCGAACAGCGCCAGCGTTTAGCCTTGCACAGCGCCAGGTATGACCTCTCGCTACCTGTCGCTCTCCCATACATTTCAATGGATGATCCTTTTCTTCTCTTTAAACAGGGTTTTTTTATTTTTTTTTTCCAAAAAATTTACAAATAATTATTCTGTGACCTCTTCTGGCATTGAAAAAGCAGTTTTCACAATTTTTTCATTTTTTATATATTTCCTCAGAAATGACATTACAGGTCTGCCATTAAAGTGTTCATGTTACAATGTTCTTACAATGTAATTCCATATGTTTTCGCTTTGTTACTAGTTGATAGATGCTTGAAAACAGACTTTAAACACACCGCCTCCTGCGCTCTGGGCTTCAAACAAGTATTTTTCAGCGCCAGAGATTTGTGAGGCTGTTTTTTTGCTGAATATGGTGTGAGTCGGTCGCTATGAGCAGTCGCTAACATGCGCTCCCATACAGCGCTGTACTGGTCAAATAGCGACTCCTCACAATGTATTCAACATTACTGAACAGCGACTGAGTCGCTATAAAGTAGCGACCCACGGCCGAGCACTGCGACTACTAGCGGGCGCTCTGAAAATGCCTGCTACAGACGCTCATCTGCCGCTAATGATAAATCAGCCTCCCCGTCTCATCTCTGGTTTCCCTGCGTAGAGCCCCCCCCCCCCTGTTTCGGGGATCCGGGAGAGCAGTGCAGGATCCCTCAGCACCAGGAAAGGGAGGCAGGGTGTGGGAGGGTGATTGGAAGACTGGACTTCCATTTTTGAGGAAGAAACACACACCATATAAGGGGCCCAGCCATCACATTATATGTTATGGGGGGGCATGCACAATATACTCTGTAAAAAGTCTGCCCCAGTACCAAATATGTGATGGTTAGGTCCCTTGTTTGAATAGTGTGAGCAGACATCTTCAGTTATCATCAATGGCATTAGGGCCACCTAGGGTCCCCTCTTTACCCCCACTTTGTGTTCCATACTGCAGTCTTAGGCCCTTATTTATGAAGGAATAGCGACAGGTAGCGACTGGTGAGCGGCCGGTAGTGACGGGCCCCGCCACGAGAACGCCGGCTCCCCACCACAATCACACATTTATCAAGCCGATCATGCTTAGCGACTGAGATAGCGCCATATAGCCACTCATTCATCATTATTCCAGCCTCAGCCCACAGCGCCAGCGTCCGACCTTGAACAGCGACAGGTATGACCTCTCGCTACCTGGCGCTCTCCAATGCATTTCAATGGAACAATCTTTAAATATTAATAATTAATTGTTATTAATGTTTTTTTTTTATTTTTTTAAATGTGAAAAATTCTGTGACCACTTCTGCCATTTTAGATAATTTTTTTAAGGGAAAAAAAAATTAAAAAAAAATTGTACAGCATTGATATTACAGGTCTGATATTAATGTATTCATATTACTAAATTATTTAAAATACTTTTTTTCTTTGGTTTCCAAAAATATGGTGGTTTGGGGGTTAAAAAACTACTTTTAACACATCGCCGCCAGCGCTCTGGGGTTTAAACATGCATTTCACAGCGCTTGAATTTTTGGAGCGTGGTTTTTTGATGAATATGGTGGAAGCCGGTCGCTCTGACCAGTCGCTATCATGCGCTCCCATACAGCGCGGAACCTGTCAAATAGCGACTCGTAACCTTGTATTCAACATTACGCCACGCCGACTGAGTCGCTGTCAACAACCGAACAACGGCCAAGCACAGCAACTACTAGCGGGCGCTGTGAAAATACCGCTACGGTCGCTCAACTGTCGCTACATGTCGCTATTAATAAATCAGCCTCTTAGTTCTGCCCTGCTGGCCTCATGCTGACATCCCAGTGATGCCTTGGCACAGTCTAAACCGCAGGTAGCTGAAATGTGAGTATTTTGCCCAATTTTTGGCCTTCCTAGGGGAATAGTTGGCACCCCTAAGATCTGTTGTGACCTCTGACTCTGTGCCAAGCCTCCTGGTCAAACTGCTGTTTTTGAGCTCACGAGATGCCACATGGAAATACTATTGACAGTTTGCCGATAACCTACGAGCCTTGCCCACTGGTCACTTGGCAAGCTGCAATTAGTGTTGGCAAGTGGCATCTCCTGAACCCAAAAAGAAAATGGGTCTGACTTTGCCCACAGCCCATAGGACTGGCAGAATGCGTCACACATCCGACCACACGCACATATTGCATTCAACGTTCTCAATGCAAAAATGCGACGTCTCCGGCGTATGGCAAGAGTCACCTTGCCTTTCCTATATCACCGCCCTATCGCACCGCCATTACACACTGAACAATCAAAGCCTTTCAGCTCACTTCCGTCTCAACAAGAGTTTCCAGGAATTTTTTTTAAAGGTAACCTGGGGACAAGTTTTCAAACGTTAGCTTTGCCAATATGTTACAAGAAAAAGTTCTGATGGGAATCTAATCTAGGGACATCTAAGTAGCTGAAAAGAAACCAGTTCTGCAGTACATAGAGCATAAAGTAAATAGGGATTAAAGGGGCACTATCATGAAAAATGGCCCAATGGTAAAAATCCGTATAAATATGCTGGATGGTGAGAGGAAGGGTCAGTTATACACCGGCTTCGAGAAATATCCTGCCAGGCTTGTTTTTTGTTTTTAATGGAAGGAAGAGAAAATCAGGGGTGACAGGCTCCGTCATCCCTAATACACTGAGGCCCTTATTTAACAAGGGATAGCGACAGGTAGCGCCTGGTGAGCGACCGGTAATGACGGGCACCGCCACGAGAACGCCGGCTCCCCTCCGCAATCACACATTTATCAAGCCAATCCTGCTTAGCGACTGAGATAGCGCCAGATAGCCACTCATTCATCATTATTCCAGCCTCAGCCCACAGCGCCAGCGAGCGACCTTGAACAGCGACAGGTATGACCTCTCGCTACCTGGCGCTCTCCAATGCATTTCAATCTTTAAATATTCATAATTAATTCATATTTTTTTTTTTTTTAATGTGAAAAATTCTGTGACCACTTCTGCCATGTTAGATATTTTTTTTAAGGTAAAAAAAAAAAAAAAAAACTTTGTGCAGAATTGATATTACAGGTCTGATATTAATGTATTCATTCATATTACAAAATGTAATTAAAAACTTGTTTTTTTTGGTTTCCAAAAAAATGGTTGTTTGGGGGTTAAAAAACTACTTTTAACCCATCGCCGCCAGCGCTCTGGGGTTTAAATATGCATTTCACAGCGCGAGAATTTTTTGAGCGTGATTTGTTAATGAATATGGTGGGAGCCGGTCGCTAGGGCCAGTCGCTATCATGCGCTCCTATACAGCGCGGAACCTGTCAAATAGCGACTCCTCACCCAATATTCAACATTACTGCACAACGACTGAGTCGCTGTCAACAACCGAACAGCGGCCAAGCACAGCGACTACTAGCGGGCGCTGTGAAAATACTGCTACAGTCGCTCAACTGTCGCTACCTGCCGCTATTAATGAATCGGCCTCTAAACCTGTCACCCTTGGATTTTATTCCTACCAGGAGAAGAAAATCACAAGCTTGGCAGGAGTTATATATATATATATATATATACGGTATATATATATATAAGTGACCCCTCCTCTCATTAGCGACGTGTCTATATGGATATTTAATATTACACAATTTTATGATAGTGCTAGAGGAACTACCCCCTAAGAATTTGACTTTCATGGGTTCTGATCCTCTCTGGCAGAGCATCACAATTAGCCGTGCTGGTTCTATTCAGATTTCCTTTGCCGCACTAACATCAATGGGGCAAAGAAATCTGAATGGAGCGAGCACCACCGACCACATTCCTTCCTCCATCTCTAGTTGTGGACGTGCACACGTTGGCTATTAAAGTGGACCAAAACCCATGATTTTGACTATCCTGGGTTTTGGTCCTTTCCCTGGGGGCACCCCGATTGTCCGCATCCTCTGCTCCCCTCTAACAGTGACCACTGCTCTTAGGCGCGCCATGGGAAACGAGGTAAGTAAATGGGGCGACCTGGGGGTTTCACACAGCAGGCATCCTGATTTTGTATGCCCCGGGGAGTGAGCTGGGTTTTGGTCCACTTTAAGCATACCTACCAACTTTTCAGGGTGGGAAAGAGGGACATTTGGTAAATTAGGCTACACCCCCTCATTGATAGATCGATAGGAGATAGGATGTAACCGTTAAAACAATAGGCTAATAATCATTTATTTATGAAGATCTAGGGACAAATGAGAACAATGAGGGCTCAAAAGAGGGACAGTCCCTCCAAATCGGGGGGGGAGGTATGTGCTGAAGGCAAGGGACATGGAGGGAGATTCCCTGTTTGTGAAATGGAGAGGGGACCCCTAAACCAGGTCACAGGGTAGCGATGGCCGGAGTTATTCGGATCCTGTAGAATATCTGGGCGTAGAGCGTCCGAACCAGTTTGTCCCTTCCCCAGCTCATCACTGGTTGGGAGGTATTCGCCAAGCGTTACATTTTAAGCCACCTAAAAGCAAAACCATTCTCCAGAGAAAGCTGTTTAAACAGAATATATAATGCAAATCAAATATTTACACTGAAGTGCTCCAGCTTCTCGGCTGAAGCCTGTCCTCTCCAGAGATAACATGGAGGGACAGGCAGGCTGATTCATTACTAGCGCCAGGTAACGGCAGATGAGCGCCTGTACAGCGGCGCTAAGAGTGACCGCTAGTAGTCGCTCTGATCGGCCGTGAGTCGCTATTACAGAGCTCCTCAGTCGCTGTAGTAACATGGCCGGCATTGATGAATTTGATGTGTCGCTATAACACCAGTACAGCACTATATGGGAGCGAACGGTAGCGACTGGTCAGTGTGAGCGACTCAAACCATATTCATCCAAAAAAAAACAGCCTCACACAGCGCCGGCGCTCAAAATTGTGTCGCCCAGAAGCTGTGTGATTAAAGTCAGTTTTTGAACACATATCCACTAGTAACAAAGGGAAAACACATGGAATTACATTGTTGTAACATTGTGACATTAACACTTTAATACCAGACCTGTAATGACAATTCTGCATAAAAAATCAGAAAAGTTTTCAAAAATGACATTTAATAGGCCCTGAGAGGTCACACAATGATTTGATTAAAATTTAGAAAACCCTGTTTAAAGTGAAGAAAAGTAACGCCCATTAAAATGTTTGGGAGAGCGACAGGTAGCGACAGGTAATACCAGGTGCTCTGGTAGGCAGAGCACCAGAGGTATACGCTTAGCCGCCTGTGATGATGAATCGGACGCTACAAGGTGCTGTTAGAGTCGTTTACCGGAATCGCTTTGATAAATATGGTATTGCGTACAGCGCCCGGCGTTCACCATTCGCTACCTGTTCCTACAAGGCACTACCTGCCACTATCCCTTGATGAATAAACCCCTAGGACTTCACCTGGTGCCCCCTCATTAGCTAATAATAAATAGCCAAATAATAAAGCTCCATTTACAACCTTTGTTGCCACCACTGTTATGTTTGATAATAAAGGGCATAGGGGCTGGCAAACCAACAGGACCGGGGGGCGGATGCCGGCCCCTATGCCTGATGTTCTTTCTGGTTGCCTCAGGGTGGGGAGGCACATTTATTTGTTTTTTAAAGAGGAAAATCGGACTGAAAATAGAAAGGGGCCGATCCACCCACCCATCAGCCCCTACTTACCTTTTGGATGTCGCTGCTGCCCCATGCCGACAGGCAGACTGATTCATTACTAGCGCTAGGTATCGGCAGATGAGCGTCTCTACAGAGGCTCTTAGAGCAACCACTAGTATATGCTGTGATTGGCTATCGGTCGCTGTAACAGAGCGCCTCAGTGGCTGTAGTAACTTGGCCGGCATTGATGAATGAGATGTATGTTGGGCGTTCTAACACCAGTACAGCACTGCAGGGAACGAAAGGTAGCACCAGCTCATTGTGGCCGACTCTCAGCGACTCACACCATATTCAACAAAAAAACAGACTCACACAGCGTCTGCGCTCTGGATCTGGTCGCTATAGCATAGAGCGCCAGACGCTGTTTTTGAACACATATCCACCAGCAACAAAGCGAAAACATGGGAATTACATTGTTGTAACATTGTGACATTAATACTTTAATGCCAGACCTGTAATTACAATTCTGCATAAAAATATAAAAAATCAAAAAAGTTTTCAAAAATGACATTTAATAGGCCAGGAAAGGTCACACAATTATTTGATAAATAAAAAAATAAAAAGAAAACCCTGTTTAAAGTGAAGAAAAGTAATGTCCATTGAAATGTATGGGAGAGCGACAGGTAGTGACAGGTAATACCAGGCACCAGGAAGCCAGAGCGCCGGCGCTATACGCTGAGCCGTCTGTGATGATGAATCGGACGCTACATGGCGCTGTCGGAGTCGCTCACCAGATTCGCTTTGATAAATGTGGTATTGCGTACAGCGCCTGGCGTTCACCGTTCACTACCTGTTGCTATGAGGTGCTACCTGGCGCTATGGCTTGATGAATAAACCCCCAAGCCGTCTGTTCAAGGTCCCAAAAGTTTCTGACTGCGGCCGACTGAATTTACCAGGGGCAGGACAGCTATAGGCCCTATCCCCACCATCAGAAGCTGTACAGCGGCGCTAAGAGCGACCGCTAGTGGAAAAGTTGGGCCTACTTGTAGACTCCAGGCCTTGTAGACATCTGAGCCATCGCTATGGCTACAACAATGGGGACTGCTCTGCTTTACCTCCTGCGAGTGGCAACTATCTTGGAGCTGAAGGTTATGTGTAACAAAAATTCCCTCCTGAGCTAAGACCTGTGGTTTTATTTTTTTTTTTTTTTTGGTTTTCTTTTCCTTTTGTTTTTAAAATCAAGTTATATTTTACCTCAGGTAAGGTTATATTTGGGAGCTAGCTATCCCCAGCATGATGGCTCTTACACCTAGAATTGTATTTAAATTTAATGTAGTTAATACATTTAAAGGTTAAGTCCACTTTTGATGGAAAAGTTTTTTTTTTTTTTTCATGCCAAAACTACGTGCTCAGAGTGCTGAGCTGATTTATTACATTTTTTTTTTTTTATATGCTAGTAAATATATGTGTTATGGAAGCAGTTTTCACGTTCTGCCATCTGATGCTCTTGGCAACCTGCACCAAGAAGAGAGGAGTGAGTCCTGTACACACATAACACTGCTGCTATGGCCACCGCTGAGGTGAGGGAGCTCACTCACACTAACACATTCCCAGCAGCAGTGTTCTGTGCAACTATCTGCACTTGGGCCCTTATTTATGAAGGAATAGCGACAGGTAGCGACTGGTGAGCGGCCGGTAATGACGGGCCCCGCCACGAGAACGCCGGCTCCCCACCACAATCACACATTTATCAAGCCAATCCTGCTTAGTGACTGAGATAGCGCCATATAGCCACTCATTCATCATTATTCCAGCCTCAGCCCACAGCACCAGCGTCCGACCTTGAACAGCGACAGGTATGACCTCTCGCTACCTGGCGCTCTCCAATGCATTTCAATGGAACAATCTTTAAATATTCATAATTAATTGTTATTAAATGTTTTTTTTTTAAATGTGAAAAATTCTGTGACCACTTCTGCCATTTTAGATAATTTTTTTAAGGGAAAAAAAAATAAAAAAAAATTGTACAGAATTGATATTACAGGTCTGATATTAATGTATTCATATTACTAAATTATTTTAAAAACTTGTTTTTTTTTGGTTTCCAAAAATATGGTTGTTTGGGGGTTAAAAAACGACTTTTAACCCATCGCCGCCAGCGCTCTGGGGTTTAAGCATGCATTTTACAGCGTGAGAATTTTTTGAGCGTGATTTTTTAATGAATATGGTGGGAGTCGGTCCCTAGGGCCAGTCGCTTTCATGCGCTCCCATACATCGCGGAACCTGTCAAATAGCGACTCCTCACCCAATATTCAACATTACGGCAAACCGACTGAGTCGCTTTCAACTACCGAACAACGGCCAAGCACAGCGACTACTAGCGGGCGCTGTGAAAATGCCGCTACAGTCGCTCAACTGTCGCTACCTGCCTCTATTAATGAATCGGCCTCCCCATGTACACTGCCAATAGCAAATATAAACACACACATTTGCTAACATTAGAAAACATTAAAAAATACTAGATCAGCTCAACACCTTTAAGACATAAATTTGCCACACAAAAATATACAAAAAAAAACCAATTGAATGTGGACTTATCCTTTAAACCGCACCTTCAGCATAATTTAATGAAAAGGCCAAACCCTTAAAAAACTATTCCCCAGCATCTAAAATGTATATGTTTTACATTTTAGCCACTTACTTATTACTCTTTCCCCCACTGGGCTGCAACTCTGTTCAGGACTCCAGGATATGGGTGCTGCCATCCTGTCTCAGGAGCATCACACATACTAATGAGAGGAGAGGGGGTGGGGGTATAGCTGTACTTTGCACAGACAGAGCAGACCTGGGGTCAGGAAAAGGACAGCAATCCCACAATGCAGAGCAGCACAGTCAGAAGACACTTCCTGTCTGCAGGCTGGAGGGACAGAACACCGCCCTCTGTGGGATCATGGATCCTGGAGAGTAGAGGATATTAGGCATATGGAGGACCTTACAGCCTCTCTGAGACAAGCTGGGGAGGGCCACAGAATGCTATGGAACTTGTTCACCAAGTCGGATGAAGGTAAAGCCGCACTTGGAGCAGCCTGACTAGCGAGGAAGATACGTGTAGGGAGAGAGAAATGCTGGGCACTGGATTCCGAAACCACCCCGTTTTCTCTTTCCCCTTCGAACCCCCCAGCCCCCTGCGCCCCGTATGCTGCTAGCTTCCGCCGGGCCCCGCTGCCTCCCTGGGGTGTGGCGACTGGGTCCTGGCCGTGCCTCCTCCCTCGCCCTAAGATGGGCCAGGGGCTCTTTTCGTCCATGCGCCCGGCGTTGGTGGGTGGGGTGTGGGCTGGGCCACTGCTGGGGGGCGTGTGGGGGCAATCCTCAAGACTGGGTCCTGGCCGTGCCTCCTCCCTCGCCCTAAGACGGGCCGGGGCGCTCTTTTCGTCCATGGGCCCGGCGTTGGTGGGTGGGCCACTGCTGGGGGGCGTGTGGGGGCCAGCCTCAAGACTGGGTCCGGGGCGGAGGGGGGCCTATTCTTGCCCTTGTGGATGACCCACTTTTTTTTTTTTTCTTTTTTTCCTCACCTACTTCCTTCCCTGTTTTTCCCCTGATCGTTTAGGTTAGGTAATTAATAAAGAATTATAGAGAGAAGGGGACACAGGCCCACTCTATTCACAGAGACGGGGGGAAAATGGGACTAGGCCGGGAAAAAAGTACAAGGAAATATGGGATGATTCTGACTGTAAAGTGAGGGGTATATTTGGGTATACTTGAATGGGATGTATACCTGTATAATTTAACCTGAGCTTGTGGGGAAGTGTAAGGACCTGGTAATAACTAGACACATTTAAATCAACCAATAAGAATCCTTTAAATAGAGTTAACCATACATTAATTCACTTTTTATGGTTTCTACCCAATTAAGTACATTGGAAGTGCCATAATCTAAATAGACACAAGATGGCAGTAGTGGGTTTAGGCCATAGACTAACATTGTCCATAGACTAGAATGGGGAACATTCAGAAGGGTTGTTAGTCATAACAGGAGATAGACTAGTAACATAGAGGCTGATTTATTAATAGCGCCAGGTAGCGACAGATGAGCGACTGTAGCAGTATTTTCACAGCGCCCGCTAGTAGTCGCTGTGCTTGGCCGTTGTTCGGTTGTTGATAGCGACTCAGTCGGTGTGCAGTAATGTTGAATACAAGGTGATGAGTCGCTATTTGACAGGTTCCGCGCTGTATGGGAGCGCATGATAGCGACCGGCTCCCACCATATTCATTAACAAATCACGCTCCAAAAATTCTCGCGCTGTGAAATGCATGTTTAAACCCCAGAGCGCTGGCGTCGATGGGTTAAAAGTAGTTTTTTAACCCCCAAACAACCATATTTTGGGAAACAAAAAAAAACAAGTTTATAAAAACATTTTGGAATATGAATACATTAATATCAGACCTGTAATATCAATTCTGCACACATTTTTTTTTTATTTTTTTCTTACCTTAAAAAAAATATCTAAAATGGCAGAAGTGGTCACAGAAATTTTCACATTAAAAAAAAAAAATAAATATTAACAATTAATTATTAATATTTAAAGATTGTTCCATTGAAATGCATTGAAGAGCGCCAGGTAGCGAGAGGTCATACCTGTCGCTGTTCAAGGTCGGACGCTGGCGCTGTGGGCTGAGGCTGGAATAATGATGAATGAGTCGCTATATGGCGCTATCTCAGTCGCTAAGCAGGATTGGCTTGATAAATGTGTGATTGTGGAGGGGAGCCGGCGTTCTCGTGGCGGTGAGCGCCATTACCGTTCGCTCACCAGTTGCTACCTGGCGCTATCCCTTGTTAAATAAGGGCCATAGTTACAACTGAAAGCTAGTGATTGGTCAGAGGGTTTACCAACCATCCTATCAGATGTTGGATACGAGGCCGAACATGTGATAGAAGGTTCTGGAAGGTAGTGAGAAGGGATATAGGGAAGCCCCCAACCCAAAGCCAGTGTAGATCGTGTGATTCACCATTTGAATTGTAAGGAGCAGGAGCACAGACTCTAAGAGAGAGAGAGAGAAAGGAGAGGTTCCAACTTAGATCATTATTATCTGATGGAAGCAACGCTGATGATTGTACCTGATATTGGACAGAACCAGAACTGGAACTGGAAGACATGTACTTGTTCCGTGTTTGCTGTTTGCTTGTGGAATAAATAAAGAGGAACTCGGACTGCTGTACATCTTTCCAAGCGGCACCAGTGAGTACTTACCTTTCCCTGAAACCCTTACCTACTCACAACACACACATCGGACACCTGGGCCCAGAAGAACCTGCTCCCTGCCGTCACGTGTCGGACACCCCGGTACGTGAGGGCTACAGAAGCGTAAAACCTTTTCTGTGTACCCTGACGTTCTGGTGAGACTGAATAAAGATTTATTGTTAAAAAAAAAAGACTTTCTGTCTGCATGCAGCCTTAGACTCCATGTGCCGCCATCTTGGATGTTTACAGGCTCAGAAAACACAGTAGGTGCAGGTAGGATGATTTTTAATGTGGCAATTTGTATGTAGAGGGGGAAAACATACAAGATAAGACTCTTACTCAGGGTGAAGGTTCGGATTAAGAAATCATTTTGCCACACAAAAATATACACTTTCAAAAATTCAGTCGAAAGTGAACCCTTAAATAAAGTATTTTGATTTTTAGTTACAAGTTGGGTGTAGACCCCCCCCTCCCCCCCAATGAATATTTAGGGCACAGTGTTTTTGATCTTAAACCGAACCTTCACCATGATTTATTGAAAAGCCCAAACCTTTAAAAAACGATTCCCCAGCATCTAGAATTAATATAGTTTAGGTTTTTAGTCACTAACTTATTATTCTTTCCCCCACTGAGCTGCAACTCTGTTCAGGACTCTAGGATACGGGCGCCACCATCTTAACTGATCATCACACTTACTGAGGAGAGGAGAGTGGGATAAAGTACAAGAGGGCGGGTTAAGCTGTGCTTTGCTCAGACAGAGCAGAGCTAGGGTCAGGAAAAGGTCAGCAATCCCAGAATGCAGAGCAGCACAGTTAGAAGGCACTTCCTGTTTGCAGGCTGCCTGATGTTCCATGAGCCGCCGTCTTGGATGGTTAAAGGCTCATAACATGCAGTAGATGCAGGTAGGATGATTTTTAATGTGAGCAATCTGTATGTACAGGGTGTGGGAAACATATAAGATATGCTCTTAATCAGGGTGAAGGTCCGGATTAATGTGAGCAATCTGTATGTACAGGGTGTGGGAAACATATAAGATAGACTCTTATTCAGAGTGAAGGTCCACTTTAAGGTGGAAGTCCAGATGCGCTGCCTCCCTCTCCAGACACTGATGCTGAGGCAGCGCATCCATTCTAAAACTGGACTTCCACTTGCGGGGCCGTGGCTTCACCCATTCCTCAATGAGGGGTGTGGCTTCATCCATCCCTTAATGAGGGGGCGGGGCTTCATTTACATATTGACCCTCTTCGAGGTGTAACATGCAGATCTGCAGCAATAGCTGATTCATTTGGATATGCAAAGTGTTTATATTGTTGTAACTGTTACAATGTATCTCCTATCCATCCCTCAATGAGGGGGCGTGGCTTCATTTACATATTGACCCTTTTTGAGGTATAACATGCAGATCTGCATTGATAAACGATTAATTTGCCTATTCAGAGTGTTTCTATTGTTGTAACTGTTACACCCTATCTACTATCCATCCCCCAATGAGGGGGCATGACTTAGGCCCTTATTTATGAAGGAATAGCGACAGGTAGCGACTGGTGAGCGGCCGGTAATGACGGGCCCCGCCACGAGAACGCCGGCTCCCCACCACAATCACACATTTATCAAGCCAATCCTGCTTAGCGACTGAGATAGCGCCATATAGCCACTCATTCATCATTATTCCAGCCTCAGCCCACAGCGCCAGCGTCCGACCTTGAACAGCGACAGGTATGACCTCTCGCTACCTGGCGCTCTCCACTGCATTTCAATGGAACAATCTTTAAATATTAATAATTAATTGTTATTAATGTTTTTTTTTTAAATGTGAACAAATCTGTGACCACTTCTGCCATGTTAGAAAAAAAAAAAAATGTGTGCAGAATTGATATTACAGGTTTAATATTAATGTATACATATCACAAAATTATTTTAAAAAACTTGTTTTTTTGGGTTTCCAAAAATATAGTTGTTTGGGGGTTAAAAAACTACTTTTAACCCATCGCCGCCAGCGCTCTGGGGTTTAAACAAGCATTTCACAGCGCGAGAATTTTTTGAGCGTGATTTGTTAATGAATATGGTGGGAGCCGGTCGCTCTGACCAGTCGCTATCATGCGCTCCCATACAGCGCGGAACCTGTCAAATAGCGACTCCTCACCCAATATTCAACATTACGGCAAACCGACTGAGTCGCTGTCAACAACCGAACAACGGCCAAGCACAGCGACTACTAGCGGGCGCTGTGAAAATATTGCTACAGTTGCTCAACTGTCGCTACCTGCCGCTATTAATGAATCGGCCTCCCCGTTAAACAAATGTCCCTCTTTCCCACCCTGAAAAGTTGGTAGGTATGGATTATGTTTTCTCCTGGGCCAAAAGCTGCCAGTCGTCCCCCCAGTGAGATTTCTATGGAAGACTTTTCATATAGTTGAGCATCTGCCTTCAGCACTTGGACTGATGAACCTCCTCCAGCGCCCAGCCCGCGTCTGCTTTGGCTGCCAAGCGCCGTGCGTCCGTTAAAGGTGCCTATTGTCCTCCTCACTGCCTCTCCAGACGCCATGCTTATTTTGCTTGAGTTCCGCTCATACATGGGAGCCCTGACAAGCCCCCACTTGGCCTTCCAACCAGATATACAACAAATAATTCCACACACAATGGGAAACTTGTATGAAATGAATAAATGCCGGGCTGAGAAGCCGCACCACCGCTCTGGACAGTGTAACACCTGACCAGTTCACATGCGGGTTAATATACTTTATAGTGGACCACAGCCCAGGATTATGACTATCCTGGATTTTGGTCCTTTCTCCCGGGGCACCCCGATTGGCGGACCTTCAGTCTAAAAAAGGGGCCTATCTTATATATTTCCCCCGCCCTGTACATACAGATTGCTCACATTAAAAATCATCCTACCTGCATTTACTACCTTTTCTGAGCCTTTAAAGTGGAGCAACACCCAGGATTTTGTTTATCCTGGGTTTTGGTCCACTTCGGTGGGGCACCCCGATCGGGGCCCCGCTGTGTGAAACCCCCCAGAAAGCCCCGAAAACTCACCTCACCCCGCTCCCACGTGACCGCTGCAGCCAATCCCCTCCGACGGACAAGCGAGACGCAGCGACAGACAAGCAGCGCGCGTCCGCCGCCGCCTCCCGCACGTCACTCTTACAGGGAGCGCACCCGCGCCGGCAATTCACAAACGGCCAGCGCAGGAGCGTGCACTGCTAGAGGGACGTGCGGAAGGCGGCGGATGCGCATGCGCCGCTGGAACGTGGAAAAGGTAGGATTGTGGGCTTCCTGGGGGGTTTCATCCCACGGGACATCCCGATTTCGGATGTCCCGCGGGGAGGGATCTGATCTATAAGATTCCCGGGCCGATCCCCCCCCCTGGGTGTTGGTCCCCTTTAAACATCCAAGATGGCGTCCCAGGCTGCCTGCAGACAGGAAGTGTCTTCTGACTGTGCCGCTCTGCATTCTGGGATTGCTGTCCTTTTCCTGACCCCAGCTCTGCTCTGTCTGTGTAAAGCAAGCCTCCTTCTCTCATTATTATGTGGTACTTCTGTGGCAAGATGGCGGCGCCTGTATCCTAGAGTGCTGAACAGAGTTGCAGCCCGCTAGGGGAAAGAATAAGAAAGTAAGTTACTAAAAACTTAAAATATATTAATGTTAGATGCTGGGGAATAGTTTTTTAAGGGTTTGGACTTTTCATTAAATCATGCTGAAGGTCCGGTTTAACCAGAACTAGCATCTTATAGACATGATCTCCTGTTTTGGTCCACTTTAAAGGGAGATTCTTTTTCACACACCAAAATACATTACTTGGCTAAGATGAACGCTGATGTTTTAATTACCTGCAGGGGCGTAACTATGGGGGGTGCAGGGGGTACGACCACCCCAGGGCCCCGAAGGTCAGGGGGCCCCATAGGCCTAATTCTTCACTTTGTATAAAACGAACAGACAGCACAAAATGATTTTGTGGATATTTTGCTTTCTGACCATTGATCACTGTGTTAAGAGATGGCAACACATGCTACAATCTGATTGGCCAGCCGTGCGGAGTGACTGTCTAAGCGAATGCTAATTTTCCTGGATTAGTCGCAGTGGCCGCTCTCGTCCCCTTCAGATCAGCACGAGAAACGCTTGTCGGGGTATCGAAGAGAATTTTAATTTCGCCACTGGCCGCTGCCGAGACAGAACGGCGAGTCCTGAGACAATAAACAATGGGATTTGGCCTTGTCTGCATCGGCCCAGCGAGGAGGAGGCCCGAGCGTCTCTGCAAGAGAGAAGAGAGCGGCGCTGGGGAAATTCTTATGGATTAGCAGCTCTGCGGCCCGGGAACATCTTGGATAGATGACAATGGCGCCGCTCTAAGAATAAACGCAAATCCAGCACCTTTGTGTGATCATTATATATATATATATATATATATATATATATATATATATATATATATGATATTATGGGCCATATTTATCAAGGGATAGCGCCAGGTAGTGTCTCACTAGCGCCAGGTAGCGCCAGCTATCGGCGGCTACCGACTCCAGAACGCATTTATCACGCTAAATGAGGCTAGCGCCGGCGAGAGCGTCAGCTAGCGCAGGATTCATCATGTTGCAGACTTCTAATCCCATCACAGCGCCAGGTATGACCTCTCGCTACCTGGCGCTTTCCAATGCATTTCAATGGAGAAATCTTTAAATATTCATAATTAATTGATATTAATGTTTTTGTTTTTTTTTTAATGTCAAAAATTCTGTGACCACTTCTGCAATGTTAGTTTTTTTTTTTTTTAAGGTAATAAAATAAAAAAAAAAAATTTGTGCAGAATTGATATTACAGGTCTGATATTAATGTATTCATATAACAAAATGTTTATAATAACATGTTTATTTTTTTTAACAAAAATATGGTGGTTTGGGGGTTAAAAAACTACTTTTAACCCATCGCCGCCAGCGCTCTGGGGTTTAAACAAGCATTTCACAGCGCGAGAATTTTTTGAGCGTGATTTGTTAATGAATATGCTGGGAGCCGTTCGCTATGGCCATTCGCTGTCATGCGCTCCCATACAGCGCGGAACCTGTCAAACAGCGACTCCTAACCCTGTATTCAACATTAACGCACACCGACTGAGTCGCTGTCAACAGCCGAACAACGGCCAAGCACAGCGAATACTAGCGTGCGCTGTGAAAATCACGCTACTGTCGCTCATCTGTCGCTACCTGGCGCTATTAATAAATCGGCCTCCCCATATATGTATGATATATATATCACACCTCCTAACTTTTCAGGGTGAGAAAGAGGGACATTTGTTAAATCAGGCCACACCCCCTCATTGAGGGATGAATAGGAGATACTGTGTAACTGTTACAACAATATAAACACTTTAAATAGGCAAATGAATAATTTATTGGTGCAGATCTGCATGTTACACCCCGAAGAGGGACAAATGAGAACAACGAGGGACAGGGGGATATGAACTCTAAAGAGGGACAGTTAAAGTGGACCAAAACCCAAAATTTTGACTTTCCTGGGTTTTGGTCATACCCCCCGGGACACTGTGATCGGGGGCACCCCCGCTGTGTAAAACCCCCCCAGATCGCCAGAAGAAACTCACCTCTTCCCGGTCCTATGGTTCATGTGCGGCTTCTCGTCCAATCAGCGTGCTGGAGACCGCATCCCCCGCTTCCCTATAACAGGGAACTTGCGTGCACTGGCCATTCACAAATGGCTGGTGCGGGCACGTGCCCTGCTAGAGGGATATCGGGGATGCGGCTCGCGCATGCGCCATTGGACCGGGAAGTAAGGTAAGTGAATGGGGCGACCTGGGGGGGGTTCACACAGCAGGGAGAGGGAATCGATCAGCCCAGGAATCTTATAGATTCCCAGGTGAATCGAGTTGGGTTTTGGTCCATTTTAAGATAATAGAAACACTTTGAATAGGCAAATGAATCATTTATTGATGCAGATCTCCATGTTACACCTCAAAGAGGGACAAATGAGAACAACGAGAGACAGGGGACATGGACTCAAAAGATCAGGGACACTTGGGAGGTATGATATATATATATTATCAATGCATCAGGTTACATATAACTGGTAAAGGAGCACTATCATTAAAAAATACTCTAATACTAAAACTTCATACAAAGAGGAATTACACTCTCCCGTGTGTTGTCCCTCTCCTCGGGGGGCATCCCGAACTGGGATGCAAACGCTCTGTGTATCCCCTCAGGTGGCCCAATTCACTCACCTTCGTGTCATTCCCATGGTGCAGACCCGGCCCAAACCGAGCAATCTGTTCAGCCAATCAGCATGCTGGATTTCACTCCCTTCGGCTCTGTCAGTGACTGAATGGCTAAGCAGCCAAGCATAGCTGAAGGGTGCCGAGTGTACCACCGGCCGCATCCCCGCTCAGCTTCTAGCTGTGTCGTGCCCCCACTGCCCATTCAGAAATATCAGGCGTGGGTGCGCGCATAGAAAGAGGTGAAAGAGTATGTGAGAGCTCTGGGGGAAGGTGAGAGAAATGGGGGATCCGGGAGGTTTTACACATCCGGGTGTCCTAATTCAGGTTGCCCCAAGGAATGAAACTTGTGCGGCCCTGGAGTCCGAAGTTCCTCTTTAAAGCGGTTCAAAACCGAGGAGGAAATCATTCTTGGGTCCCACCAGAGGAGATCATTCTTGGGTCCCATCAGAGGAAATCATTCTTGGGACCCACCAGAGGAAATCATTATTGGGTCCCACCAGAGGAGATCATTCTTGGGACCCACCAGAGGAAATCATTCTTGGGACCCACTAGAGGAAATCATTATTGGGACCCACCAGAGGAAATAATTCCTGGGACCCACCAGAGGAAATCATTCTTTGGACCCACTAGAGGAAATCATTTTTGGGACCCACCAGAGGAAATCATTCTTGAGGTCCACCAGAGCAAAAAAGAAAGTTAACCCTCTGCACACTCATACTAAAAACTGAAAAACCTAGCTAACACTTGTTAAGAACATGGACTGTTAGTTAACATAGATTGCAATGAATGTAAAAGCGAGGTAGCCACGTCAAGGCCGTCCAATTAGTACCCCGTCCCTAACATTACTAAGTTTAAAAGTTTGTGCAGGCATTGCTACTTCTTTACTTGTGTGTGCACAAGCAATGCAATACATGAATCAGCCTGTCTAAAGACATTGCAATAACTTAACTTACTTGCACACACACAATGAAAAATACTTTACTTGCCTGCACAGTGTTACAGTTCAAAAAGGGGGTTTAGGTAGAGGCCAATTGGACTCCCTGTTACATTGGGAGAGCTACAATCTGCTGGACTTAGTAACTTAGTAATATTAGGGATGGGGTACTAATTGGACGGCCTTGACGTGGCTACCTCGCTTTTACATTCATTGCAATCTATGTTAACTAACAGTCCATGTTCTTAACAAGTGTTAGCTAGGTTTTTCAGTTTTTAGTATGAGTGTGCAGAGGGTTAACTTTCTTTTTTGCTTAGTGTGTGTGGTCACACCCCTCTAGCACCTCTTGACTGCTATATATTGACTGGATGAGCACATCCTACCTTCCTTTTTGAGGTCCACCAGAGGAAATCATTCTTGGGACCAGGGGCATAGCTATGGGAGGACAAGGGGGGCACGTGCCCCAGGTGCAGTAGGTCAGGGGGCGCCTGAAACCATTCTTATTTAGAAGAGAAAACCGCCACAGTAGACAATGGAAGTAAAAGCCAGTTTTCTCTCCTAAAAAAGAAGTGAGAATTCTCAACTGGCTTTGAATCGACCCATCGTGCTAGTCTTGGACCTATTGTACTTCCCTAAAGGTGGCCCTGGGTCAGTGTCGGGGACCCACTAGCATACCCCCCAACTGTCCCGATTTTCCCGGGACTGCCCCGATTTATATTACCCGGTCCCGCGTCCTGCGGCGCATGCTCTTGTCCGCGCCGTCATTTCCCACGTCGCCGCCGGGGGTGGGGTTGCCGCAGCCTCTCAGACGCCCCCCGCCGCCGGCCCCGAGTGTGCAGCTGAGCACTTGGCAGGGGGCGTCCAAGAGGCCGTCCAAGTGTGTGTGTGTCTGTGTGTGTGTGTGTGTTTGTGTCTGTCTGTGTGTGTGTGTGTGTGTGTGTGTGTGTGTTTGTGTCTGTGTCTGTCTGTGTGTCTATGTGTGTGTGTGTGTGTCTGTGTCTGTATATGTGTCTGTGTCGCCCCTGGTTGCGTAATTAGGGATGCCCTATTTAATTCTTAGGTGGCGTTTCCCTTTAAGGGTGTGGCTGGGGGAGTGGCTTATTTTGTCTCTCTTTACACTTGGCATCATTTGGAGAAAGGAAGCTGTTTCGGTCTTTAGTTGTTTAGTTGTATCCAACTTAATTAAAGCAGACCAAAATCCACATTTTTAACCAGCATCCCCTGAAATACTCCCCCTATGAAGAGAACTTTTTGCCAACTTTTAGCTCTGCTGCTTCACTCTAATCCCAGATTACGGCCCTTGTTTTAGCTCTAAAGCTCCACCTCCTCCAATCATTGCCACTGTTGTGTGTGGTGTGTGTGGCAAGTGTGGCAAGTGATTTCATGTCATCTCACACTGAGGGACAGCAAAGAAATCAGTGTTCCAGGACAATTTGAAAAGCCAAAATATCCATTTCTAGCTCTACACCCTAACTGTTAGATAAACTGTACAACAGACTTTTGCTAGAGTGACTTTTGCTAGTGTTTACAGCTATGACACATTATGACACTAGATGGCGCTGTGACCAATGCTCAACCGTAGAGTCTATGGTGAGTGCGATAGGATTTAGACTGGGGCATTTTTCTTTAAAGTGGACCAAAACCCAGGATTTTTACTATCCTGGGTTTTGGTCCTTGCCCCTGCGGCACCTTGATCAGGGATGGCCCGCTGCTTGAAACCCCACAGGTTGTCGGATCTCACTCACCCTTCCCCGGTCCTATCGGGCATGTGCAGCCCTCTCATCCAATCAGCACGCTCTGATCTGCTCCTGCCCCTCAGTCTAATATCTCGTCAAATGCGAGCGGATCTGAGCACGCTGGTGGCAGCATCCCCTGCTACCCTATAACATGGAGTGTGCCCTCAACGGCCATTCACAAATGCCTGGCACGGACACGTGCCATGCTAAAGAGATAGCAGGGATGCGGCTGCAGCTTGCACATGCACCGTTGGACCGGGAAAGAAAGCAAGAAGGAATGTGTTACAGTTAATAATATATCCCCCTCATTTGGGGACTCAGAATTAAGAGTAGGGACCACACTAAACACAGAGTGCCTTGCCGGGGCAGTGTGGCTTCCACATGTATCTGCAGATATATGCAACCAAATCTCTGTCTTTCCACACAGCTAGACATGTTTGTTGCTTGATATTTAGTTGATGAGAGGGTTAAACTGGGCAGTAAATTAGTTCCCAGGCCCTGAATAATAATAATAATAATTTTGTATAAATAATAGTGACTGAGCTGCTCCCACCCCCCTTTGTTCATTTGAATGTCCCTCATTTGAGCACATGTCCCCCTGTCCCTCGTTCTCATTCGTCCCTCTTTGAGGTGTAATATGCAGATCTGCATCAATAAATGATTAATTTGCCTATTCAAAGTGTTTATACTGTTGTAACTGTTACAACCTATCTCCTATACATCGATCAATGAGGGGGTGTGGACTAATTTAACAATATGCCCTGGGGTATGTGTACCGCGGGTTGAGAAACGCTAGAGGATCCTCTGGTGGGACAGTCCAACACTGCTGGTGGGTATCCCAATTGGGAATGACCAGGGCTGTGGGCAGGGCCGGCTATAGGATTGTGGGGGCCCTTGGGCAAGAGAGTCTTAGTGGGCCCCTTAGTAGTGTGTTACATGATGTCACCTTTCAGCTTCGCTTCCACAAATTGGTCATCTTCTGCTGCTGACAGCCCTCCAGTCTTTATTGCCTTCCCTATAGCCACCAATCATCCTTTAGTCCTTTTTGCATTCGCTACTGCCACCAGTCACCCATCAGCCCTTACTGCTTGCTCCAGTGAAGAGTCCTTGCTCCACTAAAGACTTTATTATTGCTGTCAGTTGTCACCAGGTTCTCACCACCTTCTGAGCTTCCATCAATTGCCCTCCATTCCATGCCACCTTCTCCGGTGTTGCTGAGGCCAGCCATGAGCAGGTCTGCACACAACACCCGGCATTGGTGGTTTGGGTCCAATGTAAAAAAATACCATAGCCAAGCGTGTGCCTGAGTGGGCCCCTGAAGATGCCAGGGGCCCTGGCAATTGCCCAGGTTTGCCCTGTGCTGGCGCCTGCCCTGGCTGTGAGGAATGTGGCAGACCCGAGGGATTTAGGCTGGGAGTTCTCTTTAAACCATGGCCATATTTATAGCGCACATCTTAGGGACCCCCCTTTCCCGATGTCCCCTCTTTCTACCCATTCTGAAGTCTGGAGGTAAGCATGACGGAATGATTGTGCTTGCCTGTAGCATTCCTTGATAATGGCTGTCATTTGACTTTCCGAGAAGCACCTGAAATAACACAGGGGGCTCGGAAGATGTGAGAGGCAGATCCCTTATCCCTTCCTGGCAGGATGCGAAACATTTACTCGGATTCCGTGTTCCAACACATTTAATCTTTTTTAGCTCCATACAGGGAATGGAGTTGAGCCAGGATCTTCCCTCCTGGCCTGGCCCTCATCAGATTGATAGGAGCAAGTACATGCAGGTAGGGGCTGGGCAGGGGGCCAGGAGTAATATTTTCCCAAGGATGATCCGTACTGGTAATGTAATACAAGAGAAGAAAAAGTGCATACCCAGCATTCTTGGGACAGACAGTCTCTTGGACTAATTGCTTCTTCCCCGCACACACACCTGGTAAGGTATGAGCCCCATGTAACCGGCTACAGCTCCATGTTTGGTATTCCCGCATCACAATAGGGAACCCCGAGACCTTAGATTACACTCCTTCCCCAATGCCTGGCTCTATCCGCTCTCACTTGCCTGGCAGCGGGACTCAAATGTAAGAAACCGCAAGGCGGGCAAAGTGTGAAAGAATCACCAGCGCAGGGATGTGGGAAACCTTCTCTGCCCATTGGGGGTTTGTAGGGTTGCCACTTGGCTCCAGAACAGCTGCTCCGAATCCAGCCAAGGATAATAAATGGAAGCTGATCATTCATTAAACGGCACTGTGGGGCCAAGCTTTAGTGCCCAGAACTTCCACTCCGCTCACAAGAGGCTGCGTTCCTATTTATATTGCTGCAGGCCAGGGAGCAGTGTCAGACCGGACCTCTGGAGCAACAGAGGATCCTCTGGAGGTCCCAGGATCTGATCCAAGGCCACCATTAGAGCAGTACAACCAGGGCCGGATGAAGTGTAGTGGAGGCCCCTGGGCACAAAATCTGGTGGAGGCCCCAGATAGAGTATTTTTTTTCCTTTAAAATAATAGTCCAGCCAAGTAACTGATTGGTGATTGTCTGGCACCCGCCTACTTACTGGAACGTCAGATCGAGTCCCTTGTGTGGGTGTGTGCTGCTCGGGGAACCACTGCTTTGCCATTCTGGGTGGGGGGTAGTGTAGTCGCCCAGCTGGTCCAGCAGAAAACAGTTCCCTGCATTGAGCTGCCAGCGGCTGTGCTTAGTGGCTTATGTGCAGTGACAGCTCTGCACCCCCCATCATTGTAGCATTGCTGACAGCGGCTTTGTTGCTCTAGACTCTCCATCCTGCCCTGTGGTGGCTTTGGCTGCCCAGGCTCGGGTGGCTCCACTGCCGCCGATAGCTTTATTGCCGGCCCCTGTGGCCCATCATACCGAAGACTGAAAAGCCTCCTGGACCAGACCATAACCCAAAGGTTGGTGAAGGCCCCCTCTGCAGGGCAAGTGGTGGAGGCACCGGGGTGTGTGCCCCTTGAACCCCCCTCCTAATCTGGCCCTGAGTACAACAGCATACCTCCCAAGTGTCCCTGATTTGGGGGGACTGTCCCTCTTTTAAGTCCATGTCCCCCTGTCCCTTGTTGATCTCATTTGTCCCTCTTTGAGGCGTAACATGCAGACTTGCATCAATAAATGATTCATTTGCCTATTCAAAGTGTTTTTATTGTTGTAACTGTTACACCCTATCTCCTATCCATCCCTCAATGAGGTCCAAGACTAACAGTGTTTCTCGTTTGCTAGAGGTGTTCTATGAGTTTGGTATTTATTTAATAACTTTTTATTTTTCATTTTATTAAAGAGGAACATCAGGGACGGGTAAAACTTCCCCCAAACTTTACCGATCTGCTGCCCCCCTCCCCTCAGGTTTTACCTTTGGGCAATTGTTACCTTGCCATGGCATCCATCTTCTGGGTCCCTTGGATTCCGGACGACCTCCCGATGGGCGCCGCCATCTTGCATCCCATTAGGCCCTGTGTGCGCCCCCCGATCTTGCGCCTGTGCAGTGCCCATAAATGGGATGCAATGGAGCCGCCCAAAATCCCGCAAGACTTTGCTGAGCGGCGAGATTGCAATAGGACATTAATGAGCACAGCTAAGGTCGTGCTTGTCAGTCAGGGATGGCTAAGCAGGCGGCGGGGTGAGGATCGGGCCCTGAAGCAGCCGGATGTCACCGCAGCAGGCAGTGGCGACATCCAAATGGTAAGTAGGGGCCGATGGTGGGGGAATCAGCCCCTTTTGATTAGAGGTTTGATGTTCCTCTTTAATAAACATATTTTTTTAATGTACTTGTATCGGGTGTAACAATATTGGTCGAAACCCCCTGTATGATTTAGGTGCGCTTGAGGGATGGGTTAACCCTTTCACTGCCAGCCTACCTGCAGCTTTTGTCGCCCTCTGTTGCCAGACCATGTTTCACTATTTTGCGCTACACATGTTCAACTGTGATTTTTGAAAGGATTTCCAGGGATTTCCCAGGAAAATTATATATTGATTTTTTTCAAGAGAGTCTGGGCTTCAACATGAAATCTCTTGTTTGGCCTTTTTTAGTGTATTCTCAATACTTTTTGGGGAAATATGTGCAAAAAACATTTAAAAAAATTAATTTTTTGCAATTTGTAGTGTTTTTTTGTAATAAAAAAATATAAGTTTGTCAATAAAATTTTATTGCGTACGAAACCCTAATTTCTCCCAGTCACAGCGGTACCACATATGTATTGATAGACACACTTTCCTGCCCAGGAGACTCCCCCAAACTGAAACAGAGCTTTAGGAGATTTTCAGATAAAATACAACTGCGCTATGCGCTATGCACACCTTGCAGTTTTTCCAGAAAAACAACTATTTACATTTAAAACACCCCCCCACAAACTATATATTCTATGGAAGTGCACACCTCAAGCTTTCTAGGAGTACCAAGCTTGTTTATGTGGGCTTAGTTTTCTGGAAGTAATCCCTCAATGTATTCTTTGGTTGCATAAAGTTTCCCTAAAAAAGAATAAAAAGGAAGAATCAAGCCACATTTTCCTAAAAAAAACTATATGCCAACAAGAAAAAACAAGTAAAATCTCAAAAAGCAACATGCCCCGAACAGAACGATACCCAACATGCATAGCTACTGTCAAAGGAAGAGTTGACAAACACCCCAAAGTAAAGCATGCGCATAACAGTAATTTTACTTGAAAATTTCAGCTCCGCAGACAAAATGCGCACCTTGCAATTTTTCAACCAAAACAACCCTTTACATTTGGAATATCCCCTATAAACCATATATTCCATGAAAGTACACATGTTAAGCTTTCTAAGAGTACCCAGCTTGTTGTAGTAGGCTCATCTTTCTGGAAGTAATCCCTCAAAGAATTCTTAGGTTGCACAGGGTTTCCATAAAAAAAATTAATAACAAAACTGAATAAATAACGTGTTTTCCTAAAATATAAATATGCAAACAAGAAAAAACAAGCTAAATCTGGAAGAGCAAGGTCCCCGAGCAGAACAATACCCAACATGCATAGGTACTATTAATCCTTTTAATTGCCAACCTACTTGAAGTTTTGTCACCCTCTGTTGACAGGTCATTTTTCCCCATCCTGCACCATGTTTAACCGTGATTTTTGCCGGAATTTTCAGGAAAATTATAGATATATATTTTGCAGCAGAGTTCAGGCTTGAACATGAAATGTCTTGTTTGTAATTTTTCTACTGTTTTTTTTAACATTTTTGTGTAAAAATAAATAATAATTTTTTAGACAATTGTCTCCTTTATTTTAAATAAAACATTTACTTTATTAGATAAAAACATATTGCATGTGAAATCCCAATTTCTCCCGATTACAACGGTACCACATATGTATCGGTAGCCCCCCATTCTTGCCCAGGAGACCCCCCAAACTGAAAATAGCACTTTATAACATTTACAAATAAAATACTACTACTATCCACATAATAAACATAAGGGGTTAATTTAAATAAAAATGACATAGGGTCCCCCCTCCCGGGAATTTTAAGGGTTAAAAACCTTTAAAAATCCCCCAAAAATTTAAATGCGGTCCCCCTTACCCAGCATTACCAGCCCGGGACCAGCTATGGGGGCTTGTAGGAACAGAGTGGAGGGGCCAGCTTTTGTGGCCCCCCACTCTGCAGCCTACAAGCCCACATAGCCTATGTGGGCCCGGGCTCTTCTGCCCCTCCCCCCTGGGCTTTGGGGAGGCCGGTAATTGGGGGTGCGGGGGTTAACGGCAAGTCACCTGCTAGCGGCAAGAAAAAATTTTATTATTATTTTTTTTAAACTTTTTAATACTTACCTCCCATCCATCCCTGTGTCTCATGCTGATCAATCTGGCTTCCTGCTCTCCTGCTGCAGCTGGAAGCCTTTTATAGCTGCTAGGCGACAGAACATAAGGGGTTAATTAAACAAAAAAAATGACATAGGGTCCCCCCTCCCATTTTTTGGAATTTTAAGGGTTAAAAAACCTTAAAAATCCCCCCCAAAAATTAAATGGGGTCCCCCTTACCCAACTTTACCAGCCCGGGACCAACTGTGGGGGCTTGTAGGCACAGAGTGGGGGGGGCAGGTTTTGTGGTCCCCCCCCACCCGGCAGCCTATGAGCCCACATAGCCTGTCCGCTGCCCGGTCGGGGAAAGAAGAAAGATGTATTTATTTTGTGTGTTTCTGAACTAGTAAGAGGTCCAAGTGACCCTTATACCAGTTCATAGGTTAGTAATGACTGGCCTGCCAGTTGCCAGAATCGGCAGGTGGCATGCTGGGTAATTTGGCCTGGATCTTACCAGGTATCAGGGATGGGGCAAACCAAGGTGGATCGGCATGATCTGGGTGGAATCTAGCTTCTTCCCGGATTCAAAGCTGATTGCTACTGATGACGTGAGGGGGAGGCATGGTGAGGTTAGTGTCCCTGTGAACCAGGATCAATGGAGGCTTTAGGTCCACTTTAAATGACACAAATAGCAACAGCAGAAGCATGATTTAGTCCTGGGTTAGTAACGCAGTGACAGCAGTGGTGTTACACAATACCAGCCAACGTGAATGGCCACGGCGTGTTACCTGTGTGTAAGCTGGTAAGTATTTCTGTACATGAGTCTTAAAGGGGCCACCGCACTCAAACCTGGTGTGATAAAGTGTATGGAAAAATCCTGAATGGTGTGTATTTTTCCCCTGCTATGCTGTATCAGGCACGATCCATGCCGGGTTTTCAGGACCCAGGTCACATTCCCCAGTCCTTTTCAGGTTTGTTCCCTGATCTCAGGCCTCGCACAGGTGATGAGGCTGATTGCAGGGGAAGCATGAATAAAAGGAGCCACTGAGCCTGTCAGTGTGCTGTTGAACAGCCTGGAGGAAGGAACCTAGGCAGTACCTGCTGAAAGTGAATGACAGACCTGTATACAGCGGAAGGACTTTGCTTGTGACTTTGCACTTGGAGTTCTGGATGGACTTTATTGGTCTGTCAAACCAAGGACTTTCACAGGAGCTGGTGAAGTAAACCGCTTGATGTTTTGCATTTGTGCTGCAATGTAAAAGATACGTTTTGTTTTGCTTATGAACACTTTATTTTCTGAATAAAACCGCCTTTGCTATTGAAGAACTGTTGTCGTGGTTGCCGTTGTTGTCGTTGTTGCCGTTCGCCCCAATTTCTCACAATTGGTGGAGGATACGGGCATAGTAACTGTTGCTAGGGGCAACGGAGTGACAAAAACACGCTGCATTTTGGATGCCCTGGGTGACCAAGATGTCCCAAATGGAGGAGGTGATTAAGCAGCTAATCCAGGCTAACCTCCAGTAGCACCAAGCCCTGGCACAGCAGCAACAAGCGCAGCAGCAGACCATGGCAAACCAGCTGCCCTCAGAGAGACTGTGGTGGCTCAAGTCTGACATCCGGAGAAAAGCCTGGCTGAGACTGGTGGTGCGAGGAGAGACGTTCAGCGGGCCCTGCAAAAGATGACTCCAGACGATGATGTTGAGGCATACCTCACCGTATTCCAGGGCGTGGCTGAGAGAGAGAAGCTGCCAGTTGCCAAATGGGCCAATGTGATTGCACCATTCCTGACAGGTGAGACGCAAAAATCTTATTTTGACCTTAGGGAGCCTGATGTGCGGGACTATGCCAAACTCAAAATGGAGATTCTTGCTCGCCTGGGTGTCATGTCACAGGTACGGGCACAGAGGGTGCACAACTGGACTTTTGCCATCGATAAGCCTGCCCGGTCACAGATGTACGGTCTGATACATTTGGTACAGAAGTGGCTGGATCCGGAGCATTCTACACCCACTCAGATGGTCGAGAAAGTCGCGGTAGACCACTACTTCCGAACCCTGCCACCAAAGCTACAGCGGTGGGCTGGACAAGGCGACCCTCAGTCTGCTGAACAGTTGGTCAACATGGTGGAGAGGTTTATCGCGACTGAGGATTTTGGGATGCCCCTGCAGCGCCAGCAACCTCCAAGACCAGCAGATCGATGTCTTCGGTGGGTAAGCAAGTTCCCCTTGGAGGTGTGTGGAAGGGTGTAAGAGGGAAAAAAACTGACCCTGACCCCCAGAGTTCATTCTAGGGAGGACGCCTGGGCAAGGAGGCTCCAGGGTCCCCAGTGTTGGAGGTGCCGTGAGTGGGGGCACATAGCCATGGATTGCCCCCTCTTCCCTGAGCCCATGGAGTGTGATGCTGGCGCAGAAGATCTCTGTTCACAGAACCAGCGTGTACCGCAATTTCGCGGTCAGAGACTGAGCCCCATATTGTGATGATGAAAGTGAATGGTTGCTCAATGAAGGCGCTGTAGCCTGGTAACCTTGGTCCGGGCCAACCTTCTGGGTGGAGGTTATATACCAAAAAGAAATGTTAGCGTGCTTTGCATCCACGGGGATATCGTGGCTTACCCTGTAGCCGTGGGTAAGTTTGAGACCCCCGCTGGAACACTGAACTATGAAGTCGGCGTGGTAAAATGCCTTATGTACCAAGCGATTGTTGGACGTGATTTTCCCTTGTTCTGGGAGTTGTGGGAAAGGGGTAACGCTTCTGTCGCGAGCGAAGTAACTCCGGCAGAACCGGTAACCCTCCCTGTCGTTGAGTTGGGTGATAATGTGGGTGCCGCTGAATTGTGCAGTGACGACTATTTTCTCCTCCAAGTGTTGGCAGGTGAGGATGACGAGATTTCCCTCCCTGATCAGCAGGTCTTAGACCTAAAAGTGGCTCGGGGAAATTTGGGGTCTGAATAGTTAAGAGACCCCACTCTGGGGACCGTAAGAGAAAATGTCACAGTTTTGAATGGAGTGCCTCAGGAACCAGAAGCTGACCAGAAATTTCCACACTTCGCCATGAAAGGGGATCTGGTATATCGGGTCTCCAAAATTAACAATGAAGTTGTGGAACAGCTTCTGGTACCTAAGCCATACCGTCGCATGGTGCTGGAGATCGCCCATAGTCATGTGCTTGGAGGGCATTTGGGGACTAATAAGACCCAGGAGAGAGTTCTCCAAAGGTTTTTTTGGCCTGGGGTGTACGAGGAAATAAAAAGGTACTGTGAGTCCTGCCCTACGTGCCAGTTAAGTGCCCCAAAGTCACATTTCCGGAGTCCCTTGGTGCCACTTCCCATTATTGTGGTTATGTCAGGGAGCCGCGGGTCACGTGATCCAACTATAAATCAGGGACCTCCTGACACACAAACCGCGTTCCCAAGAAAACCTTTGTCCGAGTTCTACTATCAGAAACCCCAGGCCCAAAGCCTGTGGACACACAGATTCTTGGTTTAGTGAATCGTGACCTCTTCAGATAAGTGAACCTGTTTTCATCCCCCTGGCTCACTTTTAAGCAGGTGTCGACCCTCCACCCCCTCCCATCTGTGGGATGGGTTGTCACCTCCCACTGTTCTGGAGCGTGCTTTCGCCCCTAAAACCCTTTAGAGGTTATAACTTTGGGCAGGGGGGTCGTATGGCTTTGGAAACGGCACCAAACGATTGGGCTGGATGCCGGGCATCTGATGAGTCCAGAAATGGGGTCCCTAAGTGGGTCAGAACCTTAGATCTTCATTTTCTTAGGTTCCACCGGGCTTGGCGACAAAGGAAAACTATCTCCACGTGCGGTTTTGTGAGCCGGTTCTGATTCTGTACCTGGTTTGGTGCTGGGACACATGAGGGCGCAGCTATGGTCCGATTGGTGTTGGTGCCAGATGTCTGCTGCTCCCAACTTTCATGTGACAAATTCACAGCCAGGGGTCCAGCCAGCTGCAGATCCAGCGGAGTCTTCTCAGACTAGAGGTGTGAGGATTGCCAGCGGGGAGTCTGTGATCTGCCCTGCTTAACAATGCTAATGTAAATGCTAATTCCTTTTCCTGAGTGCATATTGATGACTAGGAGGGAAATAAAGGGGAACTCTGGACTTGCATCTGTGATAAAATGCAATGTAATATTTGCCCTGTTCCTCACACCTCCCCCTCTAAAAGGGCGCTAAGGGGCCGCACTTCCTAGTGCTGACCCGTGTGCCCATGTGCAATCTATCCCTGTCTGGAGGACTCCGCGGCAGGACCACGGCCATAGATCTGTTTCGTGTTGAGGATTATGGGCAAGGTCCAAATGCTGTGGGTTTCCGCTCCCAGCCTTGCACTGCTGTCCCAGAAGGGAGGCCCGAATCATACATGGATAGTTTCGGGGATCCCCTCCAGGGTTTATGTGCCAAACTGCAGTCCACATCCCTCCAGAGTAATGGTTGGACCACTCCCGGAAGGGGTGTAGGGTGGCCCAGCAGTGCAAGGCTGGGAGCGGAAACCCCTCAAGGTCCCACAGCATTTGGACTGTGGGTCCACAGTCAGCCGATTGCAACCCATCCCTTTCTGCTTTACCCGAGCCAGGGGCCCCGGTGCATGTCGCCAACACAGTTTAAGGAGGTAGCCTCGAGTTGGTGCCTGCCTAACCTCCAGCGCCATGAACTGGATCCCCTGGATGGAGAGTCTACCCTGGGGGGGGGGGGGGGGGGACTTCCTTGGGAAGGATCTCCCACAGTACCCACCCTGTCAGCCAAGGCCATTGAATGTGGGCCCTGGGTGGCATAGTCCACCGCCACTGGTACGAACCTCTTTCTGTGCGGCAGAGTTTTCAGTGGGCTGCTGGGACTTAGCCCTGCCACCCTCACCCTCTGACAGGTATGGTACCAATGGCAGTGGAAAGCCAGGTCAGGCCCCACTTGCCTCTTGGTGATCCCTATGCGCCCAATCGTCCAGCTCTCTAAGGCATCGCACTTCTTGGCCCTGGACGGATAGGGAACCACTAGCTGGTGATCCTCAGGCCACTCTCCTGGTGACCCTGGCTTGACCATCATTGGGTACAGCCGCCCTTGTCTCCAGACCACCCGTCTGGTGGCTGGGCCCAAGTGGAGCTGCATCTCCTGTTTGGGGAGAACTCTCTAGGGGTCATCAGTGTCTGATGCTACCCCACATTTCTGCCTAGAAATGGTCGGGACCACCATGTCCTCAGTCAGTTTCACAGGAACCCACCTCTGGGCTTCCGTCTGTCTCAGCAGCCTCTTGGGAGGAAGGGAAGGAGCTGTCAGTCCCCTGGGGGGACTCTGGGCCCCTGCTGTGCTTGTCAGCGGTCTCAGCCGCTGACGTACCAGATAGCACCTGCTCTTCCACCTAAATTGCTGGTTCAGGCAGAACACCCTGGTCCCTTAGCACCCTGGGTGTGATGAAACCCTGCAGTGGTGACTTACCTAGGGGCCCCATTTCTCCATGGACACCCCTCACCCCACCTGCAGGTTCCACCGCCACTGTTTTTTGGCTTGGACTGGTGTTCTCGGGTTGAGGTGCCAGGAATCCTGGATGTGGGGTGGTTGGAATAGAAGAGACCATCCCATCGGCCCTGGCAGCCACTTGGTTTGGAGGAAGGAAGCAAGTAGACCCCTGCAGGGCCCCTGGGCCACCAGCGCTCCCACTATGCATGACAGTGGCCGGAGCCGCTGTGGCTTCAGGTAATGCCTGTCCCCCTTCCATTCCCATCCAAGCCGCCAGTGCAGACAGACCAGCCTGGCCCTCTGACACCCTAGTGGTGGAGAAACCCTGCAATGTGGAGTTGCCTAGGGGTCCCACGTCTCCTGGAACAGCCCTTACCTCAGTCGCAGTTCCCTCCCCAGCTGCTGGGTAACCTTCCTTCCTCTGGGAGGAAAAAGCGCACTTTATACTACCTACCCCCACATTCCCTGTAGCAGGTAGGTTACACACATTACTCATATTAATTGCACACCTTGGAGTATACATGTTATCACATTCTGGGGGACCAGACCTCGGGGGTTCAGTGGCCACATACTGAGACACTAGCCGTCCCAAGTCTGTCCCTAGCAAAACACCGGCAGGGATATTCGACGATACCCCCACCTCCTGCACACCCCGCCTGGCACCCCAGTCCAAATAAACCTTTGCCATGGGGAGTGCCGATGCCCCTCCCTCAATTCCGGAGACTGAGACAGTCTTTCCGGGGATGAAGTCCGGTGGGGACACCATCTCGGGGTGCACAAGAGTTGTCTCCGCACCTGTGTCACAAAGTCCCACGGCCACAGCTTGGCCCACAGTGACGAGTTGCAAGTTGTCCCGGGACCTCCCAGCACCCCTACCCACATACAGCACCGTGGAGGAGTTCTGGGACAGGCCATGCTGGCGTTGAGAACATGTGGCCTGGAAGTGTCCAGGTTGGTTGCAGTGGTGACAACGTTGGGGCCCCCCTTGTCGGGAGAAGGGAGTAGGGACAAGGGTCTTGGGATGATGGCCATTGACAACAGACGGCAGCAGCAGCTTACCCACTTTCCAGTTGACAGGTTTGCGGGGCTCCTGGGCTCTGTTGTGACTGTAATCATCAGCGAGGGTTGCCGTTGCTGAGGCTCCTTTGGGCTTCCAGTCACACAGAAACTGCTGCAGATCCTCGGGGCAATTCCAGAGGAACTGTTCTGTGGCAACCAGCTCCTTCAGTTGCTGGATGGTGGAGATTTCTAAGCCAGTAGTCCACTGCTCGACTGCTCTCTGTAGTGCCCTCATGTGGTCAGCCCAGCTGTCGGTGGGGCCCCGTCGCAAACTCCGCAGTTTCTTGCGATAAAATTCCGGGGTAAGGTTATATTGATGGATCAGAGCTTGCTTGACCCCCTCGTAGCTCAGGGTGGTCTCGCTGGGTAGGTACCCAAAGATTTCCAGGGCTTTACCCCTAAGTCGAGGGATTAAGTACCTGACCCACTGATCTTCCGGTACATGGTATTGATGGCAAACAGTTTCAAAAGGCAGCAGAAAGGTGTCCAGATCTGTACCTTTGTCCAAGATGGGGAAATCCTCTGCACGCAACTTTGGGGCCTGGTTCTCAGGGGGCCCACTACCAGCTGTGCTGGGTTGAGGGTGCTGAAGCTTTAGCTGCAGTACTTGGAGCTGGTGTTCACATTCAGCTTGCTCCCGGCTTTCCTCGCATTCCGCTTGGTGCTGTGCAGCCTCAATCTGCTGCCGTTCCGCTTGGCGCTCGGCAGCCTCAATCAGGACCTCATAGGTGGCGCGGTCTCCAGCCCGTAGACTTGCCAGAGCAGCGTGCAGGAGAGCGTCTGAGCCTGCTTTGCTGGGGGAATCGTCAGGCGGGGCGCGGTCCTCCGGAGTGCTGAAGGCTGGTGACTGGCTTCTGGGAGAGCCCTGGCTGGGTCCCTCCACACCCAGGGTAACATCGGCAGCCACATCCCTGCTTCTGACCCTGGTGCCATTTGCCATGCCTGCAGCTGCTGGTCACTGACAGATATTGCACACTGTTGTAATCACACAACCTACTGTAATTTGCCTAGTGTTGAGCTGATCTTAAGATCCCAGCAACAGAAAAGCCAATGCTGGCAATCTTTAGTGTATGAGAGTATGGGGCCCACACTCACTTACACTATTTGCCTTATCCCACCACACTGCCACCAATTTGTCAGGGAACCGCGGGTCACGTGATCCAACTATAAACCAGGGACCTCCTGACACACAGACCGCGTTCCCAAGAAAACCTTTGTCCGAGTTCTCCTATCAGAAACCCCAGGCCCAAAGCCTGCGGACACACAGATTCTTGGTTTAAGGCAAACAGATTGCTCAAGTTAAAATTTAAGTTTTAATGCTATAAGCACACTAGGCAGTGATAACAAATAGGGATGAGCGAATCGATCCGGACGAACCCGGATTCGATCCGAATTTCAGGAAAAATTCGATTCGGATCGAATCCGAATTTCCCCGCGATTCGATCACTCGAAGTTTTCCTTTAACATCCATTCATTTACATTACAGGCATTCTAAGATGGCGGGCGGGACATGTCTGGACATGTATCCCGCGCCAGTGCAAGCTGGGGCAGTCACATGCAGCCTATCAGCAGCCAGCAAGCCCGGTGACGTCACACAGCGGTATTTAACGGCGGCCATCTTGCTTTTCCTCATTTCTCTATTGCATTCGTGACAGACAGACAGAACGCTGTGTAGCTGAGGCAGTTAGACAGGCTGGAGACAGGCTGGAGACAGGGACAGACAGGGACAGACAGGGACAGGCTGGAGACAGGCAGGAGACAGGCAGGAGACAGACAGGAGACAGACAGAAAGCCAGGGAAAGGTAGGAAAAACGGAGCTGGCTGACAGGGAGATTTTTTTTTTTTCATCCAGCCTTTGTTAGCGTTTTCAGGCTGCTTATAGTAACTAACTGTGCATATATACTGAACTGATCTTAAGTCTGCTGTGAGGCATCCCATTCTGTGACTAAAGCAGCCTCTGTTTAAGACCATATAAGCATTTGCTCTAATCATATTTGAAATTAGGCCTGATAAAGACACTTTTGCTGGCCAAAGCACTACTGTACCCTGGCAGCTCGATTCCTGCCCGGGGCATCCCATTCTGTGACTAAAGCAGCCTCTGTTTAAGACCATATAAGCATTTGCTCTAATCATATTTGAAATTAGGCCTGATAAAGACACTTTTGCTGGCCAAAGCACTACTGTACCCTGGCAGCTCGATTCCTGCCCGGGGCATCCCATTCTGTGACTAAAGCAGCCTCTGTTTAAGACCATATAAGCATTTGCTCTAATCATATTTGAAATTAGGCCTGATAAAGACACTTTTGCTGGCCAAAGCACTACTGTACCCTGGCAGCTCGATTCCTGCCCGGGGCATCCCATTCTGTGACTAAAGCAGCCTCTGTTTAAGACCATATAAGCATTTGCTCTAATCATATTTGAAATTAGGCCTGATAAAGACACTTTTGCTGGCCAAAGCACTACTGTACCCTGGCAGCTCGATTCCTGCCCGGGGCATCCCATTCTGTGACTAAAGCAGCCTCTGTTTAAGACCATATAAGCATTTGCTCTAATCATATTTGAAATTAGGCCTGATAAAGACACTTTTGCTGGCCAAAGCACTACTGTACCCTGGCAGCTCGATTCCTGCCCGGGGCATCCCATTCTGTGACTAAAGCAGCCTCTGTTTAAGACCATATAAGCATTTGCTCTAATCATATTTGAAATTAGGCCTGATAAAGACACTTTTGCTGGCCAAAGCACTACTGTACCCTGGCAGCTCGATTCCTGCCCGGGGCATCCCATTCTGTGACTAAAGCAGCCTCTGTTTAAGACCATATAAGCATTTGCTCTAATCATATTTGAAATTAGGCCTGATAAAGACACTTTTGCTGGCCAAAGCACTACTGTACCCTGGCAGCTCGATTCCTGCCCGGGGCATCCCATTCTGTGACTAAAGCAGCCTCTGTTTAAGACCATATAAGCATTTGCTCTAATCATATTTGAAATTAGGCCTGATAAAGACACTTTTGCTGGCCAAAGCACTACTGTACCCTGGCAGCTCGATTCCTGCCCGGGGCATCCCATTCTGTGACTAAAGCAGCCTCTGTTTAAGACCATATAAGCATTTGCTCTAATCATATTTGAAATTAGGCCTGATAAAGACACTTTTGCTGGCCAAAGCACTACTGTACCCTGGCAGCTCGATTCCTGCCCGGGGCATCCCATTCTGTGACTAAAGCAGCCTCTGTTTAAGACCATATAAGCATTTGCTCTAATCATATTTGAAATTAGGCCTGATAAAGACACTTTTGCTGGCCAAAGCACTACTGTACCCTGGCAGCTCGATTCCTGCCCGGGGCATCCCATTCTGTGACTAAAGCAGCCTCTGTTTAAGACCATATAAGCATTTGCTCTAATCATATTTGAAATTAGGCCTGATAAAGACACTTTTGCTGGCCAAAGCACTACTGTACCCTGGCAGCTCGATTCCTGCCCGGGGCATCCCATTCTGTGACTAAAGCAGCCTCTGTTTAAGACCATATAAGCATTTGCTCTAATCATATTTGAAATTAGGCCTGATAAAGACACTTTTGCTGGCCAAAGCACTACTGTACCCTGGCAGCTCGATTCCTGCCCGGGGCATCCCATTCTGTGACTAAAGCAGCCTCTGTTTAAGACCATATAAGCATTTGCTCTAATCATATTTGAAATTAGGCCTGATAAAGACACTTTTGCTGGCCAAAGCACTACTGTACCCTGGCAGCTCGATTCCTGCCCGGGGCATCCCATTCTGTGACTAAAGCAGCCTCTGTTTAAGACCATATAAGCATTTGCTCTAATCATATTTGAAATTAGGCCTGATAAAGACACTTTTGCTGGCCAAAGCACTACTGTACCCTGGCAGCTCGATTCCTGCCCGGGGCATCCCATTCTGTGACTAAAGCAGCCTCTGTTTAAGACCATATAAGCATTTGCTCTAATCATATTTGAAATTAGGCCTGATAAAGACACTTTTGCTGGCCAAAGCACTACTGTACCCTGGCAGCTCGATTCCTGCCCGGGGCATCCCATTCTGTGACTAAAGCAGCCTCTGTTTAAGACCATATAAGCATTTGCTCTAATCATATTTGAAATTAGGCCTGATAAAGACACTTTTGCTGGCCAAAGCACTACTGTACCCTGGCAGCTCGATTCCTGCCCGGGGCATCCCATTCTGTGACTAAAGCAGCCTCTGTTTAAGACCATATAAGCATTTGCTCTAATCATATTTGAAATTAGGCCTGATAAAGACACTTTTGCTGGCCAAAGCACTACTGTACCCTGGCAGCTCGATTCCTGCCCGGGGCATCCCATTCTGTGACTAAAGCAGCCTCTGTTTAAGACCATATAAGCATTTGCTCTAATCATATTTGAAATTAGGCCTGATAAAGACACTTTTGCTGGCCAAAGCACTACTGTACCCTGGCAGCTCGATTCCTGCCCGGGGCATCCCATTCTGTGACTAAAGCAGCCTCTGTTTAAGACCATATAAGCATTTGCTCTTATCATATTTGAAATTAGGCCTGATAAAGACACTTTTGCTGGCCAAAGCACTACTGTACCCTGCCAGGTCGATTCCTGCCCAGGGCATCCCATTCTGTGACTAAAGCAGCCTCTGTTTAAGACCATATAAGCATTTGCTCTTATCATATTTGAAATTAGGCCTGATAAAGACACTTTTGCTGGCCAAAGCCCTACTGGACCCTGCCAGGTCGATTCCTGCCCAGGGCATCCCATTCTGTGACTAAAGCAGCCTCTGTTTAAGACCATATAAGCATTTGCTCTTATTATATTTATATTATAAGACACTTTTGCTGGGCATAGGCTTACTGCTGCCTGCCAGGTGCACTTCTGTTGAGGCATCCCATTCTGTAACATAGCATACCCCTCTTTATTTACACTAAGCAGCTCTCTTATTTACACTAAGCAGGCCTGTTGGAGGCTGAGTGTTACTGCTCACTTTTGGTGTGCATTATATTCTGTTTCATATAGACCCACCGCTGCCCGGGGTTTTTTTAAATATCACCTACTACCACGCCAGTTAGACTATGTCGGGCAGACAAGTGCCTGGAAGTGAAAAGAGGAGTGGCAGAGGCCAAGATTCCGCAGGAAGAGCTCGCATCAGACTGGGGGCCAGTAGCAGCAGGAGTCACGCTGAGAGACCTAATCTGCCAGTATCTGCTAGCGGTCGGGTCTCCACCAGTAACGCATCTGCCGTGGTAGATTGGTTGACGCGCTCATCAACAACATCATCACAACTTACGTCTGAGACCCCCAGTCTAGGGTCGGTAGGTTCCTCTGACACAACCCTGAGTTGGCATGCCCCGAGAGCAGTCCCTGTCCTCCCATTGCCTCTGGCCTACGCCGTTCCCTCCCCCAGCGACGTATCCTATGCTTTGGGTTCAGCTCCACTCTTTAGTGAGGAGGACCATCAGATAGAGGACAGTCAGCAGCTACTGCCCAGCCAAGAAATGGAGGTGGCTTCTTTAGCTAGGCAGACAAATAGTGATGTGGACAGTGTCGTGGGTGCTGCGAGCGTTCCAGCTCCTGCGCCAGACACTGTTGACGAATCCACGAACATCAGTGACGTACAGCCACAACCCGGTGATGATGATGATGATGACGATGAAGCCGATCGCACTTGGGAGCCGGGTGATGAAGGGGCTTCATCGTCATCATCAGGAGAAGAGGGGTGCAGGTTGCCCCGGAGTCAGCAGCTGAGGCAGCAAAGTGGTAGCAGTCAGCATGGGGGCACAATTCCAAAGGCTGGAGCCGGCCGGGGCCGGGGCCGGGGTAGAGCACCTGCTGTGCGGCAGTCTACCTTATCGGGAGGTAGTGGAGCAGGGGTTCCTGGAGTTGGCAACAGCAGCAGTGAATCAGTGAGGCCAGGGGGTGGGAAAAGTAGCTACTCGGCAGTGTGGCAGTTTTTCCTGAGGCATCCGCAGGAGGGTAACATGGCCACATGCAAGATATGTAGGCAAAAGGTGAAGCGTGGCCAGGGTCCAAATGTTGGCACCACGGCCCTGCGTCAACATATGATGCGTCACCATAAAACGACCTGGGAGAACCGAGGCTCCCAAGGGGTGGTCCAGTCTGCTTCCTCACCAAGTGAGCTCCCAATTTCTGCCAGCCAAGGCTCCAGCACCTCAGCCGAAGGCAGCTGTGCGTCATACCCATCCTCTGTCGCTCCTGCTCCTCCTCCTCCTCCTCCAAGTCATGCATCCCGCCAGCAATCCATCAGCGAAGCCATGTCCAAGAGACAGCAGTATGCGCCCACTCATCCTACGGCGCAGAAGCTGAATGTGCTCCTGTCCAAGTTGCTGGTGCTGCAGTCGCTCCCTTTTCAGGTGGTGGAATCTGCACCTTTCAGAGAACTGATGGCTTGTGCCGAGCCGAGGTGGAGAGTCCCAAGCCGTCATTTCTTTGCCAAGAAGGCAGTACCAGCGCTGCACACTTTTGTTGAACAGAAGGTGGGCCAGTCCTTGAGCCTGTCGGTGTGTAGCAAAATACATGGCAGCGCCGACATCTGGAGCTGTAACTACGGTCAGGGGCAGTACATGTCGTTTACGGCCCACTGGGTGAATGTGGTCCCTTTGCAGCAGCAACTTGGACAGGTCACGCCGCTTCGGCCTCCGCGCTCTCTGCCCATTGGGCCTGTGACACCGTGCGACTCGGCCTCCTCATCCTCCGCCATCTCCTCACCCTCCACTGTAGGCTCAAGTCTCAGTGCCCCTCCAGTCTACCATGTGTGCAGGGCACGGAGGTGTCACGCAGTGCTTCACATGGTTTGTCTTGGCGAACGGAGTCACACAGGGGAGGAACTGCTTAAATGTATTCATCAGGAAATCCAAACATGGCTTACTCCGAGAAAACTTAAAATGGGAATCATGGTTACCGACAATGGGAAGAACATTTTGTCTGCGCTGCGCCAAGGAAGCCTGACCCATGCCCCCTGCATGGCTCACGTCTTCAATCTGGTTGTCAAGCGGTTTCTGAAGTGTTCCCCCCATCTGCAGGACATCCTAACAACTTCACGGAAACTTTGCATGCACTTCAGCCACTCCTACACCGCCAAACACACCCTTCTTGAGCTACAGCGTCAGAATGGTATCCCCCAACATAGTCTGATTTGCGATGTTTCCACCCGTTGGAATTCCACCCTTCACATGTTGGACCGATTATATGAACAGAGAAAAGCCATCACGGATTTCCTGATGATCCAAGCAGATAGGGGGACTCCCCTGTGTAACTTCAATGTCAACCAGTGGCAGCTCATACGTGACACCTGCCGTTTGCTCAGGCCCTTTGAGGAAGCCACTTTATTTGTCAGTCGGCAGGATTACGGGATGAACGACGTGATTCCACTGCTTCATGTACTACAGCACATGTTGGAAACCATGGCTGGTCAGGGCACTGGAGACATGGCGTTTACATCTTACGGCCACATGAACCCCCTTGGAGCTGAACTGGAGGAGGAGGAGGAGGAAGAGGAGGAGGAGGAAGAGGAGGAGGAGGAGTTGCCCAGCGAAACACAGTTTAGGCTTGGCGAAATGGCTGGTTTATCTAGTCAGCGGACAGGAGAGGAGGAGCAGGAGCAGCCAGAGGAGCTAGAGGTTTTTGAGGAAGGAGAGACAGAGGACCCGGGCACACCGTGGCAGTATGCAGTGGAGATGGAGACAGGTAGTCCATCCGAGTCACTTGCGCAAATGGCACGAAGCATGCTCACGTGCTTGCGTAGTGACCCCAGAATTGTTTCCATCTGTCGGCGGGATGACTTCTGGCTGTCCACCTTATTGGACCCTCGCTTCCGGCACAAAATGGGGGCATTTTTTAAACCCACCGAGAGGGAGGACAAACTCAACTACTACAAAGACATTCTACGTAGGCAGTTGGCCGATGCCTATCTGCGCCATGGTCCATACTCTCGCAGGTCTGACTCGAGGGGACCTCTGCGCTCACCTTCCACTGCCATGGCCGCTGGGGGGGTTGGCAGCAGCAGCAGCAGAAGCTCCATCAGCAGCAGCAGCCTCAGTCTTCAGTCGCTAATGAGTAGCTTTCTACACCCGCATAGTGAGGCTACTCATGAGCAGCAGGAAGACCTGGAGCAGGACCTGAACCAGCAGGTCATGTCATACTTTGACATGACCATGCCAACACACCTTGAGGATCCGCTGGACTTCTGGGCAGCCAAACTTGATTTGTGGCCGCAACTAGCAGAGTTTGCCCTGGAAAAGCTGTCCTGCCCGGCAAGTAGCGTGCCATCTGAGCGGGTGTTTAGTGCGGCGGGGGCCATAGTTACGGCGAGGAGAACTCGTCTGTCAACTAAAAATGTGGAGAGACTCACCTTTGTCAAAATGAATCAGGGATGGATCAGCCAGGATTTCCACCCACCAATGCCTGATGCATGCGACTAGATTCAGCATGGTGCCACGTTTTACACTTTCCAAATGGTGCAAAACATATTTATGTCTTTAGGCCATTTTTTGGGCTCCTGCTGCTGCTACTGTCAACTCCTGCCAACTCCAGGGTGTGATTCATCCAATTTTTGGGCTCCTGAAGCCAACTCCAGTGTATATTTGGGCTCCTGCTGCTGCTGCTGCCAACTTCTGCCAACTCCAGGGTGTGATTCATCCAATTTTTGGGCTCCTGAAGCCAACTCCAGTGTATATTTGGGCTCCTGCTGCTGCTGCTGTCAACTCCTGCCAACTCCAGGGTGTGATTCATCCAATTTTTGGGCTCCTGAAGCCAACTCCAGTGTATATTTGGGCTCCTGCTGCTGCTGCTGCCAACTTCTGCCAACTCCAGGGTGTGATTCATCCAATTTTTGGGCTCCTGAAGCCAACTCCAGTGTATATTTGGGCTCCTGCTGCTGCTACTGTCAACTCCTGCCAACTCCAGGGTGTGATTCATCCAATTTTTGGGCTCCTGAAGCCAACTCCAGTGTATATTTGGGCTCCTGCTGCTGCTGCTGCCAACTTCTGCCAACTCCAGGGTGTGATTCATCCAATTTTTGGGCTCCTGAAGCCAACTCCAGTGTATATTTGGGCTCCTGCTGCTGCTGCTGCCAACTTCTGCCAACTCCAGGGTGTGATTCATCCAATTTTTGGGCTCCTGAAGCCAACTCCAGTGTATATTTGGGCTCCTGCTGCTGCTGCTGTCAACTCCTGCCAACTCCAGGGTGTGATTCATCCAATTTTTGGGCTCCTGAAGCCAACTCCAGTGTATATTTGGGCTCCTGCTGCTGCTGCTGTCAACTCCTGCCAACTCCAGGGTGTGATTCATCCAATTTTTGGGCTCCTGAAGCCAACTCCAGTGTATATTTGGGCTCCTGCTGCTGCTGCTGCCAACTTCTGCCAACTCCAGGGTGTGATTCATCCAATTTTTGGGCTCCTGAAGCCAACTCCAGTGTATATTTGGGCTCCTGCTGCTGCTGCTGTCAACTCCTGCCAACTCCAGGGTGTGATTCATCCAATTTTTGGGCTCCTGAAGCCAACTCCAGTGTATATTTGGGCTCCTGCTGCTGCTGCTGTCAACTCCTGCCAACTCCAGGGTGTGATTCATCCAATTTTTGGGCTCCTGAAGCCAACTCCAGTGTATATTTGGGCTCCTGCTGCTGCTGCTGCCAACTTCTGCCAACTCCAGGGTGTGATTCATCCAATTTTTGGGCTCCTGAAGCCAACTCCAGTGTATATTTGGGCTCCTGCTGCTGCTACTGTCAACTCCTGCCAACTCCAGGGTGTGATTCATCCAATTTTTGGGCTCCTGAAGCCAACTCCAGTGTATATTTGGGCTCCTGCTGCTGCTGCTGCCAACTTCTGCCAACTCCAGGGTGTGATTCATCCAATTTTTGGGCTCCTGAAGCCAACTCCAGTGTATATTTGGGCTCCTGCTGCTGCTGCTGCCAACTTCTGCCAACTCCAGGGTGTGATTCATCCAATTTTTGGGCTCCTGAAGCCAACTCCAGTGTATATTTGGGCTCCTGCTGCTGCTGCTGTCAACTCCTGCCAACTCCAGGGTGTGATTCATCCAATTTTTGGGCTCCTGAAGCCAACTCCAGTGTATATTTGGGCTCCTGCTGCTGCTGCTGCCAACTTCTGCCAACTCCAGGGTGTGATTCATCCAATTTTTGGGCTCCTGAAGCCAACTCCAGTGTATATTTGGGCTCCTGCTGCTGCTACTGTCATCTCCTGCCAACTCCAGGGTGTGATTCATCCAATTTTTGGGCTCCTGAAGCCAACTCCAGTGTATATTTGGGCTCCTGCTGCTGCTGCTGCCAACTTCTGCCAACTCCAGGGTGTGATTCATCCAATTTTTGGGCTCCTGAAGCCAACTCCAGTGTATATTTGGGCTCCTGCTGCTGCTACTGTCAACTCCTGCCAACTCCAGGGTGTGATTCATCCAATTTTTGGGCTCCTGAAGCCAACTCCAGTGTATATTTGGGCTCCTGCTGCTGCTGCTGCCAACTTCTGCCAACTCCAGGGTGTGATTCATCCAATTTTTGGGCTCCTGAAGCCAACTCCAGTGTATATTTGGGCTCCTGCTGCTGCTGCTGCCAACTTCTGCCAACTCCAGGGTGTGATTCATCCAATTTTTGGGCTCCTGAAGCCAACTCCAGTGTATATTTGGGCTCCTGCTGCTGCTGCTGTCAACTCCTGCCAACTCCAGGGTGTGATTCATCCAATTTTTGGGCTCCTGAAGCCAACTCCAGTGTATATTTGGGCTCCTGCTGCTGCTGCTGTCAACTCCTGCCAACTCCAGGGTGTGATTCATCCAATTTTTGGGCTCCTGAAGCCAACTCCAGTGTATATTTGGGCTCCTGCTGCTGCTGCTGCCAACTTCTGCCAACTCCAGGGTGTGATTCATCCAATTTTTGGGCTCCTGAAGCCAACTCCAGTGTATATTTGGGCTCCTGCTGCTGCTGCTGTCAACTCCTGCCAACTCCAGGGTGTGATTCATCCAATTTTTGGGCTCCTGAAGCCAACTCCAGTGTATATTTGGGCTCCTGCTGCTGCTGCTGTCAACTCCTGCCAACTCCAGGGTGTGATTCATCCAATTTTTGGGCTCCTGAAGCCAACTCCAGTGTATATTTGGGCTCCTGCTGCTGCTGCTGCCAACTTCTGCCAACTCCAGGGTGTGATTCATCCAATTTTTGGGCTCCTGAAGCCAACTCCAGTGTATATTTGGGCTCCTGCTGCTGCTACTGTCAACTCCTGCCAACTCCAGGGTGTGATTCATCCAATTTTTGGGCTCCTGAAGCCAACTCCAGTGTATATTTGGGCTCCTGCTGCTGCTGCTGCCAACTTCTGCCAACTCCAGGGTGTGATTCATCCAATTTTTGGGCTCCTGAAGCCAACTCCAGTGTATATTTGGGCTCCTGCTGCTGCTGCTGCCAACTTCTGCCAACTCCAGGGTGTGATTCATCCAATTTTTGGGCTCCTGAAGCCAACTCCAGTGTATATTTGGGCTCCTGCTGCTGCTACTGTCAACTCCTGCCAACTCCAGGGTGTGATTCATCCAATTTTTGGGCTCCTGAAGCCAACTCCAGTGTATATTTGGGCTCCTGCTGCTGCTGCTGCCAACTTCTGCCAACTCCAGGGTGTGATTCATCCAATTTTTGGGCTCCTGAAGCCAACTCCAGTGTATATTTGGGCTCCTGCTGCTGCTACTGTCAACTCCTGCCAACTCCAGGGTGTGATTCATCCAATTTTTGGGCTCCTGAAGCCAACTCCAGTGTATATTTGGGCTCCTGCTGCTGCTGCTGCCAACTTCTGCCAACTCCAGGGTGTGATTCATCCAATTTTTGGGCTCCTGAAGCCAACTCCAGTGTATATTTGGGCTCCTGCTGCTGCTGCTGCCAACTTCTGCCAACTCCAGGGTGTGATTCATCCAATTTTTGGGCTCCTGAAGCCAACTCCAGTGTATATTTGGGCTCCTGCTGCTGCTACTGTCAACTCCTGCCAACTCCAGGGTGTGATTCATCCAATTTTTGGGCTCCTGAAGCCAACTCCAGTGTATATTTGGGCTCCTGCTGCTGCTGCTGCCAACTTCTGCCAACTCCAGGGTGTGATTCATCCAATTTTTGGGCTCCTGAAGCCAACTCCAGTGTATATTTGGGCTCCTGCTGCTGCTACTGTCAACTCCTGCCAACTCCAGGGTGTGATTCATCCAATTTTTGGGCTCCTGAAGCCAACTCCAGTGTATATTTGGGCTCCTGCTGCTGCTGCTGCCAACTTCTGCCAACTCCAGGGTGTGATTCATCCAATTTTTGGGCTCCTGAAGCCAACTCCAGTGTATATTTGGGCTCCTGCTGCTGCTGCTGCCAACTTCTGCCAACTCCAGGGTGTGATTCATCCAATTTTTGGGCTCCTGAAGCCAACTCCAGTGTATATTTGGGCTCCTGCTGCTGCTACTGTCAACTCCTGCCAACTCCAGGGTGTGATTCATCCAATTTTTGGGCTCCTGAAGCCAACTCCAGTGTATATTTGGGCTCCTGCTGCTGCTGCTGCCAACTTCTGCCAACTCCAGGGTGTGATTCATCCAATTTTTGGGCTCCTGAAGCCAACTCCAGTGTATATTTGGGCTCCTGCTGCTGCTGCTGCCAACTTCTGCCAACTCCAGGGTGTGATTCATCCAATTTTTGGGCTCCTGAAGCCAACTCCAGTGTATATTTGGGCTCCTGCTGCTGCTGCTGCCAACTTCTGCCAACTCCAGGGTGTGATTCATCCAATTTTTGGGCTCCTGAAGCCAACTCCAGTGTATATTTGGGCTCCTGCTGCTGCTGCTGCCAACTTCTGCCAACTCCAGGGTGTGATTCATCCAATTTTTGGGCTCCTGAAGCCAACTCCAGTGTATATTTGGGCTCCTGCTGCTGCTACTGTCAACTCCTGCCAACTCCAGGGTGTGATTCATCCAATTTTTGGGCTCCTGAAGCCAACTCCAGTGTATATTTGGGCTCCTGCTGCTGCTGCTGCCAACTTCTGCCAACTCCAGGGTGTGATTCATCCAATTTTTGGGCTCCTGAAGCCAACTCCAGTGTATATTTGGGCTCCTGCTGCTGCTGCTGTCAACTCCTGCCAACTCCAGGGTGTGATTCATCCAATTTTTGGGCTCCTGAAGCCAACTCCAGTGTATATTTGGGCTCCTGCTGCTGCTGCTGTCAACTCCTGCCAACTCCAGGGTGTGATTCATCCAATTTTTGGGCTCCTGAAGCCAACTCCAGTGTATATTTGGGCTCCTGCTGCTGCTGCTGCCAACTTCTGCCAACTCCAGGGTGTGATTCATCCAATTTTTGGGCTCCTGAAGCCAACTCCAGTGTATATTTGGGCTCCTTCTGCCCCTCATAGTGATGCCACTTCAACTCTGTGCAATTGTGCCGCTCTGCGATTCTATTAGCGATGCCTCTGATCTGCATGTGATATTTCTTAAAAGTATTATTTAACTAACCCAGCACGCATCCTGTGCGTGTTACAGCAAGGCTGAATGGTTTACAACCCTATTGAGGCTGTAGGAGGCTCAGAAATAGCCGTTTTTAATAGCGATTCGTCGCGAATTTATTCGGGTCGAAACGATTTTTGTCGGAAAATTCGGCGAATCAGTCGAATCGAATTTTTCAAAAGTTCGCTCATCTCTAATAACAAACATTTGGCTATGATGGAATATGAAATGATACAAATTATACAAAATGCTGTTCTGAGATGGTTACAGGATAGAGTGAGTTACACAGAGAAACAATAGTCAGTTATCTTAGTATGCAGTTGCAGAGTACTAGTGATGGGGCTTCCACAAGAGGTAAGTGAAGAGCTGTGTGGGTGGACACCTCCAGCACGTGTGAATCGTGACCTCTCCAGATAAGTGACCCTGTTCTCATCCCCCTGGCTCACTTTTAAGCAGGTGTCGACCCTTCACCCCCTCCCATCTGTGGGACGCCAAGCCCTAGGTTCCACCGGCCTTGGCGACAAAGGAAAACTATCTCCACGTGTGGTTTTGTGAGCCGGTTCTGATTCTGTACCTGGTTTGTTGCTGGGACACATGGGGGCGCAGCTATGGTCCGATTGGTGTTGATGCCGGATGTCTGCTGCTCCCAACTTTCATGTGACAAATTCACAGCCAGGGGTCCAGCCAGCTGCAGACCCAGCGGAGTCTTCTCAGACTAGAAGTGTAAGGATTGCCAGCGGGGAGTCTGTGATCTGCCCTGCTTAACCTGTAAATGCTAATTCCTTTTCCTGAGTGCATATTGATTACTAGGAGGGAAATAAAGGGGAACTGCGTCTACGGACTTGCATCTGTGATAAAATGCAATTTAATATTTGCGCTGTTCTTCACAGGTTCCCTTCGAGAGAATTGCCATGGATTTGGTGGGCCCTATTGTGAAGTCTGCCCGAGGACACCAATATATATTAGTGGTACTAGATTATGCTACCCACTACCCGGAAGCAGTTCCGCTAAGAAATATGGCATCCAAAAATATTGCTAAGGAGCCGTTTCTTATGTTCTCTCGTGTAGGGATTCCGAAGGAATGTCAAAGGTCATGAAGGAACTGTGCAAGCTGTTTAAGATTAACTATCTCCGCACCTCAATGTACCACCCTCAAACAGACGGTTAGTAGAGAGATTTAATAAAACCCTTAAGCACATGCTAAAGAAAGTTGTAGAAAGGGATGGCCGTGATTGGGACTGTTTGTTGCCGTATCTCATGTTTTCCATACGGAAGGTTCCCCAGGTGTCTACAGGGTTTTCGACCTTTGGACTAGTGTATGGTAGGCATCCCCAGGGTTTGTTAGATGTCGCCAAGGAAACCTAGGAGACTGAGGCCACCCCATACAAAAGTATAATTGAACATGTGGCCCAGATGCAGGACCAAATAGAAAAGGTAATGGCGATAGTTAAGGAGCATATGCAAATGACTACAATAGATCTGCCAGGGTGAGGGTCTTTAATCCTGGGGACCGGGTCCTGGTGTAAGTGCCCACAGTTGAAAGTAAATTTCTGGCAAAGTGGCAGGGTCCCTATGAGGCTGCAGAGAAGGTGAGTAAGGTGAACTACAAGGTTCATCAACCGGGTAGAAGGAAGCCCTACCAGATTTACCACGTAAATCTGATCAAGCAGTGAAAGGAATGTGAAGCCTTGGTAGTTACCCCGGCTAGAGTTAAAGAGGCGGTGCAGACAGTTCCCCAGTCAAGATAGGCGAGTATTTGTCAGGCCACCAAACGCAGGAGGTCAGGGAGTTTCTGCAGAGAAATAGGGACAAGTTTTCTGACCTGCCGGGCCAAACTCACTTAATAAAGCATCAGATTAAAACTGAACCCTACACTAAGGTAAACTTGAAACCATACAGGATTCCTGAAGCACATAGAGAGGCGATCTCCTTGGAAATAAAATGCATGTTAGAGTTGGGCATCATTGAGGAGTCTTCTAGTGCCTGGTCCAGCCCATTGTCCTAATACCAAAGCCCAATGGGACTTGGAGATTCTGTAACTACTTCAGAAAACTCAATGAGATCTCAAAGTTTGATGTGTATCCCATGCCCCGGGTAGATGAATTGAGAAACTCGGGAGGGCAAGATACATTACAACCCTTGATCTCACAAAAGGGTATTGGCAGATACCTTTGTCTGAGAACGCTTAAGAAAAAAAACGCGTTTGGCACCCCAGAAGGGCTGTTTCACTATCTGGTTATGCCGTTTGGGTTACATGGGGCCCCTGCTACCTTTCAGAGGCTGATGGACATGATCTTGAGACCACATCGGAATTATGCCGCTGCTTACCTGGACGATGTGGTAAATTTTGTCTGATTGGAAGAGTCACCTCTGCAAGGTACAGGCTGTCCTAGACTCTATCAGTAATGCTGGCTTAACCATAAACCCTGAGAAGTGTGCAGTCGGACTGGAGGAGGCAAAATACCTGGGCTATGTCATTGGTAGAGGGTTGGTTAAGCCCCAGATCAATAAGGTGGAGGCAATACAGAACTGGCCCAGACCACTTACAAAAAAACAAGTGAGAGCCTTCCTTGGTTTCACCAGCTACTACCGGCGGTTTGTGCCCAATTTTGCGTCAACGGCTACCCCATTAACTGACTTAACAAATGATAGTAAGTCAGTAATGGTGGAATGGACCCCAGGGGCAGAAAAGGCTTTTCAAAGCCTAAGGCCGGCCCTGTGTAAACAGCCTGTCCTGGTGTCCCCAGATTTCAGCAAACAATTTTTGGTACAGACGGATGCGTCTGATTCAGGTTTGAGTGCAGTTCTGTACTATTGTACCTGAGCAGGAATCTGACCCCGGCAGGAAGAAATTACGCTTTAGTGGAAAGAGAGTGTCTCGCCATTTAGTGGGCGTTAGAAGCCCTAAAATATTACCTGTTGGGTCGAGAATTTGTTTTGATGACAGATCATGCTCCGCTGAACTGGATGAAGCAAAATAAGGAGAGAAATGCAAAGGGTCACCAGATGGTTTCTCTCCTTGCAAAACTTTAAATTTAAAGTGGAGCATAGGCCGGGGAAGTTACAGGGGAATGTGGATGCGTTGGCCCGAGTCTATTGTTTGGTCAGTGAGGATTGTCAGACCTCGGGTCTGAAGAAGAGGGGGGGGGGAGATATGTGGTAAAGTGTATGGAAATGTCCTGAATGGTGTGTATTTTTCCCCTGCTATGCTATATCAGGCACAATCCATGCCGGGTTTTCAGGACCCAGCTCACATTCCCCAGTCCTTTTCAGGTTTGTTTCCTGATCTCAGGCCTCGCACAGGTGATGAGGCTGATTGCAGGGGAAGTCTGAATAAAAGGAGCCACTGAGCCTGTCAGTGTGCTGTTGAACAGCCTGGAGGAAGGAACCCAGGCAGTACCTGCTGAAAGTGAATGACAGACCTGTATGCAGCGGAAGGACTTTGCTTGTGACTTTGCACTTGGAGTTCTGGATGGACTTATAGTTTATTGGTCTGTCAAACCAAGGACTTTCACAGGAGCTGGTGAAGTAAACCGCTTGATGTTTTGCATTTGTGCAGCAACATTCTCTGAAGTAAGAGATGAGTTTTGTTTTGCTTATGAACACTTATTTTCTGAATAAAACCGCCTTTGCTATTGAAGAACTGTTGTCCGTGTTACTGCCGTTCGCCCAAATTGCTCACACTGGTTAGCTTCCAGCCAAACATATAATTGGTCTGTATATCTGCTTTCAGTCTACTTATTGCATTGTATATCCCAAAGTGTCTCTCAGAGATTAGAGTTAGGACTGCACCGACAGAGGCGTTGGTGGTGCAGCTTCAGCATACTTCTGCAGATGTGCGTGCACCAAAACCTCTGTTTTTAACCAGATTTAGAGACATATTATAGGTAACCGGGTTGAGTGATGTGGCCCCTTTAAGACTTGTGTATTCTAATTCCTCTGCTCACATGCACCTCCCCGGTTAGTTATAAAACTGGTCTGAGCGGCTGCCACCCCTCCTATGTTTCTGTACACCACTACACTTTGTATAGCCACAACCAGACCCATATCTTCTCTGTTCACATGGAGATGAGTGCCCGCGCTGCCAGGTTGGCGTGTCTAGACAAGCTTCCAAGTCACTGATTTGGAGGCACTGTCCCTCTTTTGAGTCTGTGTCCCCCTGTCCCTCATTGTTCTCATTTCTCCCTCTTTGAGGTGTAACATGCACATCTGCATCAATAAATGATTAATTTGCCCATTTAAAGTGTTTATATTGTTTTAACTTTTTTTTTTAACTTTTACAACCTGTCTGCAACATGGAAAATGATTTAGCTTTACTGGATAGATGGTCAAAACTGTGGAAACTAGAGTTTAATGTCTCTAAATGTAAATTCCTGCACTTGGGTAAAAGGAATCCCTGCTCTGAGTACCGTATGGGCAGCACTGTGTTAGCGAGGAGGAGAGAGATTTAGGGGTACTGATTACTGATAGCTGCAAGATAAGTGGACAGTGTAGCAAGGCAGTGGGAAAAGCAAGCAGGATGCTCGGCTGCATAGCTCGAGGCATCACCAGTAGGAAGAGGGAGGTTGTGATGCCGCTGTATAGAGCCCTGGTGAGGCCACAGCTAGAATACTGTGTGCAGTTCTGGAGACCTTCCCTGCAAAAATACATTATTCAAATAGAACGGATCCAAAGGCGGGCAACAAAAATGGTGGAAGGACTTAAACTTAAAACTTATCAGGAGAGACTTAAAGAACTTAATTTGTACAGTCTGGAGGAAAGAAGGGAGAGGGGGGACATGATTGAGACCTTTAAATATGTGAAAGGATTGAATAAGTTTCAGGAGGGAAGTGTTTTTAAGAAGAAAATTAATGATAGAACAAGGGGGCACAACCTGAAGCTAGTCGGGGGGGGGGGGGAGATCAGCAGCAATGTTAGAAAAATACAATTCTGCGATTACTCACCTGTAGAATTGGTATTATAAGTATACAGTACGTCTTGCTCCAGATTTTCCACCGCTGGAATGTACAACGCTGATATGCAGGGAACATTGGCCTCCGCCCAGGTCAGGATCAGAGACACTTCCTGGAGGGCCCTCTTGCTCCGGGTCCCTCCCTGATGATTGATGTAGGCAACTGCCATCTGGTTGTCCGAGCGCACCTGAACAGGCAGGCCCCGAAAGTGATGAGTCAACTGAGCCAGAACGTTGATAGGTGTGTGGGCCTCCTGAGGTCCCCACCTCCCCTGGAACTGCAGGGACTTCCAGAAACCCCCCCCCCCCCAACCTCACAGACTGGCATCCCTGGTGACCGTCTCCCAGGAGGGGGCCAGAAAGGATCTGCCCCCCAACAGGTTCCTGGAGTCCAGCCACCACAAGAGGGACCGCCTGACTAGGGGGGGGAAGCGCAAAGACCCGGTCCAGGGACGCAGGGTCCTTGTCCCATACTGACAAGAGGTGGAGTTGCAGAGGCCTTAAGTAGAACTGAGCATAAGGGACCGCCTCGAAGCACGCCACCATCAGGCCCACCAGCTGCATCCCCTGCCTGATGGAGGGATGATGACAAGATAGCAAGAACTGGACCTGTGCAATCAGACTGTCCACCTTCTGCTGAGGAAGGAAAATCCTTGCCTGAACTGTATCCAGATTAATTCCCAGGAATGAAGTCACCAAGGAGGGAGACAGAGAAGACTTGGGGTGGTTGATCACCCAGCCAAATGACTCCAGGGTGGACACCACCAGCTGAGTATCCAACTCTGCCTGATGTAGAGACTGGGAACTGATGAGAATGTCGTCCAGGTAGGGCAGCACGCGGACGCCCTGACACCTGAGCATCACCCCTGCCAGCACCTTGGTGAACACCCTGGGAGCTGAAGTGAGACCAAAGGGCAATGCCACAAATTGGTAGTGTTGATCCTCCAGAGCGAATCTGAGGAACCTTTGATGACCTGGAAAAACAGGAATATGAAGGTAAGCATCTTTGATGTCCACAGACGTCATGAAATCCCCTGGGTGCAGGGAACCGATGGCAGAGCGCAAAGTTTCCATGCGAAAGCACCTGCACCTGACAAATTTGTTGAGGATCTTCAAGTCCAGGATGGGCCTGACTGAACCATCTTTTTTGGGCACTGTGAAGAGGTTGGAATAGAAGCCCTTGCCCTTTTCTCTTAAAGGGACCTTGCAGATGACCTCCAGCTCCAGAAGGCTTTGCACTGCCTGCACTAGATCCTGAGCTGACACAGGGTCCTGAGGAATCCGGGATCTGATGAACCTTGGGAGGGGGGGGGGGGGGGCAGACAGCAAACTCTATCTTGTAACCGAAGGACACTACCTCCTGAATCCACCGGTCTGAGACATGAAGCCTCCAGACGTGAGCAAAGTACTGAAGCCGTCCCCCCACCCGGATAGGTGAGGGCACCCCATCATGCCTGAGGGGGCTTGGGAGAGGACTTAAGCTTGGAGCCCCAGGAGGAGCCGGGGCGTCCACGTCCTCTGCCCCTACCCCAGAAGTCTCCTTGGGCCCCAGTAAAGGAACCCCCCCTCCCTTGTCTAGCACCACGGTAGGGGGAGGAAAAGGAGCCCTGACCCCAAAAGGGCTGAGACTGCCGCCTGTGCTGGGGTAACCTGCCTCCCTTAGCAAATAGGTCCAGGTGGTCCCCAAACAATAGTCCTTCGAAGGGAAAACCAGTGAGGGCCTTCTTGGCAGCGTTGTCAGCAGCCCACTGGCGCAGCCAAACCGAGCTGCGTATAGCCACCACAAGGGCAGAGGTTCTGCCACACACTCTAATGGTGTCATCCAAGGCAGAGAGGACATAGGTCACAAAAACATTACAACGAGAAAGTGCATTAAACTCCAGACACATCATCAGGGGCACCATCAAGGATACTTCTGAGCAGGGTCCTAATAGCCACAGCCGTACTGGCAGAGGCACAGACCGGGCGCAGCGCCGTCCCCACACATGCAAAGGCATGGGACGCCAGCCCTCAGCATCCCGCAGGGTAGTAGAGTCAGGGGAGTGCATGACAGAGGGGCATCCACTTCGGGAGGGGATGACTAACACTTCACCACATCAGCAGAAAAGGGATACTTCCTATCCCAACTCTTAGGTACACCGGGAAGTCTACTGGGACACTCCCATTCCTTGAGCACAAGGTTATTGAAATGTGCTTGCTCAGGAAATTCCAAGCGTGACTTAGCAGTATGAAAAAGTTCCCCCCTTTGCCTGGGGGCCGCAACAGGGGGAGAGATAGACAGAACCTCAAAAATCTGAGCCAACAGTCTATCAGTATCATCCGGGGCCCAGGGATCAGAGCCAGAATCGTCATGACCCCTGGGCCTCTCATCAGATGACCCTGAGTCGGAGAATAGCTCCCCTTCCTCCAAAGGGGTATAGCCAGACAGTTCCAAAAACTCATCAGCTTCCATAGGGAAAAGAGTGACATCAGGCGTTAAGTGCTGCTTTTTTGCAGAGGCCTTACGCGCCAAGGTATTAGCAATTAACTTCTCAACACTAGCCAGTCTAGAAGACACATCAGGCTGAGAATCCCCACTTGTATGCAACTCAGAGGGAGTGAGATTTATGCTTGGGGGAGTAGGTGAAGTGAAACGAGGCGCAGGCCCATCCACTGGAAGGCCAGATTGCAGCGCAAGCACCTGCTCGGCACAAGGTACACAGACCCGCGCATTGTCAGCGCAAATAGGGGACACCCCACAAGCTACACACAGCCGGGCTTGTCCCGAAGGAACTCCGAGCACATTATCCTGAAACGCCTCCATATGGTGATTATAGCGGCACAATAGGCGGATAGGGATTGACGCTATAAAGCAACCCGGGATGCCCCAATAACCCGCTAGGGAAGTGGGAGTAATTAACACTAGGCCTCACAAGTTAACCAACTAAATAGAGGGAGTAGGGCCGGGAGAAGCCAAAAGGGTTCACCCGTCTGAAAGACATAATCGAAGGGGAGCCGTTAATATACAATAATAAACAGCGGTAATAAAGCCACCCACGAGGGCACTCACGGACCGCGGTAGGTAGAAGCCCGTCAAGCAGCAGCCGGAACCAAGCAAAAAATGGCGTCGGTATACCTCCAGGGGCGGGCCCGCATAAACAGTGACGCGGAACGTGCCAAAGACAGGCCCCCCCGAAGAGCGCGAAGCCATACACGTGACAAGCAGCCAATCACAGTGCACCGGCGCCTGAGGTAACGCCGACGCAGGAGGAACACAGGAAAGCGCGCGCGGCGGCAATTTCAAGGTACAATAACTGAAAACAAGTCCGCGTGGCGGCTGACACCAAGCATAATGTAGTGAAGCATAAAAGCCAATCCACATATCTACACACCCCCCCCTCCCTCCCCTGAAGGCTACAAGGAGAGTGAGGGAGGACAGCGGCCACTTAACAGGGCCCACCGATAGACAGGGGCAAAGGGCAATAGGGCGGGAGGGGCATCCCATAGAGGCTCACCATATGCCTGTACCTCTACTCTTTGGTGGGGGATTACGGTGGAGCAGCGCTCCTAAGCACCTGACAGCGGTGCTGCCTACCATCACCCGGACCAGCGCAGCCAAGGCTGGGAGGCACATTAATAATGGAACGGGTGGGAATAGTCCTACAGGGCCGCAGGCTAATAGCCCCACTCACCTGCGAGTAGAGAGAGCCATCTTCTTGTTCTTCGCAGTCCAGACTGCAGAAAAGACCTGGGGATTGTGGGAGGCCCCTGGGTATTTGAGGGGCCGGGAGGAGCCTATTTTCGATGTCTCTGCAGTCCAGCGCCATCTGGCGGAGTAATACCAGAGTGTAAGTATTCTATCTGGAGCAGGACGTACTGTATACTAAGAATATATTATTTTACAGAAAGAGTAGTAGATGCTTGGAACAAACTTCCAGCAGAGGTAGTTGAAAAATCAACAGTCACTGAATTTAAACATGCCTGGGATAAGCACACATCTATCCTAAGTGCATACAGTATACACATAAGGGAAGACTAGATGGACCGTATGGTCTCCTTCTGCCGTCAACCTTCTATGTTTCTATGTTTCTATGTTTCTATGTAACCTATATCCTATCCATCCCTCAATGAGGGGACTAATTTAACAAATGTCCCTATTTCCCAGGTATGCTAGAAGCTTTTCCATAAACTCCCATCCTCTCCCACCGAGAATACAGGCTGGGCTGTGGGCATGGAGAGCCCAACAGCAGAACAATGGAGATACACTCCCAGCAAATAAGCTGTAGCCACGCATCACCGGCATGTTTCACTCTGCAAAGAACTGCCAACGTGCCCAGCAAACAATAGGCCGATCATTATTTCACTGTAACCTGAAACACCAGTCATGGGGAAACACCAGAGTCACCCATTACCATAAGCAGTGTGGCATTCATCCCATCCCATTCCCATGGGCAGAGTGGTATTTCCCCCCTCCCATTTCCATAGGCAGAATTGCATTTCCCCCTCCCATTCCCATAGGCAGTGCGGTACCCCCCTCCCATTCCCCATGGGCAGTGTGGCATTTCCCCCTCCCATTTCCCATAGACAAAAGAAAAAAAAAGTAAGCTCACCTTTCCATCGTACCCGTGCTGCTGACCAGGCTGCCACAATCACGGGAGGCCAGAAGATAGAGCATCGCCACAACCACCTGCTGTATGGAGCCGGGTGTTCGCTCTGTGTGTGCAGGCGCCGCGATGAAGAAGAGGCGGCGGCAGTTGCAGCGAGGACAGCGGGTAAGAATCAGTTGCTCTGCCCCCCGCCTGCCGCTCCTCCATCTGCTGCCCTTCCATGGCTGTGGCAGCCCGGCCAGCAGTGCAGGAATGATGGAAAGGTGAGTTTCAATTTTTCCTTTTTTTTTTTTTTCCTTTTTCTACATTTGTCCAATAATATATTTTTCCTTTTGGGGAAAACAAGTGCATCTTATCGGGCGAAAAATACAGTTTATATTTTGAGTTTAAGGCATCAGTTCAATTGAAATCCCAGGATTTCCACATCATCATAATAAATACAATTTTTGTACAAACCTTTTTTTTTTTTACTTTAGTTGTCCACACAGGGACACCAAATTGATTAAAATTCCGGCTGCTAGATCACCCAATTGTAATGAATCTGGTGTCCTTGTATGGACAACCTGACAGGGAAAATCGAGTGGTAGTTTCTTTTTGCCAAAATAAAACATCAAAAAGGCAAAGAAGAGCTTTATGATCTTGGTTTATGTCCTCCTACAATACAACACATTAGCAAGTCACATGGTTGCAACCATTTGAATTCTTCAGTTAAACAAGTCTGATCACATGATAATATGCATGTATTTCATTGAACGGTCACAGTGTTCTGGTCAGGTCGACCATTATTGCTCATACGGGAACCCACAGTAGACTCCTGGGAAATGACTAGGCGGTAGGTTAGCCACTTTCTTTATTTACAAGTTCACGATATACTCGTTTTCTCCCTCCCTTATTCACAAACTTACATTTCATTTGCATTGAGAAGAAACAAATAGATTTTTTTTAAAGAAAGATTCTTTCCTTTCTGTTTATAGCATAAATATCATAAAAATCTTTTTATAATACAGTCTTGATAAGCTTTAATCTATAGTCTTCACTCCGCCAAATTGAATACAGGTAGAAATCAGACACCTTTAATACCAAGATGTCCTATGGTTTACTTAGCATGTAAAATGAGGTTCACAAAAAATGAATGTTTGAGCATTTTAACATTGAACTCAATGAGTGGCAAAAACCCACCTGGGATAACGGATCCCCTGCATTCTACTTTGTTGAAGACACAGAAGCTGACCTAAAGGGGTTATACATTTATCTTGGAATGCTTTCTTTAAAAGTTCTTAAAGACTGGTTATTTTCAGTGGACAAACGTTCCAAAACTTTGTTTTAGTGATCACAACATAAAAAAAGTCCTTCAGGACGGCCACAGAGAGAGTGAGCTCCTCCCTCAATATAGGAAACACAAACTCTACCTTCATCCTTCAGGGTGGCCACAGAGAGGATAAGCAAGTACTATAGAATTAGGGATGGAAACTGACTTTCGACTGAAGGCCTAGTCTTTATCAGATAATAAATCTAGCCTATATTATTTGAGGAAGGTGGGGGGAGATGAAGGAGACCTGATGCTCCCCTATGAAGATCTGAACCTCTCAGATCAGTTTTCCCTGCCTTTCGGTTGGAAGAATAATAATCTGCCGAGGGGAGTCTATGATGTAACCCAGGAATTTGCAGGTTCTGGATGGTAACAGAATCAACTTGTCCCTTTTTATAACCCAACCCAATAAACTGGCCGTTATTCCAGCGGTGCTCATCCTAGGAGGAAACCCAATATTGAGGGCTTTTCGACTTGTTCCACTGGTGTTTCCTCTATAGGGGGAGGAGTTTGCTCTCTCTCTCTCCCTGAAGGATGAAGGGAGAAATGAAAGAAATTTTAAATCCCAAAGATCAACATTATTATTTATGTATCCATTCTCTGCCAGAAAGGAGAGCTTTGGGGTTAGTAGAAAAGGGTCTCCTTTCCAACATAGAATGGCTTGCTTGTTCTATTTTTTTTATTAGTTATTTTTAACAATACAAAAAAATAATTCACTGTAAATATATAATATATATTTATACATATTCTGAATATATTTACATTTAATATCCAGCAGCGATAATGCTGCATATGTGCTCTAGTAAAAGGATGGAAAGGGGTTTGAGTGCTGGAATATATTTTCTCAAATATTACAAAATTAACAAGAAAGGTCAAAAATATAAGTGTTTTGGCCTTAAGTCCATTGACCACAATCCTTGGTGAGACCGTGTAGCTGACTTCCCTTAATTCTCCTGTCCCTGGCCGGCGCAGTCTACCTATCGGCTGTCTCTTTGCGCGTGTTCGGCCAGGAGTGGTCCATGCTGTTCTCCTATAGTGTCATGCCCTCTTCATGGGAGCAAGAGAACATGCAGTGGAGTCTTCCTTGTGTTCTCTCCCACCTTAGGTGTCCATTTTTACAGAGAGTTCCATGGTCCTTGGCGTTCTGCAGAATGCGTCAGTGCTATCGGCAGTCAGTAAAATGGCCTGCAGAACGCGAGATACCTCATGTTTTTACCCCATTTACGTGCTGGTATTTGGGGAGGCAGGGGTCATGTGACATGGGGTCAGGAGAGAACACAGAGTCATCCCCAGAAGATGAAGCAGAGTCCGGGAAACTTGGAGAGTATTGCTCCAAAGGAACGCTGAGGTCAAGGTATTCCTGCAAAGTTAAAAATATTCAGTTATTTAACGAAGAAAAGGGGTCCTATTCAGAAAAACACAAGGAGGAGGATACGATAGGATGTTACCCACAGATAACCTCCCACATTGCAGAGGGAGAATGAAACGGAAAAAAGCAATTTTGGTGAAAAGATTAACCTTCTCTTTAGGTGAAAACTATCACTAGAAAACAAGAGTAATGTTCTCTTTTCAAATAGGTACAGGCTGCTATTGTTGGCAATTACAAGCTTTTCCTGTTAGGTACAAACTGTTGAACAAAAGTAGCTTTTTCTTGGGTACAAGCTGCTATGGTTGGACATCATCAGTAGTCTTGCTTTTAGGTACTATTTGCTATTGTTGGTTAAGAATAAAATGCTTTTCCCTTAGGTATCAGCTTCTATCTTGAACAACTGGTCGCTGGTCAACAATGAAAAATGTTCCCTTTAGGTATAACATCCTTTCATTGATTAAAAGTAGTTTTTCCTTTAGCTACGAACTGGTATGTTTGGACATCAAGAATAGCCTTGCATTTATGTACAATCTGCTATCATTGGTCAATAAAAATTGCTTTTAAGAACGGCTGTTGGTCTAAAACAGAAGCTTTTCCTTTAGGTACAAACTCTTAACATTGGTCAACAAAAATAGATTTCTTTTTAAGGTGTGAACTTCTGTCTTGACCAAGAGTAGCTTTGTCTTTAGGTATCAACCAAAAGATCTTTTCCCTTTAGGTACAACCTGCTATCGTTGATCAATAAAAATTTATTTTTCTTTCAGTACCGGCTGCTATTGTTGGTCAACAATAGTAGCTTTTTCTTCAGGTATGAACTGCTATCATTGCTCATACAAAACATCTGTTCCTTAAGTTAGAATCTGCTCTCGTTGGTCAATAAGAACAACTTTTCCAATGGGTACAAGCTGCTAGTATGAACTTCTGTCATGGACAACAAAAGTAAGCTTTGCCTTTCTTTAGGTATAGACTGCTATCGTTGGTCAACCAAAGAATCTTTTAGGTACAATCTGCTATTGTTTGTCGATAAAAATTGTTTTTCTTTCAGTACCGGCTGCTATTGTTGGTCAACAACAGTAGCTTTTTCTTCAGGTATGAACTGCTATCATTGCTCATACAAAACATCTGTTCCTTAAGTTAGAATCTGCTCTCGTTGGTCAATAAGAACAACTTTTCCAATGGGTACAAGCTGCTAGTATGAACTTCTGTCATGGACAACAAAAGTAAGCTTTGCCTTTCTTTAGGTATAGACTGCTATCGTTGGCCAACCAAAGAATCTTTTAGGTACAATCTGCTATTGTTTGTCGATAAAAATAGTTTTTCTTTTAGTATCAACTGCTATTGTTGGTCAAGAAGAGTAGCTTTTTCTTAAGGTATTAACCGCTATTGATGAACAAGAGAAGCCTCGCCTTTAGGTATAAACTGCTATAACTGGTCATCCAAAACATCTGTTCCTTTAGATACAATCTGCTATTGGTCAAAATGAATAAATTTGCCTTTAGTTAGGAACTGCAATTGTTGGTCAACAGGAGTAGTTTTCCTTTAGATATGAATGGCTAACATTGGTTAACAAAAAAGGCTTTTCCTTTAGGTACAATTGTCGGTCTTGGACAACAAGTGTACATTTGCCTTTAGGTACGAACTGCTAACGGTCAACACAAAAAAAAGTGGTCAGCAAGAGTAACTTGAAGAAGAAAAGTAGCTACAAACTGCTATTGTTGGAAATCAAGAGTAGCCTTGCCTTTAGATATGAACTGATATTGGTCAATAAGAATATGTTTTCCTTTAGGTATAAACTGCTATCATTGGTCATCAAAAATAACTTTACCTTTAGGTACAAACTGCTATAGTTGGTCAATTTTTTGGGTACGAACTGCTAGCATTGGTCAACAAAATTAGCTTTTCTTTTAGGCGTCTTGAGACAACAAGAGCAGCTTGCCTTTAGTTATAAACTACCATGTTTGTTGGACAAGATTAGCCCTGTCCCATGTAGCAACATATGAGATTTAGTCATTTAAATATGGATAAGGCTATTACATCAAGCAACACATTTTTACTAACCTCATTGGTGCTTAGGGTGAGAATCCGATCCAAGTCCTCTACCAGTTGTTTAAAGGTCGGCCTCTGTGAGGGAATGGCGTGCCAACAGTCTCTCATCATCATGTACCTGTCAAGAACAAAGAGGCACCATATTGAGGTCTGAAAGTCGAGTAATCATGGTTCTAGGACATAGGACATGGTACTAGGACATATTTAATAAGATAGTCACATGTCAAGAGTAGTTATATATGGGGGAAAAACAAATCACCTTTACATCAACAGGACAAAAGAAACATACATAGCCACAGCTGTAAGCTTTGATTTTAGTCTTTCAACCATAACGACGATTTTATATCGGGCACGAAATTAGGGCAAACTTTTACCGGAAGGACTTTGAAATCCAAAGGTAGTCTGTCTGCTTAGATGTAATTTACAAATGACTTTGTGTATCTATGCTGTATAATGTATCATTTATACCCAATGTAGCCTTCTGTGAGCAAACAAAACAAGACAGCAAATGAAGCACGCACAGTGATGTGTCAGCAAACAAAAGCAGGTATGAAGACGGAATATTTGGTCTCCAAGTCAGTTCGGCTTCCATTACTTTAAACAATGGCACTAAACTTTTTTTTTTTTTTACTTCATATTAATTTATTGTAGAAGTTTCTTCCAGGAGTACACACCAAGGTACCACTGAAGTGTACTGATAGCAGATGCTCTACGGATGTTCATGTTGTTGGTTAATGACCAGTTAATATGGTTACCATGAACCACTCTTCTCAACAGTATGGTATCTCATAAACCGGACCAACAGCCTGGCATAGTTGGAAAAGAAAGGTAGTGCCCATTTTGGAGCTTCTTCTTAGAAACATAGAAGGTTGACGGCAGAAGGAGACCATACGGTCCATCTAGTCTGCCCTTATGTGTATACTGTATGTTCTCTTTATCTTAGGATAGATGTGTGCTTATCCCAGGCATGTTTACATTCAGTGACTGTTGATTTTTCAACTACCTCTGCTGGAAGTTTGTTCCAAGCATCTACTACTCTTTCTGTAAAATAATATTTTCTAACATTGCTCCTGATCTTCCCCCCGACTAGCTTCAGGTTGTGCCCCCTTGTTCTATCATTAAGCTTCTTCTTAAAAACACTTCCCTCCTGAACCTTATTCAATCCTTTGACATATATAAAGGTCTCCATCATGTCCCCTCTCTCCCTTTTTTCCTCCAGACTGTACAAATTAAGTTCTTTAAGTCTTTCCTGATAAGTTTTAAGTTTAAGTCCTTCCACCATTTTTGTTGCTGGCCTTTGGACCCGTTTTATTTGAATAATGTCTTTTTGCAGGTAAGGTCTCCAGAACTGCACACAGTATTCTAGCTGTGGCCTTACCAGGGCTCTAGGGCTCTTCCATCATCTCAGTCATGCTGCTACCTGGATTAAACGGGCATAACTGACAATGCACAGTAACAGGAAGCCCAGCAGCACTTCCTGTTTGCAGGTTTGCATTTTGTTAGTTAAAGTTAGAAAAAGGTAAATGAATTTTTATGTGCAGCAATCTAAATTGCCTGGGGAGGGATGCATATGAGCACTGTTGTGTTGGTCTGGTTTAAGTCATTTTCGACTGTTGGTTTGCACAACTGAGCGCTCCCAAATGTGTCAAAACCGCCCCCAGTTATGCCCAGCTTTATCTGCATTGCCAACCAGTGGTACAGGTACTATGAGATCTGTACCATCCTCATCTGAAGCAACCTATAATTTACACAAGCCTGAACGACTCCAAAAATATTGGTGATGAAAACTATAAGCATTTTTGCGGGCTTCATGGTTCCTTTGTGCCGAGCCAAGAGGGTTTTGGTCCTCTTTAATACAGTCAGCCACCTTATATACTAATATTTGGATGAACTAAAAGCAATGCTGCATACATGATCGTCTTCCTAATTTGGTAACTAAAAAATTGTAAAACATGAATTATTCTCATCATCAGCTGATGCCTGCATGGCCGTCCTTTAAAGTGGACCAAAACCCAGGATAGTCAAAAGTTTTGACTATCCTGGGTTTTGGTCCTTTCCCTGGGGGCACCCCGATCAGGTGTGCAAAACCCCCCAGGACGCCCGAACGGACTCACCTCTTCCTGGTTGCACGGCGCGTCTAAGAGCAGCGGCTCTGACTGCCGCATCCTCCGCCTCCGTCTAACAGGGAGCATGCCCGCGCCGGCCTTTCACAAAAGCCTGGCGCGGGCATGCGCACTGCTAGAGAGAAGCGAAGGATGCAGACCAGGAAGAGGTGAGTCCGTTCGGGCGTCCTGGGGGGTTTTGCACACCTGATCGGGGTGCCCGCGGGGAAAGGACCAAAACCAAAACCCCTTTCTCTCTTTTCTACCTTCAGTTGTTTTTTTCTGTCCCTTGGAGTTCCCTAAATGCGCATTTACAGTAGGTGTTGGGGGGGCACCATCCTGAACTCCTGCACAAGGCCAGCCCTGGATGCCCGACACTGCATCATAAAAGGGTAAGATAAAGCTGGACTGAGGCAGCCCTGAACTGTAACAGTTAGTAATATAAAGCCATAGCCACTTACTTCAATATTCAGGAAGTGTCTTCTGACTGTGCTGCTCTGCATTCTGGGATTGCTGTCCTTTTCCTGACCCCAGCTCTGCTCTGTCTGTGCAAAGAACAGCTATAACCCCCCCCCCTGCACTTTTCACCCCTCTCCTCAGTATGTGATGCTTCTGAGCCAAGATGGCAGCGCCCGTATCCTAGAGAGCTGAACAGAGTTGCAGCCCAGCGGGGGAAAAAAATAAAAAGTGACTAAAACGTTAACTATATTCATTTTAGATGCTGGGCAATAGTTTAAGGGTTTAGGCCTTTTCATTAAATGATGCCGAAGGTCCGCTTTAAATGAACTATTTGACATTTATGGTTAACATCGATTTAATAAACTACAGTGGTGGGAGGGGGGAATGGAATCGGTAGTGATGGATGAGGCTCCAGGTTTCCCAGTAAACAAATCACCAAGGACCAAACCGATGCAGTAAGAATAAAGCAAACAAAATAAAGAAATAAATTAGGACACAATAAAACAGGAACTCGTGAAACAATGGCTTTCACAAACGTCATGAAAAGAAGCCATGCATCTTGTCAAGGCAACAGGAATAGCTCTTACAATTCATTGGTGCAGAGAGCTGGCTTGTCCATCCGGTGACCCTCTTTCAGCAGCTTGAAAAGTTCCTCAACAGGGATGCCGGGGTATGGTGAGCCTCCCAGTGTAAAGATCTCCCACATTAGTACACCGAACGACCAGCTGCAAGAAGAGAGACCGTAATTAAAACATTCAGTTACTTGGATAGAACAAGGAAAGATCGTTACTGCTGTGCTTGACCAGTAAAAGCTGAAAGAGTCTCAGATAGTAAAAAATGTATTTAAAAATAATGAATAAAAAGAAAAAAATTACTCCATAGGTTTGCAGAGACCAGTTCCAGGCTTAATGACGTGAGGCAGGACACACCGAAAATCTCACTACTAAAAGGGTGATGGATAATTGTGTTACGTTTGATCAGTATTTAACGTATAACCACACAGTTGAGTCACATTATTATGACCAGCTAATATACAGAGTGATTGCTGAGTATAGATAGGCTGGGGGGAACTCAATAAGGTGCTGGTAAGTATCTGGAGCCATGCTGACTGCAGTGCATCTGGAAGGCGAGTGGGGGGGAAGGATCCCTAGAGTGAACTAGACAATGGAGGTGCTTCCACAGATTCTCAATGGGGTTCCAGTCTTGGGAATTAGGTGGTCAGGGTAGTACGTAATCTTAGTCAGGATCTTCCAACCAATGCTGGACATTTCTAGCCATCTGACATGTTGTATTGCTGAAAGATCCTACCTGCCCCTGGAGAAGACACTCAGCATGTATGGGTGTAAGGTGTGTAAGGGATTCCCACAGATTCATTCATAGTCAAATCAGGTGAGAGCACATGAATAAGTGGCCAAGAAAATGGCACAAAAACAGTCCCAGACCATAACGCTGCCACCATCAGCTTGTGTTCTTCCACGAATGGTTACAGGTGGTTTGTTCTTTGAGGTTTCTGGTCATCCCTCCGTTCAATGAAGCAGAAAATGTAAGGCAACTATTTGGCGATTAGTGAAAGTCCCAACTGCTATACTGCCATGAAAATTAAAGGCTTTTCTTATTAGCATAGGTACAGTGACCATCCGTCTGCTTTGGAGCTCCATATGTAGTCAGGTCCACTGAACGGATGTGTTAGACACATGTCTGGTTTCCCCCTGGTTCATGGGTTAGGTGGTGAGCTATTCCGCTGTGACGTGTTGGCCCATCCTCCTGCACCTTGGTAGCCAACATTCTCCTCTCACATTAATGGCATGTGTTGCTCCACATTATCTACATTGTTTATTCGCAATGGTGCCATTTGTCCACTCACCATATACTTTCACTACACTAGCACCCAAACAGTTCACAAACTGCCACCTTTGGCCCGAAAGCCGATTTATAAATCAATTTTAGCATTGATAATTATTGGTAAAATAAAGCACAACTTACACATCACTCTGGTGAGTGTACACCCGGTCAAAGAGTGCCTCCGGAGCCATCCACTTTACAGGAAGCCGCCCCTGGAACCAGAAAAAATATTGAAGAACATATACAAAATATATTATGCAACATTTCCCTAGAACACATGTACCAGATATAATTGCATTTTAAAGTGGGCCAACAACATCCCTAGGAAGTCTATCCCAAGGGAGGGTCTAGGTCCAATGTGGGGCAAGAAAACCTCTTTTGCACCATCCCTTGCCATGTAGTGTGCTATACTCTACTTTCCAGGCTGTGCTGCCATTTGACAGGAAACCAGCAGAAGCAGGACACATGGCTGCATTTGTCACTTACAGAAGGAGAGGCAACAGTGACTGGAAGCAGTGAGTATCCATCACCGCAAAGCCGGAGGTGGCAGAGGTTCGGATGTAGTAGGGACAGGCTACCTCATGTAACCATTTAGATATAGGTTGGCTTTAAACTATTGGACAGGTGCCAAGATGTTGTGAACAAGGACATTTTATTGGTCAACCAGAAAGTAAAACACTAAAAAAAAAAAATTAAAAAGTAAAGGAGTCTAAAATGTTTCTTTCATTTACCGCTGATGAGTCTTAGCGATGTGGATCAGTTTGCACCTAAACCATCTAAAAAAATAATGGAGACCTGTCTAAACAAATTCCTATTGCTTAGAACAGGGGGTACAAGGCTGCAGGTTGATCTGTCCCCCAGCAAGATCAGCTGCCATCCTGCTACAAAATGGCTCCAAAAGTAGAAGAAAACCAATTATGCATCACGGTTTTTAAGTGGCCGACAACCCAAAAGCACAACTCCGATGATACTACTAAATAACTGCAAAAAGTGGTACGTGATGAAGAAAAGTTCGGAACCCCTGGTTTAGAAGGGACTTTTGGACCTTTGGAGATATTCTAATGAATAAGACCCTTTCTTCAACAGATCCTAGATAACATTATACATGTGTCCTTCAAAAACTTACATTGGTTGTTTTTTTATAATAATCTATATTGTTGACATCTCTTGCCAGGCCAAAGTCAGCGATCTTCATGATATTGCTCTCAGTGACCAATACATTTCTGGCTGCCAGGTCCCGGTGTATGCACTAAGCAAGAGACAGAAAGGACATTAGCACACAAACAAAAGAAATGTCCTCCGGAGAGGTTACGAAACAGACCATTGTATCCAACAAGATACGTTCAAATGTCCTACAGAAAATAGTTTAGACCTTGGTATAAGGCCTTTGGGGAACTTTTGAATAAAGCATAACTGACTTTTGCCCACTAAAGGACAACATAATTTTCTGTAGTAAATATGTATATTATAATTTGCAAAATGTATCAAACATTCGGATATAGGAATGGCACACATTGGCGGAACTTTCTACCTCCTATAGGAAAGCTCTCCACAGCTAACTCTATAGCACTGCCTGCCTTCACTTGTGTATGTGGAGATCAGCAAAACGTGAACTGTTGGTGGCTCTTGAAGAAAGTGTTGGGGACCCCTGTTCTCCACCAATGTCTTTAGATCTGGTCCACAAAAACCACCAACTCGTTATTTTGGATCTGCACCTAAGCAGTTCTATAGCACAGCTAAACAACTGATTATTATACCTATGCATCTAAGTGGAGATCCACAAAACATAATTGGCTGGTGATAATTGAGGACAAGCTGGAATACCATATTCTACCCAATGAGAATGTCCCCACCAAACCAGAAAACTATTGTTCTTTACATGGAGAAAGTCTTAACTTTAACTTTGTTGAGGTGCAAATAAAATTGAGTTGGAGCATTCTCCAACTTGGGGAGGAGAGCTCTTCACACTTGAATGACTAAACCTGAAATGTATTCTAAGAAGGCCTTCTACGTAACCATTAAAAACAGAAGCTATAACTACAGTATATAATTTGCTTCACAGTCAGAAAGCAAAACATTGAGTAGGAACTACTGTGCATCTACAATTCTCCATTGGAAGTCTGTCCCTGGCTGTGTGTAGATCTGCTGGGAGACTAAGGAACCTCCTCCAGATACAGCACAGTTGGCTATACTCACCTTGTGCTGCACCTACTTCCACTAACAGCTTGAGATTTGGCATGGAAGAGGCAATTACAGCTTATTGTAGGGCTAGGGGGAGTGTGTTGCTTCAACAAAAGAGATTATTTGAGGAGATGGTGCTCGAGGGGGAGGAAGGTGGGAGGGAGAAGTTCAATAAGACCTGGATGATTTGGATTATGGGGCGAGATACGTCGGAGTTCAAGGCTCTGCTCTCCTCCCTGTAGCCAGCTGAGGGACTAAACTTGCAGGAACAATGGAGGGACAGGGAGGATCATAAAGCTCAAAGAGGGTGGCTCGGTACCCGCCAGGCCCTCCCCAACATACACTCCGCCTGCCGCTCCCCCCCCCCCCCCCCCCCCCGGGGACATGTCCCCCCCTCCCCCCCCCCCCCGGGGACATGTCCCCCCCTCGTCGGGAACGGTTGGGGAGCAACATTTTTCAGTTTGCGTAGTTTTCCCCTTCCCCCCCTTCTTCCCTTTCCCTCCCTCCCTACTGTGTGTTTTTTTTTCATTTTATCTTTATCTTCTTTTCCATCTTCTTCCTTTTTCTTTTGTAATTCTTTGTTACGCACAAAAAAAAAAAAAAAAAAGGGGGGGGGACTTGGGAGCACCTCCCCCTCCAAGAAGCGTAACCAGACCGAAGGGGGGACGCCCCCTTTGGGGGTCCCACTCGGCCGGGCCTAACCAGAATCGGGGGAAGGAGGGAGCTATTCTGGGGGTGCCCTGTTGATGTCCCGCAGGTAGATCTTAGTCAGCATCGCTTACATTTGACATGGGTATTGAGCTGGGGGAGGGTTGAATGGGGTGCTGCTAGCTTTATATGTTGTCTATATATTATTTTATAGGTGATGTATGCTAAGATTGTTGCTTGCTATGTCATGGAGCCCTGTGTTCTGTTTCTTCCTAATAAAAACATATTGAACAAAAAAAAAAAAAAAAAAAAAAAGATTATTTGCTACATTGCCTTACAATAGATATGGCATAGATCTTGGAAGAGTAAATGGATATTCCAGGCAAAGGGTTAAGTGAGTCTGCTTTTGCTCTCCCCGTGCTGGCTGTCAGGGGCTACATCTCCTTCATTCAGTCTGCTTTATATTTCTCAAATCCCAGTGAACTCTTTCCATTCTGCAGGGTCTCTTCAGCAGAGGACTCATATATGCATGTTTTGAATGTCCCAGTTCCCTTAGAAGTCAATTCATTTTGGGGACCATGGAAATTCAAAGTCAACAGAATGGCATAAGTTCCATAGGGTTTATCAGAGAACTGTATCCAGCTATTTATAAATAAAGTCATAACCACATTTTGCCATTAAACCTATATTTCTAATACAATCCACTTTTCTTAGGATACCTTCTGCGATGCCAAATACTCCATTCCCCGAGCCAGCTGATAGGTGCAGGACAGCAAGTCTTTAAAGGTCATCTGTTCTCCAGGCACCCTGTTAATATCGTAGGAGTACTCCATCTCTACAGGGCGCCGGGCCCTGAGGTACTCCCGCAGATTCCCCTTAGCAGCATATTCCACAATGACAAAGAGGGTACCTACAAGAAAAAATAGATTAAAATGATACCTGAAAAGCATCTTAATGCATAGGATTCATATTTTATTTTCATTTACAGATTTTCGGACTGCTTTATTATCATTTATCTATTTTTATTTTGTTATTTTCATGACTAAACAATAGGGAGCAGTGGGCAAGTTTAATGTCGGAAACAGATGTATACTACTACTTGGAGTGGACGTGCCATAGGCACACCTTTCTCCAATAAGGAAGCACCACAACAATCATCAATACTACAATACAATGCTTTATTGATACAAAAAGAGAGGGCTAAAAATAGCTCGGAAACAGATGTATACGGCAAGTATTAACAACTAGAGTACCCTGTGATCTTACCATGGTCATGGGGTATTGAAAACAATGATAATGCTTAAGCGGTTAATTGTAATTTCATTGATTAATGATCTTTAATTGCATCCTATTGAATATGTGTGTTTACCAAAAAAACTGTGGAAAATTGTTTTTGCCCCCATAAAAAGTGTTCTATTTTTTTTTTTTTTTTAATAATAGCCTGTCCCTGCGATGAGGCATTTTTACAGGTTAGGAACATTTTTTCAAGGTAAGGATATTTCTTGAAAGTTTGGAAACAAGAGCAACCCATGGGGTTTGCTTAAGAATTTGGGTGCTTATCAAGAAAAAAAAACTAACATTTTTTATTGTGTGTTTATGTAAGAAAAGCTTACTCGGACATAAGCTTGAGTTCACACCTAAAATTGAACATAAAGTTAAACCTACTTCACAAAATAAGTATATATATATATATATATATATATATATATATATATATATATATTACATTATATATATATATATATATATATATATATATATATATATATATATATACAACCAACAACAAAGAGGAGACCCTATATCTTTTCCATGAGTCTCCTTCTGGTAATACTCCCCCCCCCAAAAAATCATAATCATAGGATTATGGTTATATTAGTAATCAAAGCCGGCTGAAATACGGGCATCAAACCCAGGTTTGGCTAAATGATTTTCCCAGTTCCGTTAACTATTTTTTTAGGCCTCTGTGTCTGTACAAACACATTTCATGTGAAAATGTGCTAAGGAGCCAAATGACCTGCAACCATACTACGAGGCGCCATTGGGAAAGAACCTCTAATCTATCTACCGATACAAGGACCTCCCAACATTGATGGGAGACAGGGTTACAAACCCCCCCCCCCTATCCAAAGGAAATGAGAAGCTGCTCCATCCTTATGTAAGACTCCCAGAGGACTTTGGGCTAATTCCCCCAGAAAGCATCCACATAGCAGGGAGGAAAGACACCTGCCATTCCTCTTTTCTCAAGAACTATGGAGACAGGGCCTATCAAAAATGACAAGGCAAGGGGGCATAATGTTGCATCCAATGTTCGCTAAGACCAAGTAAGGCCTTTTATTGAATAATATGAGCCAAGGCCAGAGCCAGACTGTCTGGATGTACAGAGATAGACCCTACACTCACATGTATTACTAGCCAGCAAACACAAATTCTGGACTTTATTTTAGTATTTAAAACTATCCCCACACAAACAATAGAGTACAACCTGTGTTTTAACTGTAAATTGAACTATAGGCGTAATTCACTTAATGCCTGGGGAGTGCGCTAAAAGGCCATAATTACATGGCTTTAACACATAGACTGTCGCTACCTTACTAATTAAATCAACGTAGACAGTCGCTAAGCTCACTAATGACACAGAAGGCCAGTAAACTCACTAATTAAACCAGCATCTTAATAACAGGTCAGTGTACAGTGAAGGGTCACAGACATCTGCAATGCACATCTATCGATGGGTGAAAAGTGTAGAAGGCCGGACGCCATTCCTGAGATGGAATCTCTCGCAGACACTCTCTCTTCTAGCTAATGCACCGCCCTGGCCCTGTCATTTGTAACATAATTAAAGACTATGCTAAAAGGAGCCGTGCCATGTGAAATGTACTCACCTCCTTGTGTGCAGGCTCCCAGCAGGTTTATTATATTCTTATGCTTGCCTATCATTTTCATCATCTCCATCTCCGAGACCAGGTCGGCGAGATCTTTTTCAGTGGCGTCATCTGTGTAGAGAGAAGCACAAGTATAAGCATAAACTTTACTGGACAGACTTCCTTACTGAACAGAAGGGGGTGCAATGACTGTTCTATGTATCATGGTGTACAGAGCTTGGCTCTTGGACATCACGTGCACCACCATAGCCTACTGTTGGAACACAGTGTGAAAAAAGTGCACCACAAAAATACGGATGAAATAAAGGATTTACTATAATACTCATTGCTAGTGTCGCTGTCAGGATATAGGACGAAGGTAAGCTCACTTGGGTGGACCTGCCCAACACACCCCCAGACCAAGGCTGCCATTGTGGCACAAGGTTCCACCAGCTTAGCCGCAGTTAGGAAGGAATATAGAGTTGATTTATATAAAATAGCTACAATAAAATGATAGGGAATTCTAAACACCATCCTGGTAGGTCACACGTGTTGCTGAATGTGTTCTGATAATGGTTAATAAAAAAGTCACAGACCACAAATGCTCAACAAATAAGAAGCTGCACAAAACTAATTTGTCAACCCTACTCTCCAAAACTGTAGTTGTGCTTGTGGTTGTTTTACTTTAATTATTATTCATAAAAATGCCAGGAGGCAAAACATATAACTTGGGGCATAGGGATCAATGTAGATCGCAATATATTGTATATATAAACCAATTACGGTATATTGATGAATTCTTTTTCGCTAGCAGTGTATATGTTTCCACTTCCATTTATTTTGCCAGTTTAAGATGACAGGTAGTGTAGACCCTGCACAAAGTCACCACCCAGGTCAGTTATTAATTGAAGGAGAGATCGGACAGGGCTGCTAATAGGAAGGGAGTAGAAATCAGTTTTGTGCCCAAAATGTATTAAGACAATTTACATTTAAGAAAATATCAGATTCATCATAATCTGCTGGTGAGAATCCTCATATCCACCCAAATTCTGACCACTAATAAGATTTGCTTGAATTAATCCCTTAAACAGAGCCAAAAGATAGGATCTTTGGTCCGATTAGTAGGATTCTGATTTGGGATGTCCCACAGTCAGAATCGCACTAGAAGTACTTACAGCGACAACCCGTTCAGGTGCCAAATTTGTTTACAACACTGGACCCCGGTGATTCAGGCGGGGAATTAGGCTGCCATTACAACTGTGAGCAAATAAGAATCCTACTAATGGTACTTTTGGTCTAATATAAGCTTTTTTAGGCCTGCAACAAATTTTATTCCATCTCAAAGGCCGTATGGTGTGGTGGATATTTTTTACCCCATTGAAGACATTGGTAAAGGAAAATTCCCGTCTCGGCATCCTAATAGCGTGGTAAAGCATGCACAGGACATGCATTGCTGCAAATCAGCATACGCACGTATTATTGAGCGGCATACAGATGGGACAAAGTTAAAGTGGGCCAACACCCAGGGGTGATCGGCCCGGGAATCTATAAGACTCCCGGGCCGATCACCTCACACACCGCGGGACATCCGTGATCGGGATGTCCCGCGGGGTGTAACCCCCCCCAAAACCCCCGAAAAACCTTACCTCTCCAGCCGCTGCTTCCGCTGCCGCCGCCTCACTCGCGCTCCTCTAGACATGTGCGCGCCCGCGCCGGCCGTCTCTGAATGGCCGGCGCGGGCGCGCACACGTCAAGAGTGACGCGCGGGAGGCGGCGGCGGGCGCGATCCCTTGTCCGTCGACGAACGTCACGTGTCCGTCGGCGGGCATTGGACAGCGCAGTCACGAGGGAGCGTGGAGAGGTGAGTTTTCGGGGTGTTTCAGGCAGCGGGGCACCCCAAATCGGGGTGCCCCGGGGAAGTGGACCAATAACCAGGATAGTCAAAATCCTGGGTGTTGGTCCACTTTAAAGGGTCCTGAGGAATCCCTGGCTAAGCAAACAAATGCCATTGAATAGCACTGGAGATTTTAAGATAGCATTGTTTACTTAGCTCAGGAAAAGGGACTGTAAGCTCTGCTCCATCTGTAGTAAGCTGAATGTAGGGGGAACAGCAGGGATCGCCGCAGCTGCTTTGTACCTGTGCCAGCCATTGAGAAAAGCCATGAAGATAATGGGGTGCTGCCTGTGCATGCACCTTGGAATCGCCAGAAAGGTGGGTTTTATGGCAATTCTAGGGGTTTGATCATCAGGGTAAAATCCGAAATCGGGATGCTGCACAGAGAGAGAGACTGTCGGCCTGAGTCTTGAGAAAAAAAAATCCCATTGCACCTCTCCAGGAGCTCCCCGCAGCAACCGCCAGAAAAGCTTTTACTGGGAGCTTCATTGACTTTTAGTCATCCAATAACTATGCAGCGTCTATGTTACTGCAGCCCTGATTGGTATACTGAGCAGTCAGTCGCTGCTGCAAACCTGGAAAACGATTGGATTGTTTCTCCCGGTAGGGGATCAGGCCCTGTTAAGGTAACTTTTTTTTTTACTTTAAACGCCCTAGTCAGGCTTATCGCCAGGGAAGATTGGGGGGACTGAGCATCACTTTAATATATATATATATATTTATTTATTTAAAATTTGAACATGCCGTTTTAAGGTCAGAAGAGTCAAGTTTGTTTCCTACTGACAAAGCTCACAAGTCGCTGGAGGGAATTTAAGGTTTCGCAGAGAGGAACGCAAGAGCATGAAAATACTTGCAGACAGCATATAATGGAAAAAGACAGTCACACCGCCTCGGAGGCTCATCACACACAGGGACGGTGGCAAAAGGATCGCATAAGTCAAAGCACGGGGATCAGTAAACTACACTTCTTTCCAAAGGTTCCTCATTAAATCACAGAGAGAGGCAGTCGACCTGTCAGAGCCGGCCATTAATCTCAAAGGTCAGGAATGCGACCTTGCCTGGCCCACCCTCCCCCCTATCCAAAGGGGAGAAAAAAATGCCCCACCCTTCCCCGCTTACCTTTCAGCATCTTCACAGCAACAGTCACCGATTCCTTAGGACGGCTGCTATCAATGCCAAGAGCCTCTGCCATAACCACTTGCCCAAAACATCCCTCGCCAAGGGGTTTGCCCAGCGTCAGCCTGTGGAAAAAACACACACATATATCCATAAAATAAATAATCGCTAAATAGTGAGAGCTGCCATCAACAGCTAATAAAATAAAACATGGAGGATGAAAAAAATAACAGCAGAGCATAGTAACAGCGGTAGATACTTCCAAGGGAGGCTTGCCAGCGTCTGCGCTGCTAACGGCCAACTGGCAGAAGCCAACTGATATTCTTCTGGCGTGGCCTAAAAAGTGATAAGCCCAATGTGACCGGCTGCTATCAGCAACTTGTACACAAATAACTTTTATTTGCTCCAGTTTTATTCGCTGTTCCATGCTGCACCGAGAAAACGAAACTATTTGGGGCATGTCAACGTGGATATGTGGATAGTAAATTATATATATATATAATTGTATATTAGGCAGACCTATAAACTCCTTGGAAACTCTAGGCTAGGGTGGTAGGGATGCTCCTGGTTCACAGAGATGCCAAATTAACATAACCCCCCCCCCCCCCCCTTATGACATTGGTGAGGCCTGCACTAGATACTCACCTTTTCCTAGCGGAGGGGCAGTGATTAGATGCCACGCTTTGCTTACAACTATGCCATTGTTCAAATTTATTTTGGCAATAAGAGAATCTGCTCTCATTGGGGATTTTGACCCTTGAGCTGACCATTCCAGTGCAGTTGCCAAAACACTTTTTGGCCACGACTATAAAAATTAACATTGTGAAGCAATCGAGGGGCAGAGATTCAAAAGCTGGACTTCCCAACAAACAGGTTCCTGCTAACAGGAACTTCTTATACAGTGGTCCCTGTCAATGAGAAGATAACTCTTATAGGAAGATTTCAAGCAATAAAGCAGTTAAGTGGACCAAAGCCTCGCAACCCCAACATTTGCCTCCCCCTCACCCCAAATTGGCCCCACTGTGTGTCTAAAGCAGACCTAATTAACTGATAAGAAAATATTATCTCCAGCTGCACTACAGGTTCAGAGCTAAAAACAAAGTATATTGATTTTAATAAAGAAAGAGGCAACTTACTTGTCTCTCGAAAACTCCCATTTTGGGTCAAAAGGCAATTCATATTCCGATACATTGGGCAGCAACACCGTATCCGCACTGGACAGCAGACGGGTTGTAATCCTCACGAGCGGTGCAGTGGAGTTCATAGAAGAACTGGAATCCGCAGACACCTGTAAGAGCAAAGAGTGATGTGATATGTGCCCTATGGTTACAACATGAAGACCTGAGGAAATGTCAGTCCACCATGTGCCTTAAATAGTGCCCAAGAATAAGCCCAAAAAGTGTGTCCTCAAACATCTGAGAAACACAATGAAAATGGAAGATACGCATTTATCCAAAGGGTCACTGGCAAAAAAAATAAATGTAGTTTAATAATAAAAAGAATTATTAAAGTATATTTTTCATTTCTTTTTATTTAACCTATGAATATATACATATATATATATATATATATATATATATATATATATATATATATATTTATATATATATATTTATATATTCATAGACAAATTAAATTACCAATTCGAACCGTAAACTCCTTTTACTGAAGTGATATGTGTTGTCATCGAACTACAGAACATTTTTACGAGCTGGACTGTTGTGTTGCATAGTCATACATCAGTGATCCAGTGATTTTTGGACAAAATGGGTGTTGATTGCATTCTATTGCAGTGCGGGATGGCAATCGCCCCCCTGTGTATACCCTTATACAAGCCCAATGTTTCTGAGCTGCTCCTCGTTCCATTGGCAAAACCAGGCCTTGAGAATGCACGTTGGTGGTGACGTAGTCCGGATTTCCATCCGACATGACCACATGATTGCAAGCAGCCTAGGATGGTGAATGATTTCGCCAAGAGAGTGATGGGGAGTTAAGTATTGCCAACCAGAATGCAGTAATTTCCAATGTTTATGTAAAATGGGCATCTGTAGGATTTTAGTAAGGACTAGGATACTCACCCTAGCTTCCCTGCAGCTGATCAGTTCAGATCTGACACTTGAAAACATACCGAATGTGGAGAACCAGCCCCAGTGTTCAGGCACACGGGCCAGTGGCTATTGGATTGTAGCACCATTGCACCATTTACAGAGGATGCATGCCAAGACAGTGCCTGGAAAGCCCCAAAGCCCCTCCACACACACTGAAAGAAGTTGTGCGTGAGCAGGGATGATATTCTGTCCTTGGTTTTGCTTTTAACAGGCTTCAGGTAGACAGTGTTTATATATATATATATATATCTTAGATTAGAAAAATTTTATGCATGTTATTTCAAAAATATACACCGATTACCTGTTACGGCTTCCCTTTGAAAAGAATAACCACATGATATGGGTTAAATGTTTTTCACTGAATGTTCTATTGTACATATTAGAAAAAAATCGAAATCATGATAGAACTCAACCAAAACAACATCAAGACTAAACCAAACTATACTATAAAAATGCCCATTCTCCCCCCCCCCCCCCCCCATTGGCCCCTACTTACCTTTTGGATTTTGCCGCTGCCTGCTGCGCAAACATCTGGCTACTTCAGGGCCCGATCGCTGCCACCTGCTAGTGACAGCACGACTTTAGCCAGCCCCACTCATCGAAGTCTTGTGGGATTTCGGGTGGCCCAACTGCATTCCATTCATAGGCACTGTGCACTGCGCCTGATGGAATACAAGATGGTGCTGCCCATCGGAAGTTCACCCACATTCCGAGGGACGCAGAAGATGGATCCGCCGGTGAGTGGCAATGGGAGATGCCCCAAAGTCACCATAAAACTCTCTCCAAACATCAATTTTAGAAGCAATATGCAAACACTATTTGTTGGCAGAATTTAAAGGTTGACAGTGAAATTAGACTTGGAAACCCAGGTGCCTTTTTCACAAGAAGACCACTAGACATCAATGGTGTAACTACAGAAGTGAAAAAGTCAAGTGGCCCTCACCTTGGCTCCTGCCCCCTCCTTTCTCACTGCCCACCCTTCATTATATAAAAGTTTTTTTAATTTGCAACTAGAAACTGTGAAAGGATCTTACACAATGAAATCTAAATAATATTCCTATAGCCTCAGTTTTCTTGGACTTGAAAATATTGGCTAGCATTTGGTCCATGGACCACCGGAGGCCCTTCAGCAAGTGGTTCAACTAGTCAACAATTTTGTAAGCCTATTTGGGGAGAGACCCATATTAGGTCGAATAAGCCTGACTAAAGAGACCAAAAAGCCCTCTATTTGGTCTCTCAGCCCCCCTATTCTGCCTAATATGAGTCTCTCCCTAACCAGGCTTATGACAACGTTTTGGCACTTCAAGTCTCACCCCCCATGCGGACGAGGACTAAAACCTGAGATAAGTGTCCGCAAGTAGGAGTGGATAGTGACATATACTTATATCTTATACCAGAGCATTGCACACCCTAGTGGATCCAGGCACTTTGGGTATAGCTTGAGGTGTAAAGAGATAAATTGCCTGGGCTCACCTACTGCAAGAGTAAAGAGCAAAAATGTTTGGAAAAAATAAAAGCCATCACATTTGTGAGCTGGTTTTAAATCACTAGACAACACACGTGCATTCACGTTTTATTTTACACTCAAAAACGCCCCCTGTGGTCCCTTGGTAATATGATACCAGCCACAATGCTTAATAGGAGAATCTGTGCAGACACGTCCCCCACATGACAAGAGCATTAAGCGGTAATTACAGTCACTTATACTTTACACAGATTATCTTATTTATAAAACAATTTTGTTAAGGCAGACAAAGTTAAAAAAAAAAAAAAAAAAATTAGGCTTGCTAACATCACCCTGAGACAGCCCGGTCTGTTAAATGAGCCTAAAAAAGCTCAAATCAAGCAAAATGCTCACCTTTCCGCCATTCAATTGGTGGTGGAGGCTGCCAGCAGCGCATTTACTGCTCCACCAGTGACTGTGCCCACCCACTAAGCCCTACTGGAGAATAAGTGGGGTGGAGGCTTGGCATGGGACATGGACCCACTGAGAAATTCTGCCCATTCTCTGGCAGCCTGTTGCTCCTTTAACTGGAGGGACATCCCAAAAAGTTAACTGCCAAAAACTCTACTGCGTTTCCTTAGCATTTTGTTGTATAAATCAAAACAACCTTACCCACCCTAAGTGGACCAAAATTCTGTTGAGTTTTTTGGACTCCAGGAGTTATGTAAAATCCCTGCAAGTGCCCAAAAAAAGGACATACCTTACATTACATTAGTACTTACCACCTAAATATTTTTTTTCTGATTCTGTGGAGGTCAAAGTATCTTCAGAATTATTTTTAATTCTAACAATGGGTTGTTGTACGGTGTCACCCAGATTGCATCCTGAAAACACTGTACAAAAACCAAAGATCCTGCGTTCTCCACATGAAGCAGCAGACATCTTTCCAGGAGTCCCACGTCTCAGAGGTTTGACACACCAGGACATCCCAGATCAGCATGCCCCAGGAAAACAGACCTAAAACCGTGGTGGTCAAAATCCTATGCTTAGGTCTCTTTACGAGCAGACCAAATCCACAACATCTGGCCCTAGAGTTTAAAACATTCCAGGGCAGAGTGAAAGTTCTCCCTAAGGGCTTCCAAATTTAGGATGCACTGATGTGTCAACCATACCTTGATCCTCATTCCCACTGCAGCATCCTCGCAGGTATATCTGAATGGATGGTGGCAGGTGGATGCAGCCAATGGGAGCAGACAGCGGGAGGCCCCCCGGAAATCTATTGATTGCGGTGCATTATTATGTACAGCAATGGATAGTTTTTGGGAGAAAGCTCACACATGCACCATGGGAGTGTGGACCAAGGTAGGATTTTGGGCACTCTTGGGGGTTTCCGAAATTGGGATGCCCCAGTAACATCAACACCCGTGCAGTCCCAGCTCCAGAGAGTGTCCTGTTCTTCCTCACTTGCCCACTAGATGAGATTTCTGTGCTGGATCCAGTGTGTGCTCCTGCCACCAGTAACAAGGGAGTAGTCTCCATTGCTGATTGGACAGAGGGCTGTGCACCCTTGCAGTCAATGTTCTCAGCCCATCTCTGTTAGAATCCAAGAAATCCAAGGAGGAGCAAAAAAATACATTTGCTGACACCAACACGAACTTTCATGGCGAGACAGTAGGAATAACTGTCGGCCAACATATTGGATATTTTTTTTAGACTTAATATCCGAACGCACATGGTGACTGACAAACACAGAAAAAGGTTTTTTGAACTCTTTATCTACTTTCTGTTACCTGGCGCTGAAGAGGAATTCGTTTGCTGAGCTTATGAACAACGGGTGGCCCGATTTTCGTTTTCTTCTTCTTAGCGCCTTGGCGGATTTGGAATAGGATGCAGATGCCAATGAAACAGGAAATAATGAAGCCCCCGCCAACGTATATAGCAATCTCCATGTAGTAAGGCAGAGAGGTGTCCTCCACAGGGGGCGTTATACCTGAAAGCGATGTAAAGTGAACATGAGATGGGGTTGCTGGTCAAGGTGCGGGTTTGTTGGGGTAAGACATACAGACGCGCAGGCCATACTCTCTGACTTATGTACATGCACACAAACACAGCCAGAGAATCAACCGGATTTGAATTCCTTCATTTGTTTATGCTGCTGAACTGTTGGACCCTAAAGGCCCATAGCCAACACTTATTTTGCTTTGAGTTAGAACCATTTTTTTGCTAACTTTGACTCTGTTGTGGATACTATGTAAACTATGTGAGCACAGTTATTGTATATTGTATTGAATCTATATGTAAGATGGATTGAAGGAATCTTAACTAGGTGGTAGTTTTTCCATAATTGTTAAAATATGGATGTTCCTCATCCTTAAATTTTATTGATGAATTAATAAATAAGTGAATAATTGTAACATATTTATGTAGTAAGATACTTATTGGCGAGATCAAACTCCAAGGACTATAGGTTGAGGTTTACCTATACCCCAACATTTTGAGTTTTTTTCTGTTGTGGATATCCAGCCTTATTTCCTGCCAAGATCCTTTAAACTTTTATGTCTCTGGTATTGCTGAACAATTCGATTTTCACAAGTTCTGAATAGAAAAATATGAAACCGAAAAAAATAGAAAAGCCAAAATCAGCAGATTGTGATTTTGGCTCAAACCCCCATTGGTCATCCACATAAAGTAAGTACAGTACGATCTGATAGCTGGAATGAGGGATCCTAAAAGTAGGCAAGTATTGGGGCCAGTCGTATGCCATTTGGAGCATCCCTCTACACAGCAGGGCACAGAGTACCAATAGTCATTTTTGCCTATTGGTCCCCTTTAAAGGAAAAGTCCAAGCTTTTTGTAAACCATTCAGTCACCCTTCCCCCTGTGCCAAGCCCGAGTTTCCATTTTTTCTCTCATTTTCGTTACAGAATCTTTGGATTCCCTCTTTAAAAGGCATTTAAAACCCATTTTATGAAAAACTGACAATTGCGTTGCCCATCTCTGCAAGATCGGTTTTGGGCATCAAACGCCTACCCCGGGGCATGGGGTCCAGTTTCGCCAGACGCGCAGGTGGGAAAAGTGTCATCGGGGCAGGATCAAGCTTGATTAACACCCATTTTTTATCAAATGAATATTGGATCGCTTTAAATAAGCACTAGTCTTTCAGCACACCCCCAGTCCCGTAGTGAACCGAGCTGGGAGTTCCTACAGCGTGAGGACCACAGGCAGAGGCAAAATGGTAGAGGGAGGTAGATCTTCAGGATGGGAAATTTTTACAGCACCAGAACAGAAGCACTGAGCTGTGAGCTGGATTGGATTAAATGTGGTAGAGGCCCCTGTGCAGTAAGTCTTGCGGAGGCCCACCATAAGCAACTGTAGATTAAGCCCTGGATTGCACCACTTTTATTGTAGCCCTGGCTGTGAGATAGCTAAAGAAAAACTGATTTTTATGTTTATGCACTTAGAACCTTCCTGGCAATTTTAGGTCTGATGTAAAAATGTACCTTTATAAATGGTTATAGTGCTGTGCTTAAAGTGGACCAAAACCCACGGAGATTCTCCCAGGAATCTATAAGATTCCTGGGCCGATCAATTTCCTCCCCCCGAGCATCCAAAATCAGGATGCCCCGCTGTGTGAAACCCCCCAGGTCGCCCATAAACTCACCTTCTTTTCCGGTCCAATGGCGCATGCACAAGCCGCAGCTGCAACCCCACTATCCCTTTAGCAAGGCAAGTGCTCGCACCAGGTATTTGTGAATGGCTGGCACAGGAACACTCCCTATTAGAGGGTAGCGGGGGATGCAGACGCAGGAGCTCGAGCGGATCGGAGCGTGCTGAATGGCTAAGCGGCCGCACATGCGTCATAGGACTGAGAAGAGGTGACCTGGGGGGTTTCACACAGCGGGGCACCCCCGATCCGGGTAAGGGCCGGAACCCAGGATAGTAAAAATCTTGGGTTTTGGTCCACTTTAAAGAGGAATTGCGAGTTGGGATGCCTCGCTGTGTGAAACCCCCATGGTTCACCCGATTGCCTTATCTCTTCCCAGGCACTCGTCACATCTCAGCCCTGCCATACCACCAGCTGTACCAGGGCCAGGCCTTTTGAAATGGGCAGCGCGGCACGCCCACAGCTAGAGAAGCTAGTGTGAATGGCTCTGCTAGCCGTACATGCAAATCGGGGTGCCCCACCTAAGAGGAACACCCCCTCCCCCGGGTGTTGCGCCTCATTAAAGAGGGCTGGTTGGCAACTTTCTGCCAGGCAGAGTTCTGGTTTACATCACCTACTTTATTGTGGAGCTTACCACGAACCAGGAACCTACTGGACACAAAATAGGCAGTGCTTAGGTCTCCTTTAAAAATGCTAAATGCTCTATGTGTTATAATGGAAATACTATTTTTGTTGTGTTACGCGCTGTTGCAAACTGACTTTATGCCATGGTGCAACATGAGAAATAGAAATCACAGACTTGCTACATTTTCTGAAGGGTATTAAACAGAGGTTGGAAAACAGGAGCGCTGGATAAATGACTAGACAGTTGTTCTGACCTTTTCCCTCGCTGAAGTCTTTCATATCTAGCAGAGCTTTTCAGCTTCTTCTCTGCACTCGAGCATTTTGCGGGCCAATAACTCTGCATACACAGCGGGAACGCCTGACCTTAGCATCCTGGAACCAAGACACTGAGCCATGGCTGGTTGTGAGCACAGTGCAGTCATGCATGGCCGCTGCTGGCAGGTGAAAATGCCCAACAGTGGGGCAGCACAAGGTAGCGAGTCGAAGCCCCAATGACCTGATCTGACTTTAGTTTAAAATCTAGGTAGGGAAAAGGAAGCTGGCAACAAAATAGCTGAATGCTTTCAATGGTATGCGCAAGCGAGGGGAGATAAACGATCGTTTGTCTGAGTCTTACACAGGCCACTCAAGTGTGCAATATTCAGGCACTTTTTTTGTTTTTAACCTGTCCCTAATGTGATGACAAGCTTAAAAGGACAGAAATGTGGTTACATTTTGATATAAGTATATGAAGCCTTGACAAAGGGGCCGGGAAGCCGCCGAAACGTAGGCGTGTTATGCGATCAGGGTTCACTCTGTGTGGGTAATCATTTCTATACAATTTGTCATATCATGCTATGATGCGCGTCATGATTTAAATGTACTATATATCTGCTGCATTTAATGCCTTGTACTCCTGGGATGATGTGCTAACCATTACACAGATTCTGACCAGAGTGTATTTATCACTGTTTATCCACACTCTGTTTTCTTTAACTTGACATTGTTCAGCTATGCTTATGGAATACTCTTCAGGACCAATGTAGTAACCCCTCATTTGATACCTTGGTAACTATTTGTGCTCATATAGCCTGCTCACTAGATATATAGCTTAGTATACTGATCTCTGCTTTTTTACTTGAGGTGGTCTACGATCCTGAAGACTGGGCAGTTTGAACCTGCATTGTATCCTTCTTGATTATCTTCTGTACTGTATCTGAACTATTTACAAAATATACTTTTAATTGCAAACTATGTGTTTCGTGTGTTGTTGATCAATCCACTACTTTTATTCTATGGTCTACGGAGGTGTTTTTGGAGAGACACCTAAGGATTCTAAGCACCCCAATCCTCAGATTGATATATCTTGACTTCATATTATGTGCCAAGCCTAACCTTTGATATAATGTGTTGATATGATAAGTATATACCATTGTTTAAATCATGCAGACACACACACAACATTTAATACACAGGTTACATACATTCCGCAAACTTTTGAAACTTTTGAAACTATTTAGCAAGAAGACGGTTACCTTTCTATTGAAGCTGTTTGTCCCCCAAACCATTAAAGCAGCAATAAAAGAAAGAAAAAAACAAAAGATTGAAACGTCTAAAGAGATTAGATAGATGAGAAAGAGGAGGGAAGACCTAAATATAAAGAGATGTTTTTTCCACTATGACTTAACTTTAAGGTTAAATCAAAATGGCAGTAAACATCTTGCCCAGATTGCATGAAAAAAATCATGCTATGCAATCGGGAACTAGGAAAGCTAACACGGGGGTAAGCACCTATCACTGCTCCAAATAATGTGGTATTGATAATAGACGGAATGTTGTAATAGGTTCGTGCATTTATGGGTCTTACTACAATCTCTGAGCAGAAAGTCACAATGGGACCAAGAGCCAGCGAATATCTGGTTGTTTGATTATATATGTCCTTTACTAGTACGGAAAAGTATTCAAACTGGTTGAGATTGTCCAAAAATATCAGATAGGAGTACAGTGATTGTGCTCATCCCCCTGCAACGTTAGCCTAGGCAGAGATAGAAACCCAAAGCAGGAGCATAATACCTGGCAGAACCGTCAACCAGGCAGAATGTTGAGAAATCCCAATAGAATTTCCAGCTATACAAGTATATTCCCCAGCATCCTCCAAAGAAACATTTTTCACATACAAGACTTCTATCTCTTCATCTGTAACGTTAACACCAGCAGCCTAGAAAAGAGGGGAGGCAAAAAAAAGAAACGAAAAAGCAACACCCAATGAGAAAAGGAGACCTGGAAATGGCTCTGGGGATGTTTGAGGCTTTGGAGAGGCATCGGAGCCTCAAAAGATCTCCTTAGCATTCCACAGAGACCTTCTCCAGAAGACCCAACACACCAAAGAATCACCAAGAAAACATTATGAAAGTACAGTAGGCAAATTAATGTATGTTGCCCTTCACCAGGATGGATCACCAAAATGGCATGCAATCAAATGACATGGAAATGTAGACTCACAATGGAAGATTTCACTTTGGTTCATAGGAATGATGTGAGTGTTTAAAACACAAGGCACAGAAAGGCATTGGTCAGTGGCTTTACTAATAGGTTTGGGTGAATATCCATCCCGTATGTCTGACACACAGTACTTTAACTATTTGAAAGGTTACCCAATTCTTAAGGGATATGTATAATTTGCTTAGGTGAGGGGTTGTATGCATTTTCCTCAATGATGAGCCTCTGCCTCCCAGCAGATAAATACGTTACTTCACCTACTGCAGGGGAAACTTGTTACATTTAGATACAGCTGGCCATTAGTTTCTGATATATATGCATCTGAACGTAACAAGTTTGCCCTGCAGTAGGAGAAGTAACACATTTTTCAGCTGAGAGGCAGAGAGGTGTCATTGATGTAAATATACACAGTTCATCGCCAGAGCAGTTGGCAAATGGTACTTGTCCTTTAAAGCGGCACTATACTCAAGTCACTACTTCTTCATTCATGGTGTATAGCACCAAATGTTTAATTTGGTTAAAAGTTAAATCAGATGACCAACGGAAACCATTCAGGTTTGATGTGCAAGCCCAAGTGGTTAACATATGGGTATAGGATTGCTTTAAGAGTAAAGCCTCGGTTCTAGAGAAGCATTCCAAAGCTCTAAGTTAAAGCGGACCTCCAATCAATAAAATCAAAGCTTAGTAACATTAATATTGAAGCCAGATGTGGACGGGATGCCATTAAGTGAAATCCTCCAAATTTGTGATTATTTTTCCATGGCCACACCGAAGCGTGGCAAGAACACCATTCCCAGATTGTTTCGAGTCCAACGCCACCTTCGCCAGAAGCACCAAGAGCCCATGTGCAGCCCGTGCATGGCAAGAGGAGACGTTACCTGGTTCTCGCTTCAGCACCGTGAGCCAGGCCGACTTGTTGGCCTCTCCAATATAATTGGAGACGGTACAAATATATTCGCCCGCGTCTGCTTCAGTCACATTGTATAGATTCAACACCTCAGCACTGGAACTGTTTATTCCCGAGTGCTAAAAACAGGCAGGCAACACAGGGTTAACATCAGGATTTGTTTTCTAAGTAAGTTTAGGCACTAAAACTTGGTTTACTTAATAATACAAAGAGTTGTATCAAGTAGCTTGTAGTAATCCTTCAGATGTCTACTTTAATTGTTCAGACTTAAAATGGATCAAAACCCACCCTGGAGTCTATGAGACTCCAGGACAGGCATACCTGCTCCCCCTGGGGCATCCAGATTCAGGAGGCCCTGCTGTGTCAAACCACCCAGGTCGCCCGAAAACTCACCTTCTTTCCCAGTCCAACAACGCATGCGCAAGCAGCGGCCGCATCCCCACTATTCCTTTCAGCAGGCACATGCCCAAGCCAGGCATTTGTGAATGGCTGGCTCGGGCATGCTCCCTGTTAAAGGGTAGCAGGGGATGCGCCCGCTCGAATCTGCTCACTTTAAAAAATTGTCCGGAAGAAGGGGCGGAAGACGATCTGAGCGTGCTGACCGACTGAGAGGCTGCACATGCATCATAGGACCGAGGAGGGGTGAGTGAGATCGGACGATCTGGGGGGTTTCACACAGCGGGGCATCCCTGATCGTGGTGCAGGGGGGGGGGGGGGGGGGGCAAAGACCAAAACCCAGAATAGTCAAAATCCTGGGTTTTGGTCCACTATCTGAAGAGTAGAATTTCTATGGGGCATCCCACTACATTGGAATCCCCACATAGGCCTTGATTCAGTAAAGGTAGAAAAAAAATCTCATGGTAGTAAAAGATTCAATTCATGAGAAAAAAGCCTGAGAATGTCACTGTTGCTGAATCACCAGCTAAGAAAATAATGAAAGTCAATGGCACTTTTTTACTCCTAAGAAAAGTAGAACTGTTCACTCCTTTCTACACTGTATTAAAAGTTGCCATTGACTTTCATTGTCTTTTTATCTAGTGATTCAGTAACAGTGACATTCTCGGGCTTTTTTCTCTTTTTTACTACCATGAGAATTGTTCTACCTTTATTGAATCAAGGCCATAGTGTTGCATTGCAATCCAACACTGCTGACAAACCTTACAATATTCTGCCAGAAACATGCACAGCAAGGGATGGCGCTGCAGGCATTTGTGTTGCCGTATTTGTCGACAGTGGGAAATTACAGCTAGATGTAGAGGTTCTAATTATGGGGCAGCCCAAATCAGGATGCCCCCTAGGAATCCCACTATTCAGACCAAAATGTAGTTTTGACATTCTGGTCCAGTTTAACTAAACTGAAGAAAAACACAAACAATTTAGTTATCTATAAGAAACAGGTCTGTTTTACTAGACACCACTACCATTAGAAATGCAGACAGTAACCCCAGATTAAGTAAAAAGAGAAATTTGGACTCATTGGCTAAGTTTTATGTATAATGGCACGTTGGAATAGTTTAAAGAGAAAAGGTCTGATGTTCCTCTCTAAACATTCCTGTCGGTGTTATCCAAAACGCCATTATCCGGCAGCATTCCTGGCCCCTTTGCACCCCCTCCCCCCTTAGCCATCCCAGTTGTACCAGCTCAAATATGAGTTAGGATAGCATCCCGCTGATACCGCTGTGAGATTTCTGAAAGCCTGCCTGTCAAGTTGGTGGCCAATATTTGAAGTTGGAGAATAAACTTCTAATCACGTCACATGTGGAAAAACAGAATTATTCTAAGCTTACATGGTCGTGGCGTGAAGAAATAATTGGCAAGTAATGCATTCCATGTCTTACAGTCTATGGACAGCCTTGCCTAAATTAGGACACTGCAATTATACTGCCTCTGAACAAAGGCAAGCTTTAAAAATATGTAATGAACCAGAAATACAAACATTTTCTTGAACCTGTACCATTCATCAAAAAGCCGACACCTTCAAGCTTAGCATTCTTGAAATGACAATGTTGAGCTTGAGCTTTATAGAGGGATCACGTAGATTATAAAATAACTGATTTACCAAGAAACATTTCTTATTTGTAATCTAATGACGTTGGGAAATCAGCCACCCTTACCAGGAACCAAAACGCCTAAACAACTACAAATTAAGCTCGAAGCGGGTCTTTAAACTAATACCCATTGACTGGCTAACACAATGGTATTAATTTAACTTTGGATTTTTGCCAAAATAAATGGCACAAACTTATATTGCGTATGTTTTTGACATTTTGGGTATTCTTACCTTCAGAACCTTCATGTATGGGATCCCGTCCACTCCATATCGGCTTCCGTTTTTCTCTAAGTATCTCACCCAGCGAATGTGAGGCTGGGCATCACTGTACACCTTACACACAAACTCGGCATCCCCTCCAACAAAAGTGGTAGTGTTAGCTGGAAGACCTGCTTGCAGTATGGGTCTATGAGAAGAGCGTTCTGTTGAGAGAATGGAGAAACGTTGTTAAGCAACAATAATCGAAGTTGTTCTTTAGGACTCTTTTGAACATGTAGAAAGACAAATGTAGGTATCTGGGTGTCAAACAGTGGCAACTATTTTATTGTATTCTAATGATACCTATTTTCTTTGGCACCATTTCCAACACCTTCAATAGGATTAGGATTAAGTGCACTAACTCTGAAAATGTTGTACACATGCCTGTACCCAGCTCTACAGAAAATTCTGCCTATAAAACTAGTCACAGCCTAGATTCAAAACCTGAACCATAATGTTTATACCCACGGCCTATCCAAAATAGGTTTTGCTACCTCCACTTTCCCTTTCATGTTTTCTTATGAGCCGATTCAGCACTAGGTACAGAAAGTTGAGCAATAAAATAGAAGTGCTCTTTTTACACCTGGATCTAAATTAGATAATGAATGGAATATATTTGGAGTGTGACACCAACCTACTTCTACTATCCCTTGATTCAAGTCTGCTCAGCCCTAACTCCGCGGGACCACAAGCATCCAAATTGGGTTTGCAGGCAGACGAGCACGGAGACATGGCCAGTGAACCAGATTGGTAGTTGACTGTCATGTGGAGGTAAGAGAACCTGGTAGGCTGTGGGTAGATCTGCCCGGTATGGGTCTTGTGTGTAGGGGGGAAATGTGTGATGGCCAGCCTCACCTGGTTAAAATTTTCTGCAATGTGCTGTAGATAATTTGCTTTTAAGTCTTCTTCCACCACACTCCAAATGTGGTCACATATCCCTCAGCACTCCCAGTGTGAGTGAGCATGACAGACCACATAGTCATGCTGGAAACACAGAGGGACAGGGTGGCCATGTGACCACAAATAGGCTTCAAGTGTGCTCCTTGCTGCCTTATTATTACCATAACCTGGACTGTTCCTGTAACATAAGCTTAAAGAGGAACATCAGAGGCCCTGGACTCTAAAATACTCCAGAGCCTTCCGAGTTCTAGTCCTTGAGGCATTCTGAATTGGGATGCCCCGCTGTGTGAGACTCCCCATCACCAGTTTCACCCACCTTCTGCCAGAGCCCTTGCTGCGCCTCTGTGTTTTGGTGGCCGCATTCCAGCTTACAGTGCCAGTTAGCGAAGCCGTGTAAAAGCAAGCACGCTGATTGGCTGAGCAGGCCGCTCAGCCAATCAGCACGCTTGCTCTCAGCTCGAGTCCTCGCCGTGGGAACGACTGGAAGGTGAATGGATTGGGTGACCTGGGGGGATACACTCAGCGTTCAGATTCGAGATGCCTCTGCATTTAGGAACGTCACCCCGAAAAGCAAAAATCGGGTGCGTTGTTCCTCTTCAAAGGGAAATCCCAATTCAAAAGCTGTCCTGAAGCTGAAACTTTACCAGGATCCATCACTCAACCAGATGTATCTAAAGCACTTCCCAACACTTGAACGATCCACCAAATACCCAACAAAAGATATGGATAACCACAGGTAATACACAGATGCAAGAAGTGTCGGACTGGGATGTCTGGGTCCGACCAGTAGAACTGACTCTTAGATGCGGTATCACCGGCTTATATTCCAGGCCCATGCACAAATAAGTTATACATAGTTCACATTTTGGTGATGAAGGACCTCAAAGGGGCCCCTTAGTCTAGGCACCCACTAGGGGATTCCCTGGCAGCCCTATGGGCCAGTTCATGCCTGGATGCGAGATCCAAGCAGCCTTTGAACAATCCTAGTTCTAAAACGAGAAACCATCATAAGTTTTATAAACTAACCCAACAATTTTATATCACTAAATATTTTGGCAAAACAAAAAAAAACGAGTTTTCTAATGAGATCCATCAGTTTTTTAAATGACTGCTCTGACGTTTTGCATGGGTTACACATTTGCTCCACAACTGTGTATATTCACAAGTTCTATATATGTTCTAAAATAAACAAGGGCAGAGACGCCAAGGAATGAGGAGGGGGGCAAAAAAAATAACTCGAGTCTGTAAACCCGTTAAGCTCCTGGCATGGCTCCCTGCAGCAAAATCAGTGCCAAAACTAGAAGGGAGGGAGACGTGCAATTGTAATGGGGAGGGAGGAGGAAAAAAAATCTCAAGCTTCAAAAGATACCGCCAGGAGGAGGACAATAGAAAACATGCTAGTTTATACAGGCCACAGAAACACGGAGGGAGAGCGGATTCCAGACATCATCTCCGACCAGATCTGGATGCCAACATTTGTGGGTCACCTGAAACTAGGAGTGCCCCACTTAACCCCTGGGCTTCTAGATTGTAATGCCAACAGGAATGAAAACACCCATTTCTGTTTAGGGAAGACGGCTACATGGGGTAACCAATGGCTGGCTTACTATTTACAAAAAGAGCAATAAATAAAAACTTGTAGACGGGGCACTGAGAAGTTTATCAACCGGCAGCCTTGCCAAGTCTCCTTCAGATTCTTGCCAGCTCTGTCTGATAAGCATTCTCTGCGGGACTGATACCGCAACCCATTACACAGTAACACAGCCTACAAAATGCCCTTGTTTCTGGTCTTGTTTATTTCTCATGTCTCATAAGCTTAGCAAGTACATTGGTTAAATCAGGTTGTCTTACATTAGATCAACTCAACTTTTTACCGCCAGGAATAATACAAAAGGTTGAGCGTTGCTGTATCACACAATGTGTGATACGTGGCAGTTTGAATAGAACAGATCTCGGGTCAGAAAGTGACTAAAGGTTTTGCTCTCCATTGGGTCCATCAAACTTGGAGTGCGGATTGGTGAGTAGTGATGGGTGACTGGATCCGCAAAGTTCGGGTTTCCAAACACGGCCTTCAGCCAGAAGTTCATGTTCGATCTGGCTCTAGAAGTGTCCTCACAGATGAGAGCCACTAGCTGTCTTCCTGTAGCCCCGGCTGGGGCTCGAGTTCCAACACCGCCACCACAGACCAGGAAGAGGATCACGAGGCCAGGTAAATTACAGCAGTGTTTTCATTGATTTCAACGGGGTTCAGGACCGGGTTCGGAGCCCAAACATTTATTTAAAGATCGGCCAAACTTGTCGTACTCAAACTTTGGGGGGTTCACTTATGAGGTCCCATATTATTCAACCTAACTGGTCAGTTTCCAGAAGAAGCAGCGCTAAATGCATAACCTTTCCTTCCATACACTGTAGAGATCCGATTAGACTGTAGTGTAGATTAGTGTAGTGGTTACCAATTAACTTTTCAATAACTTGCTCCTGACAATGTCAACCTACTGCCAAAAGACACCAACATTTTTTTTAAATGATTATTTGCAGAGCTCTACAGACAGTGACTGTCCCACAAGGGAAAAGGTAAATATCCCCTGTGGGCCACCCTCCCTGTGCACCTGGTAGTAAGAGCCCTCACACTATCTATTGAGCTCTCTGGGCAACATGGTTAGCCATTCCTTAGTTTGGGCCCCGTGTACCTGCTCAGCTGATACTGGACATTCCTTGTTGATCTCTCCACAAACATTCTCACACCCCAACCGTTTAATCCTAGGACAGCCACAATAAAAATTACTATCCACTACCCATTCCTTGACCAGGACCCTTTAACCTTCTGAGTCAAAGGGAAACCTCCCACTCTTGGTCCTCAGTATTTGCCCTTATTCCCTTATATACAGTTTGGATTCCCCTGCCTTACCCAATGTACTGAGCCCCCAGCACAAATAATTCATTATTAGTCTGTACACTGCTTATTTCACACCGGTACTATGCTAGGCCTCCATTAAAAAAAGTGCTGTGGTGGCAGCCCCATGGGACTCCCTGCAGCATCCCCTGTTCTTCGGCAAGACGTAAAGACCAGGTATTTGAGCAAAGAGGAGGCAGGGTCTGGTGGCTGCACCTGGAAGGCAGAAGTGGAGGTACCTGGCATTGGTGTAGGGAGGAGGTAGAGGCACCCCATCCATGAAAGCAGGAGGCGGTGGTGGAGGGACCAGCATAGGTAAGGCAGTGGCCTCCGTGGAAAAGCAGGCCACAGTGGAGATCATTAGCGTCAGACCAGGTGGAAACAGTAAGTAACCAACTATCATGCAATTCAGCGCAAGTGAAGCGCAATATATGTGCATTACTTGCAATGCTCATGCCTGTTCAGGTCTGTAGCACATAACCCATTCGGCTCAATGCACAAGATTCTCATTGCGTTGTGTAGCGTTGCCGTACTTAAACCAGACCAACAGCCTGGCACAGTTGGAAATGTAAGGTAGCAGCCATTTCGGAGCTTCCTCTCCCAACTGACATAACTGAAATGCACAGTAACAGGAAGCCCAGCTTGACTTCCTGTTTGCAGGTGGCCTGCAAGCCCACGAGCAGCCATTTTGTTTTTAAAATTTACCCCAGTAGGCATTAGAAAAAGGTAAATTATTTTTTATGTGCAGCAATCTAAATTGCCCTGGGGAGGGATGCATACGAGCACTGTTTGTTGTGTTGGTCTGATTAAATTTATTTTTGACTGTTGGTCCGCTTTACATGCAAAGGGAAAGGACCCTATTGGTATATACTTTCCGCTAATAATCACAATTGTTATTTTTCTTTAACCTAAGTAAAAATTTAACTTTTGGACATTAGAAAAAAAAAAAAGGAAAAGGAATTCAAAATAGAGCAATCACCCAACATAATGCAATAATTCAGATACATTTTAAAATTTTATTTTTTAAGTTAGCAAATTACATCTATCCACTTTGCTAAACTTTACTTGTAAATGAGTCTTTCCCCCCCGAGTTTCGACCCTTCTTCGGGCTGGAAGGTGTTAAGGTTCTGAGCGAATTCAATCTCTGGGAGCGTCTTACACACACATACGGTGTTCCAATAAATTGTTTCACAAACAGACTTCCAGAGAGCAGCCCCATGTAAAGCTAGCACACCTCCCTGGAACAAAGGCGGCTTTCATGCAGGTTGCTCTCCCTGGCACTCAGCGGGGAATTGGTACGCTGACGTAATCCTGGCAGCCGCACCATAAGCACCAACCTTGTTTTACTTGCACTAAGTTATTAAAAAGCAGGGAGAGGGGAGAGAGGAAAAAAAAACACAGAGGGATCATGAAAAGATCACTCTCCACTGTCACGACCCAGCAAGACTGATTTGTGAGTTTAAAAGGTACATTCATCAACCACTTTTCTTTTTTTTCATCTCAAGTCACAAGAAAAAAAAAAAAAAGTCTCCCTTATACAATATACAGCCAATCCATCATGTCTGGCACCACCGACTGAAGCCAGACAGTAAACAGCACACAGTATGGAAAAACAGCTTGCTTCACAGTTTCTAAGCACATACAGCTAGATGTTCATGTGTTCAATTAGGTCATACCCACTAATTCGGCAGGGCTGAAATATCACGCTACATGTGTGCTACTGTATGTGTACGCTGCGTTGCCAATATTCTAGCTATAGAAGAAGGGTAAATTCCTTGGTACGTGGGGGCAAGATACATTGGTTAAGTGGCACGTAGGGTAGGGTAGAGGTACGTGAAGGAGTAAGGAGATACCTTTTTATTGCCTTTTTTCTTCACTTTTCTACTATTTCCAGTGGCTAAAATGGTACAACTCTATACTGCTTGCAACTGTGGGTAGGGGTAGGTTATCAATTACTATGGAGTCAATTCAGAACCAGGCTAGAAAACTCACTCCTTTTAAAAGAGAAAACTGCCAATGGGTCTCAAAGTCTACCTTGGGGCAAATTGTTGAAACAGTTTAACACAAATGGTCGGGTGGAGCACACCTAAAATGTGATACTAATGATGGCTGATAGTACTGGGTGCTGTACCTATGACCCTCTGCCCTGGGTCAAAACCATGCAACAAAATTCCAATTTAGGAACGCACTAAATTGGAATTTTGTTGCAAATTGTTGAAACACCACCAATGTAGACAATGAAAATGAATTACAGTTTTCTCTACTAAAAAGGAGTAAGTTTTCTCATCTGGTTATGGGATCGATTCAGAGCCAGGTGCGGATTCTCACCCCTTTTTTTGGAATGAAAACTGCCATTGACTTTTATTGTCTACCTTGGAGCTTATTCAGAGCCAGGTGAAAATTTACACCCGGTAGACAATGAAAGAGGCATTTTTCTCTCCGAAAAAAGGAGCGAGAATCCTCACCTGGCTCTGAATCGACCCCAATTTACACCCGGTTGTTGAAACAGCACCAAGGTAGACAATGAAAGTGAATGGCAGTTTTCACTCCTAAAAAAAGGAGTGAGTTTTCTCACCTAGCTATGTCGTCGATTGAGAGCCAGGTGAGGATTCTCATTCCTTTTTTAGGAGAGAAAACTGTCATTGACTTTCATTGTCTACCTTGGAGCAGATTCAAAGCCAGGTGAAAATTTACACCCAGTAGACAATGAAAGTGGCAGTTTTGAAAGTGGCAGGTGAGAATTCTCACCTGGCTCTGAATCAACCCCTATGTGTCTCGAAAACACAGCTTGACAGCATATCAATCTAGTTTGACCACCCACCTGGCTTGACCCTCCGCTGCCTACACCAACCATTGGCCTGTTGCTTGTGGGTTCCTGAACGTCACTTGTTTAGGGTTAGCTTCTCTGCAATATTCTAGGACCATATTATCCCCGCATTTTATTCCCTGGTTGCACGACCCAAAATCCCCTGCAGCCCAGCCTGTCCTCCAGTGAAGGCAGGAGTTGGTCTTAGGATTTCAGCATCCAGGTTGAGTGTCCTACTGGATACACCCTCGTTACTACACATTGGGACCTCACATAAAATCCATACTCTGGTCAACCAGAGCTCCCACCACAATGTATAGAGGTCTTTCTTGCCTGCAGGACTCATTTGGCAGGCTGATATTAAAACTCTGAAATATCTTGATCATTAAAGTGATACTGCAGGCAAAGATCATTGTTACACCTTTGCGTCGGGCTACATTTGGTGCTGTCCTAAACTGTTTTCCATTTTTAAATTGATGCTGAAATGGCTGAAATATCAGGGTTTACGGGTTCAGCCAATGACATTCTCTTTATTATCCCCGTCCCCAATCAGCTCAGCAGAGCAGGACAGCATTGCTGGTCCCTTCCTCTCCCGATTCATCACATTGCTGTAAGCGCAGAGATATGATTATTATACAGCATCACAGATACAAGGGCCACACCCACTTTTTTCAGAAGAGAAATCATATAGTGAACCTGTAAACCTCGTTATTTTGACCATTTCTTCTTTTTCAAATTTAAAAACGTAAAACAGTTCAGGACAGCCCCAAATGTAGCCCGACACAATGGTGTAACAATTACATTTGTCTGCAGTAGCACTTTTAAACACAATTTATGCTATTATTAATGTGAGGAACCACTCCCACATAGTCCAGTATCAGTTTCCACCCGCTCACCTTCCAGGGTCACCATTGCGATTTTCAAGTCATTCTTTTAAAACCGAACCCTCACCTTTGTTTGATAAAGGTTTATGGTTTGAATCTGAATTAAACATGAAGACGTACCCGTAGATCCTGCCAAGGATTCTAAGTACACATACCCCAGGCAGAAAAGAATTACAGGCTTTGAAGTTCAAATGAGCTTCTGTGTCTTTACAAAAAGCCTTCAACTATTTTGTTTAAATAAATAGCTTTTGGATTTCGGGTGAGAGGCTGAAGCTATTTTAATGAGAATACAGTTCAGCAGATGACTTCAAAAGAGAAACGTGAAATGCGCGACAATGCCAATGGATCCCAATCAATTAATAGGGGACATGATTATGGACCATATTCGCCGCTGGTTTCACAATCTCCTCAAACATGTACCAAAATATTTACATGAGGTAGACATCCAGCTGCAGAGCACAACCAATACATCTACGGAAAAGGAGGGGGCAATAGGGTTAAAGAGGGGTGAGTGATTGTTGAGTTAAACAATCCCGCTGGGATCTCTTTTCCCTGTCTACAGAAAGACTTGTCCTATAACACGAGCATGGTGGCAGATGGACAGCTGCGCTACCTCTTCTAACACCATCAAGGCTTCAACCATTACTCCAGTTTGAGCTATTTCAATGCTCCTTTCTGTAGAGCTTTCAAGAAGCCCATTCCATTAACCCTCTGCTAAATGAAGACTTACTGAGAACATCTCATTAGTGGCAGACAACACAATGATCTGACTTCCTTGGACATTATTTACCGCATACTGACCTCATTGTTTTGTCAAACATGAAAGCAGAGGCGAACAGGATAGAAGTAGCTTCATTATAGAAATGAACTTCAAACAGGAGTTGGACAAAAATACGGCGGAGTTCCAGGGGCAAACAGTTGCGTTACGAAGCGTGCAATACCAAACTTCCATTAACTTCTGGCAAAAGTACCAGCAAAAGTTAGGCGTCGGTAGTTTCTGACAACAGGAACGCTCCACCTGGCCAAAAATGTGCAGTGTCGATGGACCGACGCAACAGTCAGCTCATTACAGAGTCCGATGCCAAGCATAGAAATTATGTAGACATTCAAAAAGGTCATTAACATTAGAACAGGGCTAAACCAGCCTATACAGTCAGCATAAAGATTACCAACATAAACATTTTGCTAGTGCTCCTAAGAAACTGCAGGCAATTAGCTTAGGTATGAAGTCATTGATAGGTAATTTGTTTTTATTATTTTGTAAGCATGGGGCTACACGTTGGGTGCCAGTCACAATCTGCAAGCATATTGGAAAGAGATTTAAAAAAAAAAACATCCCCTACCTTTTAGACACCCAAGAGTGAGCACAAGGTACTATCTTAGATCATTGCTATAGTGATATGCAAACACATCACAACATCTGGTATGAAACTAATACATTTTTTTTTGGTGCTGAATCTGATTTTAGAAAACCACCTGAGATAATGTACAGTAAACAAAAGACCACAAATGAGAAAACATTTTTTAAAAATGTCCCCATAGAGGAAAGCATGAAGATGTTGAGACTAAGGTTCTGTGGGGGCCATAACATCTGTTGCACAATGCTTCTACCTTCTCATGGCTACAGACTTTGAGACAGAACGTGTGAGGAAATAAATTAATCTTCCATCTCTGGGACAAACAGACCTTATTTACAATGCATAGCTCATGCTTGCCACTGCCCCCCATCAGGGGCCTAAGCTCAAAAGGCTTCCCTACTAATTGAATTTGCACCTAAGGAGGAATGGAAACAGAAGGTGGATGGACTACTGTGAGCCTGCTCTGACCACTTAATTTTGAACAGGACAGATAGACATTTGGGCACCTCAAGGTTATGTCGAATTTTGAAAACCCTATGCATATTAGCTATAAAAAGCTATATAAAAGATTACATTTTTAGATCCTCAGAACGCATGTGTACGTGGGTCTCCTGTCATCCCCGGGTTCTTAGGGGCCAAGATCCAGAGAGTACAATTTAGCAGTGTTTGGTCTTAAAGTGTGTCCAGAACTCAGTAGGACCCATTGAAACCAGTCCCTATGGTTTTCTTGTGGAAAGTTAGGAGACATATTAGATCTAGCTAACCGCTGCTAAGAGGCGAGAATTGAGGCTCATCCCAGGAGGGGGAAGTGTCTCACCAGTGTATAAAGATCTGAGGAGCCCAAACCCTTTTGTCTATTCTTTGGGGCTCAGAAGACTCTAGGGTTGGTGGGCTCCCTCTCTGTGTGCCAGGAATCTTACCTTTCAAGCAATCACACAGCACATACAGGGTCTACAATAACATCCCTCGAGTCCCCCCCCCCCCCGAGTCATTTCACGTGTACCCAGCACTTTAGCTCCCCAAAATGCAAATGCAGAGTGCATGTGAAACCCCCTAACACCCAAGAGGTTGCTGCCACACTCAGCCCACAGCAGGGGAGGCAGGGGAATCACGTCCTGTTATCAGCCGGGTTTCGGCTCCTTCTACCCTCTTGTGCCCTCAACAGCAGTAACGGAGTACTCTTCAGCACCCCAAGCAGGTGGAAACCCTAGGCACTAGGAAATAGAGCCCTGTGTGTGTATATGTATACACACATAATTCCAATATTCTTCTCGGAATTATAATTCAACCTTCAAATAGAAAGCTGCTTTGTAGAACGTGAGAGCTCACATATGCATCCAGTTTAGGGTCGGTATGTTTTTAATCTCCACCAAAACATGATATGTCTGCCTTTTAAGAGCATTCTTTCATAGAAAGGGTTGACTTTTTGGAATCCATTCTGTAGCTCTGAGATTCTGTTTTCTTTTGCATTGATCAAGACACGCTGCTCACCGAGAGCCCCCTTTTTCTTCAACAAACAGGTTTAACGCGTGCTCAACAGACCGAAGTTCTTGGGGCCAGTGAGTGTCGGAAAGTCCTGTCTAATGCAGTCTGGCTCGGAATCTATGCTTCTTTTCATTTCTGCTTCAAACATGATGTGGGAAGTGGACATTGTTGAAAAAGCAAAAAAAAAAAAAAAAAAAAGGCCTGATTTCTGCACATGATCCCGGCATAATTGGAACCTTACAGCTCCCCCACTAGCCTCTCTCGGCCTCCTGAGGGAGCAGCCACGGTGTTATTACAAGTCTTATTTTCTTGCTTTTCCTTCGCTCTCCGAGCTTAGGGTTTCAGAGCTCAGCAGCAGGATTTAATTTCCTTTGCCCTAGCAGCACATCGGGCAAAGACGGGGGGACCGGCAAGGGAAATCATAGCAGGCCAAACTGGGACAACACCAAAGACAGGGCCACGTATTGACCTGGTCAACTATGCTAACAAACATTTGTGAAACGCTCGGAGCAATTAACAAAAAGGATCAGAGAATATCAAACTTGTCCGTTACATCTGATCCACTGCCTCCCATTACTAATGCCACGCTGTACTTTTACAGGGGCAATGTCATCATTTCGGTTTTATTTTAATAAAGGTTTTTAAAGTGGACCAACACCCAGGATTTTGACTATCCTGGGTGTTGGTCCACTTAGGTGGGGCACCCCGATCGGGGGTGCCCCGCTGTCTGAAACCCCCCCGATCGCCTCAAAAACTCACCTCTCCCCGCTCCCACGTGACCTCGTCCGGCCAATGACAGCGCTCAGAGCAGCTCTGGTATGCGCGTCCAAAGCTGCTTGGACGCGCATACCAGAGCGCTGTCATTGGCTGCGTCTCTCGCTTCCCTCTAACAGGGAGCGCTCCTGCGCCGGCCATTCACAAAACGGCCGGCGCGGGAGCGCGCCCTGCTAGAGGGAAGCGAGAGACGCTGCCGCGTCTCGCGCTTGCGCCGTTGGATCGCCGGTAAGGTGAGGATTGTGGGCCTCCTGGGGGGTTCCTCCCCGCGGGACATCCCGATTTCGGATGCCCCGCGGGGAGGGATCTGATCGGTCTGGGAATCTTATAGATTTCCGGGCCGATCCCCCCTGGGTGTTGGTCCACTTTAAAGAGGACCTCAGTGAAATCCAAAGCCCCCCGTCTCTCCCTCAGAATGAAGTCCGATTTGTATAGGGAAAATAAAAAAATATAATATATTATAATTATTATATAATAAAATACTCATGTTGTTGCCCGAAGCCCATTAAAGCGGACGTTCACTCTGAAAAAGAGAATATCTTATATGTTTCCCACACTGTGCATACAGATTGCCCACATTAGAAATCTTCCTATCAGCATCTACTGCATGTTATGAGCCTTTAAACATCCAAGATGGCAGCTCATGGAGAAACAGGCAGCCTGCAGACAGGAAGTGCCTTCTGACTGTGTCGCTCTGCATTCTGGGATTGCTGTCCTTTCCCTGACCCCAACTCTGCTCTATTATAACCCATCTACCTGCACATTATCCCTCTCTCATCTCCTCAGTATGTGTGATGCTTCTGAGTCAAAATGGCGGCACCCGTATCCTAGAGTCATGAACAGAGTTACATCCCAGTGGGGGAAAGAATAATAAGTGACTAAAAACTTAAAATATATACATTTTATATACTGGGGAATAGTTTAAGGGTTTGGGCTTTTCATTAAATGATGCTGAAGGTGGGACTTTTGAGCACGTACGCCCCGTCTAATAACTGATGTGCATCAGCCTCCCCGCCCTATACCTGAACCGTGATGGTAGCAAGAATCAACTGGAGTCCGGTATGAAAGTTGTGTGAATGATTGTTAGTGTTGTCAAATATATGCCAGTTTTGAAGTTGGGTGCCTGTGGCACCTTAATGCCTTACAAAATGACTTGTTTTGTTGTGTTATGTTTGTCTGTTTATTGCAAAATAAAACTTAAAAAAAAACAAAATGATGCTGAAGGTCTGGATTAATTCAGCCAATCACAGCAAAAGAAATACTGCAGTCATCAAACAGGATAAGTTTGAGGAGAGGGACCTGGGAGGTTATGGATTAAATGGGAGTCCTCTTTAAAATGGACCAAAAGTCATCCCACCCAGCCCTAGAGTCTAAAAGGCTATAAAAAAAAAGTCTTCCACCAAGCCATGTGAAACCCCCTGTAGTCCCCTCCTACTGTTGAGGACATGGACCCAAAAGAGGGATGGTCCCTCCAAATGAGGGACAGTTGGGAGGTATGTAGTTCAGGTCTACTTTAGTATGAGAATCCGGAATTTCAGTTGCTTTGCCTGATTAGGACCATAATGCAAAGGGAAGTTTTGCCAGCAGGCTTCCATTTACACACACAGAATAGAAGAAATTGTAACCACTCAGCAATCAGTTTAGGTATACAACATTAATTAATGTCACCAGGCCTAAAACAAGCAACTACCAGCTTTGTAACACTTCTCCACATGGCACCCTCCCTGGCACCTAATGATACCTTTTTATTTAGTGGCAGCAAACACAGAGAAAGGGATGCCGCCAGCTCCTGGGGCTATGCACAGTCATGTCTCAACTTCCATTCCATCTAACCAAACCCGAAGTATGTCAACAACCTCTCCCCTGCCTGCCAGACAGACAAGTCAGGACAGGAGAGCAAACACAGATTTGAAAAATCTACTATCCCTAATGCTTTTACTGGAAGCCATTTCTGCAGATGTTCGCTCTCCTTCAAACTCGTAAATCTGCAGAGCATCATGGGTCAACTTCCTTCCTGCTCTCACCGGCAATAGATGACTTTCATTTTGCGCCCTGACCCTCATTATCCGCATTCAATTCAGGAAAGGTTTAATTTAAGCTCCTAAGGTTGGCAAGAGTACACCGGCAGTACACCTGGCTTCTCCATTATCACACAGTGGAAGGTCATAATACACAGTGCCCTGCAGGTTGGTTCCACCATTCTTCCTTAGTTATATTAAATACACAGCACCTATCAGCGTTTAGCAAAAGACAACCCTACAATACATTTATATAGCTCACAAGATAAAAGGCGAAGTATAGCACTAAACAGTTTTCCTTTTCGGACTTACACAGGTAAGCTAACAGGTCTTACAGAGAACATAGAACCACATCTCAAGCCCAATATTCGAGCTATACAAAAACATACAACAAATCAGGCCAAACAAGTAGGAAGCCAATTATGGTGGACCAAAGACAGGGGGGCACAACGAGGGTGTGATTAAAACCCATGTGCAAAGTGTACAATGGTTTAGTTCATTGCTATCATCAATCAGACAACTGGAAGGGAGCCAGTTATGGTGGACACATGATGAGGATGGTTTTCGAACCACATCCGAACTGAAATCACATCAGTATGGGATAACAACCCAAATGTACCTAGAACTGTGGATTGGCAATCCATCACCTTAACCAGTTGGTCACTTGAGAAAAAGTCAGTTATGGCGAACCAAAGACATGTGACACAACAGGGATGGGATTTAATCATGGGATGTAGAGTACCCTGGAATAGCAATTCATTGCCTTATTTGCATGGTGGACAATTGTAAGGGTACACAACAAGATGGAGTTTCACATGTAGCTTAGAGATTTTTTCTTTTAACTGTAACCTTCCAAAGAACGTGGTTCTTCCGCTTAAGGAGAAAGTCAGTTATGACGAGCCAAAGACATACGACACAACAAGAATTGGATTCAATCATGGAATGCAGAGTACAATACATTTTCAGACATTCCCCTTAACTATTCGGCCACCAAGTAGGTGGGTTATCGTGGGTCACAGACAGACGACGTGACAAGGTTGGGATTCCAGCCTCACTCCAAACTACATCAGGGGACGGGACGAGGAAGTGGTTTGAACCAACGTATACAGAGAACAATGGATTAGTAGTCCACCAATTACGGTGGACCATAGACTGAGAAGATTGGAACCCACAGGTAAGGGGTTCAATAGATAAGCAGTTATTAATTTAACCCCCTGGCCACCTGGGAAGAGGACCCTCATGGTAGATTAGAGACAGTGGACATAACAAGGTTGGAATTCCAATCTCGTTCCAACAACAATTACATCAGGAGACAAGACCAATATCTACAGAGCACACTGGATTAGCAGTCCATTGCCTTAACGAATTATGTTGAACAATAGATGTAACAGGGATGAGATTCAAACACACATGTGCAGAGTACAACGGATAAGTAGCCCATGACCGTAACAACTCAGGACAAGCAGCCTTGTTCCAAAGAACAGGTTAGGGTGATGGGACTGCTAGTCTATTGTGCTTTGCACATGTGGGCTCAAATGCCACCCTTGGTATGTCCCCTGCTTATGATCCATAATTCAATAAGGAGATGGACTGTTAATACATGCATGGATGGGTTTGATTTGCACCCTTGTCATGTCTATGGACCATAGACAAGGCAGATATCTAAACCAGAGTTGGTCACATTGCATTATAACTAGCATCTGCCTTAATATTTACCCTGCAGGAAGTAAATGACCTGACTATTCCAAACCATTTGGATTGCTTGTGCTTATAAGGCTATGTTACGATCTCACTGAAAACTGACTGGCTTGGATAGCCAACATGCATTACTGTAGGAACCTAGGTTGACAGCTGACAAGTCTAAAGCCAAAGATCACATAATGATGGATGCAAGGTTTTAGCTACTATGAAAGCGGGATTATCTATTAACCTAAATTTTTGTTTCACAGAAGAGTAGAGTTGTCTGCCAAAAGACCATCGAAATGCATACAAAGCAAGCCTTTGTGGAAGTGAGAGCACAGTGAAAATGAACATGGCATGGTGGGACCCAGTTTGGCAAGAAAGAGAACCTATTCCTGGAGAATCGTTTGGAATTTTCCTCCCCAGCTCCTGGCTGCCCTCTGCGAAAGGTTTGAAGTTCGGGAAGTCATTGAAGAAATTGGTGATGAAGTATCCTGACTTAACCACTTGGCTCAATGTTATGCGATATTGGCCCAGTTTGGGGGTGGGCAGCAGATTTTCTCTTGTGGCACCAATATGCTGCCTAGAGACATAGGAATGTCTTACTACTCTGGATCGGCATAACAGGCTGTTGTGTTTTATTACTGTTCGATAATTAGCTATTTGTCTTTTTTTTATTGCTTTTGAAATAGCGGAAAGCAAACAGAACCACAGAAGACCTCATACATGGCTATGCTTCAAAATTGCAGAGAGCAGATGGATGGAACCACCCCAGGTCAGCAGTCTATTTGGGAAGGCAAAACAAAACCATTTGGACAAAAAGTAGCCAATGACACAAAGAAAAAAAATTCTTTCTGACGCCAAGGGTGGTTACATTTAGATACTGCTACCACAAAATTGTTAAAGGGATTGGCCAACCATTTCACTTACTTGCCCGAACCAAGCACCTACCTTTTGTTATTCATCACACCTCTGTCATTGATGCCGGAATGAGGAAATTGTGACGGATTTCCCCTCCCTTCCTAACCCTACTTCCAATAAGACGCAGAGGTGGTGTCGGGACCTATGCCTCAGCATCATTTCATGTCCCTATTCCCCGCCCACTCCATTTCTTCTTTCATTCAGCGGTCAGCGTCCAGCGCGACAGGGGCTACAGGCGCCATTGTGCCTGTATTTTGCATAGGGGCGATCTTACAGATGAGTCTTATGCATAATCAGTTAATTAGATTGCGGTGAAAGGCCACGGGCAACGACCGAGAGCATTACAGGCAGCAACGCAACCAGGTAATCTTATTTTTCTAATTTAAAACTTTTGGCTGCATCAGCAAGACCAGGGCTTGTAAAATATAGCCCTGGTAATATAAGCTGCACAACTGCTTTAAAAAAAACTTTCAATAAATCTGAGTCTAGGTAGTCTTTTAGTAGTGTTTTAAGCACTGTATTCTGCATAAGGAACAACACCCCTCCCATGATCGGCCCGGGAATCTATAAGATTCCCGGACCGATCAGCTCCCTCCCTGCGGGGCACCCCTCTAGCATGACGTGCACCCGTGACGGCCGTTTGTGAATGGCCGGCGCGGGCACGCACCCTGTAAGAGTGACGCGCGGGGCCGGGCGCGCTCTCTTGTCCGTCGCTGCCTCCCGCTTGTCCGTCGGCAGGGATTGGCTGCAGCAGTCACGTGGGAGTGGGGAGAGGTGAGTTTTCGGGGCTTTCTGGGGGGTTTCACACAGCGGGGCACCCCCGATCGGGGTGCCCCACTGAAGTGGACCAAAACCCAGGATAGTCAAAATCCTGGGTGTTGGTCCACTTTAAAACAAAAATTAAAGCAGACCTGAGCACCCTCCTTATCAAACTCTATGCAATGTACGGTCCAAGTCCGCAAGGACCCTAACACACCTACGCCCTTGAGCCACGAATTTAGAGATATTTGCATTTTCCTCATAAAGCTTTGTATGACAGGGGGGCAAAAAAGAGGGTAGGTTAGGTGAGTTAAACCGGACCTTCACCATGATTTAATGAAAAGCCCGAACTCTTAAAAAACGGTTCCCCCGCATCTAAAATTAATATATTTTAAGTTTTTAGTCACTTACTTATTCTAATAAGTAATAAACTAATTATTCTTTCCCCCACTGGGCTGCAACTCTGTTCAGGAATTTAGGATACGGGCGCCGCCATCTTGACTCAGAAGCATCACACTTACTGAGGAGAGGAGAGTGGGAAAAGGTACGGGGGGGCGGGTTATAGCTGTGCTTTGCTCAGACAGAGCAGAGCTGGGGTCAGGGAAAGGTCAGCAGTCCCAGAATGCAGAGCAAAACGGTCAAGAGGCACTTCCTGTTTGCAGGCTGCCTGATAAGATGGCGGCTTCCATAAGCCGCCATCTTGGATGTTTAAAGGCTCATAACATGCAATAGATGCAGGTAGGAAGATTATTAATGTGAGCAATCTGTATGTACAGGGTGTGGGAAACATATAAGATAGACTCTTATTCAGAGTGAAGGTCCGCTTTAAGTGTCCCTATTAACCACCACCCTCCCGGGCACAGAGTTGCAAGGGAAGGTTTAGGTCCGCTAGGTGTTAATAATAAAATTAATTTCTCGATGTAGTTGATGTTGGAACATATCTGTATGTGCAGGGGTCCTTGATCTCACATTTTTTCAGGTTTTTGTTATCACTACTATATATTTGGAGAAACATAAGATTTGTTCATACACTCAAAGCAAACACAAACAACTGACTTAATCCAAAAGTTGTCAGGGAAAAGTGGAGAAAAGTGAAAAAAAAATCTTACTACAGCCCAGCAACCTCCACCTGTGACAATATTGGGTGGCCAGACACCTTCAGCTGTCTGGACTGTCAATCATCCAAAAACCGGATAACGGATCAGTAATAATAAATGAACAAAAACATAGCAGCAGACATAGAAATCTCAGAGGGGACTGGAAAACATCTGGCTAATCCATTGAGGACAAAAGTATTTGGCAGGTAAAACGTTCACAAAAGGACTCGCAGCCACAGCCAGATAGTAATGAAATAAGGTGTGTCTCAGACACGATATTAAATATAGAACCTGTCTTTCTATTGGTTGGCTCTGGGACGTGGTGGACCTGTGGGTGGCGGTGTGGTGCATCACAATACTTATAATCTGAGACAGATCTTGCAGTTTCTTGATCCTGCTCGCAAAATGTAATAAAAATGTTAGAACCACCACTTTGCGTCCCAAGATTTTGGGGACAACTGAATAGTCTCCCCCCTTGGCATCCTGATTCGGGATGGACTGCTGTTTAAGAACTACCATGAAGTTTGAAAATGAGTTTCCAATACACAGTATTTCGAGATTAACCAGTGGGGGCAATTAAAGGTTTCCTGGTTGTCACATAGGCTGCAAGGGCACGGCATGGGTGAGTAATTAAACCAGACCTGCACCCTGAATAAGAGCCTATCTTATATGCTCCCCCCACCCCGTACATACAGATTGCCCACATTAAAAATCATCCTACCTGCACCTAGTGTGTTTTATGAACCTTTAAACATCCAAGATGACGGCACAAGGAGTCTCAATGGGGGAAATGATGAGTAAGTGACTAAAAACGTAAAACATATTAATTTTAGATGCTAGAGAATGTTTTTTTTAAAGGTTTTGGCTTTTCATTAAAAGATGGTCCGGTTTAAACCAGTTTACGGAGCGTTCTAAGACTTGGGCTTTTTGGATTCGGATTAAATTTGAGATATACTCACAAATTTTTATAATATTAGTGATCGAGGAGGGTTAAAGTGGACCAACACCCAGGATTTTCACCATCCTGGGTTTTGGTCCACTTCCGCGGGGCACCCCGATCGATGCGTGAAACCCCCTAGAATGGCAGAAAAAAAACTCACCTCACCCTGCTCCTACGGCGCATGCGCGGGCACTCGTCCAATCAGCGCGCTCAAAGCCGCTGTGGTATACACGTACAAGGGACAGACAACCTCAGCGGCTCCGAGCACGCTGGCGGACGCATCTCGCGCTTCCCTCCAACAGGGAGCGCGCCTGCGCCCTGCTAGAGAGAAGCGCGAGATGCGGCCGCGGCCCGCGCATGCGCCGTTGGAATGGGTAGTGGGGCGTCCTAGGGGGTTTCACACAGCGGGGCATCCCGATTTTGGATGCCCCGATCAGCCTGGGTGTTGGCCCACTTTAAATTCATGTGGTGTATTTGATGAAGTCTGACAAGACCCAAGCACCCAAATCAGATGCCTCACCACATCCAAGACAGAGCTAGCTTGAGACCTCCTGGCAGTTCTGTATGGCAGAAGGCAAAGGATTTTTTTAGAGAATGATCACAGATTCCCTTCCAAGAGGTGCCATCTGGGACTTGCTGAACCTGACCGAGCTGGGTTCATTGAGATCACAACCCAATTCCAAAGCTCATCATCACTTGTAAAGCAACAGGACATCCCAAATCAGGATACCCAAAAGGAAGGTTAGTAACGAAGCAAGTAGGCAAGTGGTGGGGCCTAATTTTCCTTGCCTAGAAGTTACAAAAGAGGGGGAAAAACAAGTGGATTCCAATACAAATCGCCATATTTTGAAGCCTTCAATCAAAGCCTTTTCTGTGCTATGCAAACATTGGTCATCGAAGGTGTAGACCACCGCTTACCTATAACATCAAGACTGTAGGTGTGGTTGATGGAGCCATGTTCGTTCTCCACGACACAAGTGTACATGCCCTTGTCAGATGGTACGACGCTTTCCATGATCAGACTCCAGTGCTGGCTACGGACCTGGAAGGAAAAAATATTTAAATTAACACAAAGCTGTAACAATATAAATATTAAACAGTAATTTAAGGGTCTGGAAACAGAGTGCAGGGCCCTGACACACAGGCTGAGGGTGGTGTATTAAGCAGCAGCAGGCGATGAGGGTCGGTGGGCTCTTTTTATGAACTGCCCGAGAACAGCTCAGACAAGACAGTTGAAGCAGACCTTCACCCTGAATAAGAGCCTATCTTATATGTTTCCCACACCCTGTACATACAGATTGCTCCCATTAATCCGGACCTTCACCCTGAATAAGAGCCTATCTTACATGTTTCCCACACACACCCTGTACATACAGATTGCCCACATTAATCCGGGCCTTCACCCTGAATAAGAGTCTACCTGTTATGTTTCCCACACCCTGTACATACAGATTGCCCACATTAATCCGGGCCTTCACCCTGAATAAGAGTCTACCTGTTTCCCACACCCTGTACATACAGATTGTTCACATTAATCCGGACCTTCACTCTGAATAAGAGTCTATCTTATATGTTTCCCACACCCTGTACATACAGATTGCCCACATCAATCCGGACCTTCACCCTGAATAAGAGCTTATCTTATATGTTTCCCACACCCTGTACATACAGATTGCTCACATTAATCCAGACCTTCACTCTGAATAAGAGCCTATCTTATATGTTTCCCACACCCTGTACATACAGATTGCTCACATTAATAATCATCCTATCTGCATCTACTGCATGTTATGAGCCTTTAAACATCTAAGATGGCGGCTCATGGAGCATCAGGCAGTCTGAAAACAGAAAGTCTTCTGACTGTGTTGCTCTGCATTCTGGGATTGCTGACCTTTTCCTGACCCCAGCTCTGCTCCGTCAGTGAAAAGTACAGCTATAACCCCACCCCCTGCACTTTATTCCACTCTCCTCTCCTCAGTAAGTGTGATGCTTCTGAGGCAAGATGGTGGCGCCCGTATCCTGGAGTCTTGAACAGAGTTGTAGCCCAGCGGAGGAAAGAATAAAAAGTAAGCGACTAAAAACGTAAAACATATTCATTTTAGATGCTGGGGAATAGTTTTCTAAGAGTTTGGACTTTTCATTAAACCGGACCTTCACCATGATTTATTGAAAAGCCCAAACCTTTAAAAAAAACTATTCCCCAGCATCTAAAATTAATACATTTTAAGTTTTTAGTCACTTACTTATTGTTATTTCCCCCACTGGGCTGCAACTCTGTTCAGGACTTTAGGATACGGGCGCCGCCATCTTGACTCAGAATCATCACACTTACTGAGGAGAGGAGAGCGGGATAAAGTACAGGGGGTGGGTTATAGCTGTGCTTTGCTCAGCAGAGCTGGGGTGAGGAAAAAGGTCAGCAATCCCAGAATTCAGAGCAGCACAGTCAGAAGGCACTTCCTGTTTGCAGGCTGCAGGTGTTACATGTGCCGTCATCTTGGATGTTTAAAGGCTCATAACATGCAGTAGATGCAGATAGGATGATTTTTAATGTGGACAATCTGTATGTACAGGGTGTGGGAAACATAACAGATAGACTCTTATTCAGAGTGAAGGTCCGGATTAATGTGAGCAATCTGTATGTACAGGGTGTGGGAAACATATAAGATAGACTCTTATTCAGTGTGAAGGTCCGCTTTAAATGATGCTGAAGGTCCGGTTTAAGCAGCAGCAGGCGATGAGGGTCAGTTGTCTGCTGGGGCAAAACTGTGAGCTCTTTTTATTGACTGCCCAAGAACAGCTAAGACAGGACAGTTAATAAATGTCCAGTATATTATTTTTATTTTATTCAAATAAAATGCAGAAACAATATTATTTCCTAAAAAATATACAATGAACTTGCTCAACTCTCCACAAGCGACAGCACATTATCTCTTGGAACAGGGTGGCATTTAATTAGGCCTCTTTTTGTATGGTTATAAGGAATCATTTTATGCCGTCTTTTCTGCCTTATAAAGGTTTATACTCTACTTTATCTTTATGACCGTAGCGAATGTTAACATCCTTGTAATACCCAGAACAGAACACTTAAATGTCTCTAGAACTGCGCAGAGTCTCGCCATTTGAAAAGCCCACGTATTCAATTCGCACAGATGCTGCGCTTGGTTCTTAAAGATACATTAACGCCATGCAAAAAAATGTGGTGCCCATTACCGGTCCCCCAAACGCAATTACAGGCGGAGGGAAGGTCTATCTGTCAGAAAAAACATTGCAGAGCGAGTCGGAGGAATGCGGCGGCGGAGGGGAGCAGAGCTGCTGATGGCGTGGAGTAAGGAGGGGGGGGAGGGGAGAACAGGTATCGCTTTATTTTAATGGAATAATGAGCCTCCTTTCAGAGCACACAAAGTCCTATTCAGCGGAGACCTCTGCTCTGTCAACGGCTCATATTGGGAAATCATTTTAGGGCGATGAGGGACTGTTGTGATCAGGGGAATCCGGACTATGCGGCGGCTCATCGCGGCTTCTCCTGGGATGTAATCTCCTAACTGTCCTAATTTACCTCAGGATTCCCAGGCTGGGCCTGTAGCGCTACAAAGACACCAGGTTCAATTCAATTAAACTTGAGAGGCTGGCGATTTATTGGCCAAGTTTTTGTTGGTCTTGGATGTCTTTTGACCCCCCTATATCTTTTTATCACAGCTAGGCTTTCTGGCAGCCGGGGAAAAGATTCAAAATGGCGCCCACCACCTGTGCTCCACAGGCGCCCACCACCTGGAACTCCACAGGGAAATAGGGGATGCAGCCGCCCCCCATTCTCTATGTGATCAGGGGAATCCGGACTATGCGGCGGCTCATCACGGCTTCTCCTGGGATGTAATCTCCTAACTGTCCAAATTTACCTCAGGATTCCCAGGCTGGGCCTGCAGCGCTACAAAGACACCAGGTTCAATTCAATTAAACTTGAAAGGCTGGCGATTTATTGGCCAAGTTTTTGTTGGTCTTGGCTGTCTTTTGACCCCCCTCTATATCTTTTTATCACACCCAGGCTTTCTGGCAGCCGGAGAAAAGATTCAAAATGGCGTCTACCACCTGTGCTCAGACGCTGTGGGAACGGCGGAAAGATCAGTAGTGTGGGCTATCCGGAAGGTTTTACACAGTGGTGCATTCCAAATCAGCATATCCATGGCCAAGGACCAGTCACCAGGATAGTGAAAATCAACACTTTGAAGAGGATCAAAACCCACAAGTGCCAGCTCTTGAGTCAAAAGACACCAGGGCTGGCCTCTTGGCTGTCTGCAAGGCATCCCGAAGCTGTATGAAACCCCTGAGGCTTCAACAGCATTTTCGCAGCCCGTTGTCCATTAGCGGAGATGCGCTCCATGTACCAAGCTCCTCGCTCCTGCTGCACACTCCTGCCATTCACATGTGCCAGGTGAGCATCAGATGGAGCCAGCCAGAGACCTGCAAATGCATCATGGAAGAGAGGATCAAGGCAATCCAAAAAGGTCTCCCACAGAGGTGCAACACAAAACATGACGCCCCTGGGAAAGAGGCTTTGACCCAGCCCTGGAGTCTTATAGACTCTAGGGCATGGAGAATAGGTTTTTGGTTCACTTCCAAAACCCACGCCGATCGATTCCCTCTCCCCTGGGCATCCAAAATCAGGAAGCCCCGCTGTGTGAAACCCCCAGGATGCCCCATAAACTTACCTTGCTTCCTAGTCCAACGGCGCATGCCCGAGACGCATCGCCACTATCCCAGGACGCATGACCGCACCAGGCATTTGTGAATTGCCGGTGCGGGCACGCTCCCTGTTAAAGGGAAGCGGGGGATGCGGCCGCCACTGCGCATGGAGCCGCTGGCCTTAGAAAAATGCTTAGACGACGTGACGTCAGCAGCCATAAGTGTGCGGTAGGACCAGGAATAGGAGAGTTACCTTCGGTGATCTGGGGGGTTTCACGCAGTGGGGAACCTCTGATCAGGGTGCCCCGAGGGAAAGGGCCAAAACCCAGGATAGTCAAAATCCTGGGTTTAGGTCCACTTTAAACTGCCACCATCTGGAGGACAAGTGTCAGAAATGGCACATACACACCCCAAAACCCTGATAACCTGGCTTTAGAGTCTAAAAGATTCCAGGGCCAAGTGAAAGTCCCTCCCCAGGGGTATCATGTTTTGTGATGCACAATGCCCATATACTTACCTTGATCTGCTCTTTCACGATGCATGTGCAGGCCTCTGGCTGGCTCCATCAACAGCTAACCCCGGGGCACCCTGATTTGGGAAAACACCCACCATGTTAAACCTCTCCCGGGAAATCAATCCCATGGTGCAAGTGCAGGCCTCCAATGGCATCCCCAGCACTACTCTAGTTCATGCATAACTGGTGGCAAGCGCAGAAAACAGAACAGAGAGGGCAGCAGAAGGTGGAGTTCTGATTGGATGAGAGCAGATGGAGGTGAGTAAACAGGCGATCCCGGGGCTTTGCCCCTGTAAAGCGAAATTCCTGGGTTTTGGTGCACTTTCTGTAACAGAAAGATATATGAAGTCAGGAGCTGCATTATCGCGCTTTGCGTTTGGGCACCGTGGACTAGATTCTTATATTATCAAGGAATTTAAAATTCCTATAAACACTTGCGGTGATTTATCAAAGTTCCTCTCCATAGAGCAGCCTGCGAGTTCCAGGAGGGAGTAATAAACAGATTACCACAAGGGTACGAGCGCTTAGAAGATTAAATCTTCGGCTGAGCGTCAGTAATATTCCACGGCGGGGGGAATTTGCATTCCAGAGCTTCTTTGCTAATCTCCAGCTAAAGGGTCACTCAAAATAAATCCACCTGTGTCGCCCAGGCACGCCGCAAAATCACGCCGGCGGCACCCCCGACAGTCCGAATAACAATCGCCCTAATTTCCAGCTGCAACTTCTGCCTTTAACGCCGACCATTCGCTGTCAATCACATGTAATCACGTCTAATCCCCACTTCAAAAACAAGATTTTTCTAACCATTTTTATGTGCGGTTACGTTTATTTTGAAAACATCTAACATGTTTTCTTTCATATATTACATGCTCGCTGTACCATAATACTAAGCTTTGTATAAGACAGCATGCGGCAACCTAATTTAAAGATGAGCAACCTCTGGATAAAAGTCTATAAGTGGTGGTTGCCCTCTTTGTAGGGCACCTCGAATTGGATGTGTGAAATCCCCCATATCTCCCGTAAACTCAACTTCCCAGCGATGCCACGTGCATGCGCGGGCACACAAGGGAGAAGCCAGCGGCTCAATCCCCATTTTGCTTTACTTTCCGCTATGAGCGCCATAGGAAAGAGTGAATGAAGCGCAAGCTGGTGATTGGCTGGTGGCTCGCCCACACACTGTGGGATTGCTGAAAGGGTAGTTTTTATGGAGATCTGGGGGATTTCACCTAGAGAAGGAGAAACAAAACAAGTGTTTTGGGTTTTGTTCAAACTGTCCAGGCTAAATACTAAACTTTTCTCCCCTGCAGCTGCTGCATTTAGGTCTGGCACTCAGAGACCTACCAGTGCCTGAGACCAAGTCCCGCAGTGTGCATTCCCCTGGAATTTGCTGGGTGCTCACCATCTGCTAGGGGGACATGGCCCCTCATCATAGTCCATTCACTGTGGGGGGCTCCAGGGGGGTGTATGGACACCGGGGGAACCAGATTCCGGTATCAGGTGAATATTAAAGTGAACCTCCAGCCAAATAAGACTGAAGGGTGGCTCCAATATGGACACCAGGGGAACCAGATTCCGGTATCGGGTAAATATTAAAGTGACCCTCTAGCTAAATAAAACCGAAGGGTGCCTCCAGTGTGGACACCAGGGGAACCAGATTCCGGTATCGGGTGACTATTAAAGTGAACCTCCAGCCAAATAAGACTGAAGGGTGGCTCCAATATGGACACCAGGGGAACCAGATTCCGGTATCGGGTAAATATTAAAGTGACCCTCTAGCTAAATAAAACCGAAGGGTGCCTCCAGTGTGGACACCAGGGGAACCAGATTCCGGTATCGGGTGACTATTAAAGTGTCCCTCTAGCCAAATAAGACTGAAGGGTGGCTCCAATATGGGCACCAGGGGAACCAGATTCCGGTATCGGGTAAATATTAAAGTGACCCTCTAGCTAAATAAAACCGAAGGGTGGCTCCAGTGTGGACACCAGGGGAACCAGATTCTGGTATCGGGTGAATATTAAAGTGACCCTCTAGCCAAATAAGACTGAAGGGTCACTGAACAGGCAGCAGGGGCGTTGCAACTGAGGTCCCATTCCTCATACCCACACCTGATGTCCGAAACTCCTACTCTACTTCTGCGTTCCATGCTGGTTCATAGCCACATAAGACCACCACCACTGAGGCTTCTGGGGCACCTGATACCAATTCAGCAATTATCAGCGCTCATTTCGGGCTTCCAATATGCAGAGCGGGGCATCCCTTAATCGGATGCCCTATACTGCTCTCTACAGTGACACGCCGGGCTTATTAGACTATAAAGGCAAAACATTAAAAAATAAAAAAAAAACTCCTCTTCTGCCCCCATCCTGTCCGGCACTCAGAAATATGCAGGTTATCTTTAACTAAACCTAACGTTAAAATCGACTTGGATGGGTTGGATCAGTAAAATTCCTAAATTTGGGATGTCCCAGTGTCCCATAGCGCATGCTTAGATTTGGGATCACATAAAACCCACCTGAGCTACTTACTCACCCAGACGCAATACACTGCTGTAGACAAATCCGGCACAAGCAGTGCACATAGCGGCATCAGCCCCCCCCCCCCCCCCAAAGCAAACTCCCGCCGGCAGACTGCCAAGCCCCTGTCCATGATCTGTCCGTGCAATGCTATACGTATAGCTAATGAATGCACTCTGACTGACCGGGAAGCATATTGGAGTGAGGCTCAACAGTCTTTGGCTTGACATGGGTCGGACAGGGTCAGTCAATTTCTGGGTCCAATTTCAGACCCCACTCCGCCCCATATCTATCTGCATCTATTTGTACAGCTTGGACAAGCCTGTAAGTTCAAGGTCACCTAAAGGAGACCCTTCCCAGCCAGCTAAATTCCAGGACACCCGTCCCAACCATTCCCAAGCCACCATCTCACCCACAATCATAGCTATGTACTCAGCCAATTCCCAACAATGGAACTGTTTGCTCAGGCTTCTATTTACTCTCATCAACCTGTGTAGACAGGGCTGTGGCGGGAACAAGTTATCAGGGCCAGCGCATGTGGGAACAGAATCTTGTTAATGTTAAACCTGCTTTCCTTGGATAAAGCAAGTTTGTTTTCTGGGAGGGCAAGGAGAGCAATGAGTCTCGTGATCACAGGTGGACTGCGGCCTTTCTGCATGCACACAATATAAAATGGACCCAAATTACACACAGCCCTATCAGGAGGCACTAATGGAGTCAAGTGTCAACTATACACTCATTACTGCATAGAGTAGATTAGCCTGAACACTTCTAAAAGTCAATAAAAACACTACAGAGGATGAAATGCTGCCTGAGCTGGATAATGAGGTGGAAGAATGTATCCATATACAAAGCGTTGATGGCCAAAATTGCAATGATACAGAGATCATACTCTAGGGGTGAAGGGTTAGACTGGTGTGTGGACTACGTGGGCTAGAATCTATCCTGGCTCAGACATGCCAGAGTTGTCCACCTTAAAGTAGCACTACAGCCAAGTCACCACTTCTTCATTCACTTGTATTGAATCCAATCATGTGGCCGTCAGCAACCATTCTGGTTTTCTGTGTAAGCCCAACTGGTCACTGGCTGTCACATGACTGGCAACCATACATGAACGAGGAAGTGAAACATGGTTATATGACTGCTTTAGGGTTAGGGTTTAATGACAGTCCTAACTAGATCTACCAGTTTTAGTTGATACATTGGAATTTAGACAATTTACAGGCAAATAAAAAAAAAAATGCTATACTCACCTTTTCTCCCATGCAGCTCTTGCCTGATGACTGAATCCAGGTTGGTCACTGTCCAGTCGAGCATGCGCCTCTGTCTTTTCGAACATGGAGACGCCCAGTTACTGTCAGCTGCCATGCCCCCCTCCATTAACTGCAATGGAAAGGGGCATGTTAGGTCTTCACGCAGTTTATGGAGGGGCGTGTGCCATCTCGCTGTGAGTGATGGCGCATCGAAGAAACAGAAAGAGCCGCATGATCAACCAGGCAGTGAACGGACATGGATCCAGCAATCAGGTAAGAGCTGCAGCTGCGTACTAGGAGCGATGGGCTGCGTGGAAGAAAAGGTGTGTATAGCATTTTTTTTTTTTAAGAACCCAGCCCCTGAAACTATTTGTTTTTGTAAATCGTAGTGTGGAGGGATGGGGCATGCAGCGTCCTTGATTTAAGACTTTTTTTTTGCCACAGTGGAGCGTTTTCCCAGCATTATATTGTAGCTATTATATCAAGCATTGGAAGAAAATTCTCTAGTGGGCCCCAGCAGGACATTACAACAAATACTCCTGTATGGTGCCTGGTAGCAGTATGCAGGGGCGTACTGGCCATAGGGAGAACAGAGACAATGCCCCCCCCTGTACCCAGACCCACTGTACCTACAAGCCAAGGAATCCCCAGCCCTCAATGCTACAGCCCGGCATCATGGTTGGGGAGCCTCAGCAGGGATGTCCCGAGCCGGCCAGCTGCTGGTAAAATCCAGGGCTGATTTTTGGCCCTAGTCCGCGACTGGCAGTATGTATTTTATTTTCCTTGAAAACCCTGGCCTGGAGTATGAAAGACACCAAGGTCACCCAATTCCTGGGACAACCTGTTCTGTGTAAAACCCACTTGGAGAACCAGTATACTCACCTTGTATACTTTCTCGGGTGATGCACCACCAGTTCTGAAGTTCTATGCCGTGCATTAATATCCATGGCATAAAATAAATGCCGATTGGACGAGAGCTCAAGCATGTGCTGAGGGTTCGCCAGAGAGGCGAGTATGCAGGTGCTCCCAGGGAGTTTTTCACAGAGAGGAATACCAAATCAGGACATACAACAAAACCTAGATTTGGCTAAATCCTGGGTTTTGGACTACTGTAACTACTCAGTCAAAATTACTGGAGATCTGCTCACGCCCTTACCCCAATGACATTCCTATTTGAGAACTCACAGCGTATAGAAAGTGTCTGTCTACCCAAACCTATTATCTTTGGGTTGGAGGCCCAGCACATCCTAATATAGGCTGTGGGTTAAGGGGGCTTACTACAGACTTATTTATGTCCTGATATAATGTGTGAGGGGGGGGCTGTAAAGGATACCCGTGTAGTTTGGGTACACCATCCATTTGGAATCTGATGTTCCTAGGTGGAGTTAAAAAATTAGGACTAGTTTACTTGACAGCAGTTTTTTTAATTAAAATTCCAGTAAACAGTCTTGACTTGAAAATGGACCAGAACCCAGAATTTTGTCCATGCTGCTGTGGTCCATGTTTAGGTACATCCCAATTTTTGTGTGAAACTTCCTAGGATCGCTGGGCAGCGTTTGCATGGCGCATGTGTAGGCTCTCATCTAATGCACAGCATAGAACAGAGCTCGTCTACAGAGCACAGCACAGAACGCAGAGAACAGCCCGCATCCCCGTTTTCCCTACAAAAATGTGAGCACCCCCATCCCCAACCTACCAGAATGGCTAGGTGCACATCAACCGAGGGAGCCTAGGATGCAGCTGAGGCCCCGTGCATGCGCCGTGGGATGTACGGAGGGGTGATTTTATGGGCAATCCCAGGGGTTTCACACAGCAGGGCATCCCAATATTAAACTCCAGGGTCAGCCAAAATGGATTTTGGTCTTCTTTAAGTGCTATAGAAAATGAATCTTTCTATCGCTCCCCATCAGGGGAGGCCTGTTGAGGCGGGAGCCGTATAGCTGAAAAGTCCCAGGCGCAGCAGAATTCCTTGCACGCTGTTTATGTTGAGAAGCTGGTCTGAGGAACAGCCATGATAAATGCCTTTAACATACAGGGTACAAAAAAAAAATACACATCGAAGCGGGTAGAGGTGTGCACACATGAAATAGTAAGAAAAGAAAAGTAACTTGTCCAACACAGTAATTTACACAAGAGAAAACACACAACAGCTGTTGAATGCACGCCCAGGAGTGTTCACACACACATACACTGGAGCGGGAGGGAGAGAACAGCCCCACTAAGGGCGATTACATACCTCCATAAAAATCTGCAGAGAAAACACCATAGGCACCAAAGCAAGTACCAACATGCAGAGGATTGGAGCTCACACATGAACACAGACAAAGACACACTAAGCACTCGGGAACAGACCCAAGCACAACACAAGGGAAAGAGCCAAGCTATGAAAGTGGCACTGCAATAGTTAAAGCAGACCTCCAATAAATCCTCACCACAGTGGCCCTTGGATCCACTGCTTCCTTCAGCCATTGCCATATTGGGGGATGCCCATCAACAGAAAGGAAGCCCAAAAATTAAGCCAGCATGGCGTGCACAACCAGTCTGCAGTCTGATGTCCCACATGGCTGTAGGTGGCTAATAGGGGGTCACATGCACCCCCTCCCCCCATGTGCTACACTAGAGGTTTGGGGAAGCTGCTCCCATTGCTACCATATGTATGTCCCAAAGAGGGCTCTCCTAGATAGGACTGCACCTACACAGAGGCACCAAGTGCACCTGCAGAGGTGTGCCAGCCCAGACCTCTGTTTTTAACTAGACTTTAAAGATAGATTGGTTGCCGGCTAACCGGGTTGAGTGCTGCGGCTTCTTTAAGGATGGTCCAGGCTAATGTGGATTACCAGGTGGCAAACCTTGTTGGCCGTTGTGACGGTACAGACATGGTTTGGGTGCCACAGACACATACACACATTAGGTCCACTTTTATAGCGCTCGGAGCCTGATTGGACGAGAGGCCACGCATGCACCAGAGGATCGACGGAAGAGGTGATTTGGCACACAGCAGGGCACACCTGGGGGAAAGGACCAAAACCCAGGACAGTCTAAATCAGCCATACTCAACTGGCGGACCGGAGTCCGAATCCGGACAGCGGCGCCAGATTTCCGGACCCCTGCCCTGAGACTCCTGCACTCAGTTTCTTCTGTGTTGGTGTGCTCAGAGCTGCCCCCTTTACTTGATTGGCGATGTAGTGCTTAGTCCGGGTCCTGACCTGCCAGAGTCATGACTTTGCTCCCTGGCACCTAACATTGCAAATATGAAGTTCTGCACAGGCGGAAAGTGGCATTGCAGGGTACTCAAAAACTTTGTTTCTCTCTCTCTTTGCCCCATCCATCCCTGTCCCCTCAGCTCTGCCCCATCCATTCCTGTCCCCTCAGCTCTGCCCCATCCATCCCTGTCTCCTCAGCTCTGCCCCATCCATCCCTGTTCCCTCAGCTCTGCCCCATCCATTCCTGTCCCCTCAGCTCTGCCCCATCCATTCCTGTCCCCCTCAGCTCTGCCCCATCCATCCCTTTCCCCTCAGCTCTGCCCCATCCATCCCTGTCCCCCTCAGCTCTACCCCATCCATCCCTGTCCCCTCAGCTCTGCCCCATCCATCCCTGTCCCCCTCAGCTCTACCCCATCCATCCCTGTCCCCTCAGCTCTGCCCCATCCATCCCTGTCCCCTCAGCTCTGCCCCATCCATCCCTGTCCCCTCAGCTCTACCCCATCCATCCCTGTCCCCTCAGCTCTGCCCCATCCATCCCTGTCCCCCTCAGCTCTGCCCCATCCATCCCTGTCCCCTCAGCTCTGCCCCATCCATTCCTGTCCCCTCAGCTCAGCTCCATCCATTCCTGTCCCCTCAGCTCTGCCCCATCCATCCCTGTCTCTCTGCTCCATCAATTTCTGTCCTACCAGTTTTGCCCATCTAATCCTTGGCCTCCCTGTTTTTCCCTGGTGCCCAATAGGATTCTTGGGGTGCCCCCCGCCCCGTGCGCTGATTTTTACCTATTCATCCCCCACAACAGCCCCCTGCCGGACCTTCACCTCTCACCAAATACCTGTAAATGGACCTTTACAAGAATTGGTTGAGTACCCTTGGTCTAAATACTGGTCCACTTTACCTACCCAACTGAACTAACAGGATGAGGCGCTGGGTTCCAGCGCATCCACACGCCGTATCTTCAGCTACTATTGCTATTACAGGTAATTGCAGCAGCGTAATGACTGTTTTGGTCAGATAACAAGGCTGCACCTGGTGCCTTTTATTGTCCCCACACAAGGAACCTTTATTCCAGTGTCTCCAAATTAAAGAAAACATATTCACCTCTAAATTGCCGTTTAATTTGCCCACAGATTAGTTACATTTAACAGCTTTATTACACCGAAGCCTTTCAAAAATATAAAGCAAACCTTTATCTGAATCTAAGCAGCTGCATCTAAGGCTATATCTGCACACTGCTTTTTAAGAGAGGGGGTAATTGGGGTAAAAGGTCAGCACTAAGGCCCATGAACTATTTACCCAGCATGCTTCTCTGTTTAATTCCTCTAGTAAAGACATTGTGTATTACTATAAGCACACAGCATACAGAGCACAACACAAAACAGATACAAACATAGTATGATTGCATTCCAATGCTTGTCTGACCGCCAGTGAAGGGGAGGGAAATGCACGGATACAAAGACTCTTGGGAGGAGGTTGGTCTACCACTTTATGGGGCATCCCTATTTCTAAACAGTTGGCACGGGCCCGCCCACAGCTAGAAGCAGGGCTGGGATGCGTCCAGTCGCACTCGCTCCATTCAGATTTCCTGTCATGATTAAGGACCCCCGAGTCTGAAACGCGTAGACAGAGGATCCTCCAGTCCCCCCTTTTTTTTTATTGGGATTACCTGTACTTTGATTTAATTTTAACGATGGATCAATAAAGATTAGTATTTTATTGCAAACGCTGGCCGACTTTTGTATCTACTATATTATATGTTTCCCCCATCATGTACATACAGATTGCTCACATTAAAAATCATCCTACCTGGATCTACTGCATTTTCTGAGCCTTTAAACATCCAAGATGGCGGCCAATGGAGTCTCAGGCTGCCTGCAAACAGGAAGTGTCTTCTGACTATGCCGCTCTGCATTCTGTGCAAAGCACAGCTATAACCCCGTCCCCTGTACCTTTGCCCCCTCTCCTCTACTAAGTATGTGATGCTTCTGAGGCAAGATGGCGGCGCCCATATCCTAAAGTCCTGAACAGAGTTGCAGCCCAGTGGGGAAAAGAATAAAAAGTGACTAAAAACATAAAATATATTCATTTTAGATCCTAGGGAATAGTTTTTTTTTTTAAGTTTGAGCTTTTCATTAAATGATGCTGAAGGTCAGGTTTAATAAAAAGTCACATGCAAATTTCCGAACACATAAAACTGATACAAATTTGAAATGCTGTTAAGAATTGAAAATAGTTGACCATTAAGCCCATGTAATTTCATTATCCACCCCCGGGGTTCACTTACCTTATACCCGCCAATCCGATGCTCGTGTTTAAACTCCTTGTTGTTCTTTAGCCACCTCATGGTCGGAGTGGGGTTCCCACCAGCAGGGCAGCGTAACTTAACAGTGTTAGCAGCTGGAACAGCATGAAGCTTCTTTTCCATCTTCTCGGGGTTTGTCCAGTAGGGTGCTCCTTTAAAATAGAGAAGGAAACATTTTGTAAGCAGTGGCTTGCTTACAATTAAATTGATTACAATTAAAACCAATCAAATATGATCACCTAAAAAAGGGCCTCCTATCAAAACTCACTGAAGTTCCTACTCACCCTGGCAGCACGGGAGCATCTTAATATGTGCACCTCCCTCCCCAGAGAAGTCCCAATAAGAGTCAACCAATATATCTTCCATGTTCCAGTGTGGTTCACTGCACCTAAATGACTTCCAGCAGTCTACTGGTTCCACCCAACCGGTTCACATATAATGGTCCACTTGAGGGCTCTTAGGGAGTCACAGGAAACCCAACTTAGGGAGCAAGCACAGAAGAGGAGAGTAGTGGTTGTCTGGTCGTTGGGCCGGGTCTCAACAGGGCATCCAAAATGGTCAGAGGAAATTTTGGGGCTTCCCCTTGGAGCATCTCAGCCATGCTGCTGCCTGGATTCAACTGACAATGCACAGTAACATGAAACCCAGCAGCACTTCCTGTTTGCAGGCGGCTTGCACATCCAAGAACTGCCATTTTGTTTCTAAAATGTACCACAGAAGGACTTTTTTATTGTTTTTATTATTTATTAATTTGCCCTGGGGAGGGATGCATATAGCACTGTTTGATGTGTTGGTCTGGTTTAAGTCATTTTTGACTGTTGGTCGACTTTAATGGACCTTTTTTTTGTGGGGCTTACCATTTGCAGGAGGGGTGGGTTTGAGTACCATGAACCAGGACCCTCTTGAACAAAGGGCCAAGGAAGATTAAGGCTCATTTTAGAGACCTATTTTTTTTTAAAAGTTTTTATTTGCATGAAACGTGAAAAAACACCTCCCTGTGATACTTAAATGGTTAATCCTATGTTGCAGGCCCACTAGGCGTAGGTACCTGCACCCCAGTTGTAACAAGTTACACCTGTGTTGTTTTCGGTTGGGTTGATGCTCGCCAGAGTTGGGGGGTGGTGGAGCGGGGTGGAGGGGAGGGGGTTTGGAAATTGTTGGGTTAGCTTTATGTATAGTATTATCTGTATATGCTGTCGATGTGTTAGTTTGATTGTGTGGTGTGAATGCGGGACTCGAGAGGAGATGGGATCCTGGTTGGGAGGATTGGAGAACGTGGGAGATTTCGCTTCCGGTTGGGGTACATGTACTTGGGTTCTTGAAAATGGGTGAATGTAGTATTCTCTCCTGGAACGTCCGGGGGCTGAACGATAAAATTAAGCGCGCCACGGTCCTCCAATTTGTCAAGAGATACAAACCTAATGTGGTGATACTGCAGGAGACTCTGAGACCTGGTGGGGCGGAGAGAACTTGCACTTAAGAAACCTTGGATTCAGTGCACTTACCATGCTTCTTTCTCGGCCTACTCCAGGGGGGTCTCGGTATTGATCTCCAAGGGGACGCCATTTGTGTTATATTCTGTGCAGACGGACCGGGAGGGCCGCTATGTGATACTGCATGGCAAACTAATGGACACGGATGTGATTATAGTTGGCGTGTATGTTCCTCCTCCCTTCAGTGATCAGGTGCTGAGCCGGGTTATGGAGAGAGTGGTTGCCCTACCTCCGGCGCCAGTTGTTCTTATGGGGGATTTTAATATGGTGTTGGATGCGGCCTTAGATCGCCTGGACGGGAATTCGGGCCCCAGAACAGACCTATTTAAAATAAGAACTGGTGGATCACTCACATCCCCATCCTCGGCCATCGTGATTGGGTATGGCCTCCCAGTTAAAAATAAAAATAGCCAGTGCTTTACTTTTAACTCCTGCGGTGTCTCCTTCAAGGCTACAACCAACAGTAGGGGAAGCTCACCCTACTTCCATACATGCATTACTTCCATTAAATGCTGAAGAATTCCATAAATGTCGATAAACCTTGTAGTGATGTCAGCTCAACTTACTTATATTGTTGTTGTCATTGATGACATTTTCAGTGACATCATTATCACTGTCATCCTCATCATCCCCGGATGAGCTGGCTTCTGAAATAAAGAAAGCAAAATACAATCAATATCTATATTCCCAAAGTCCCAAATAAAGTAATGTTACCTAAAAAAGACAAATCAACCACAGCTGCATGGAAAAAAAACACTTTATTTCTATTCAATAAGTGAAACTACATAGAACCAATTAAAAACATTGGATTAACCACACAAAAAAATAATTCTTATATACACACATGCGCGCGCAGTAGGTGGCCGTGCTATGTGGTGGGGTGGTTTTGCATGTAACTGGTTGGTTTGTCTCTTTTTGCTATATACCCATAGAAATGCCATTGTGACCTATACTTGACCGCCCACCACTACCGAAAATTGGAGAAAACAATTCTAGCCTGTGCATTTGTATTCAGCTCTCTGAAGTTAGGGTTTTATCCACTGTTTTAATTGGCTTTATATACAAAGTTTTTGTTATTTGACAGAAATAAAATAACTGGCTGGTTTGTCTCTATAGGGTATATTCCTTTAGAAATGCCACCATAGCCTATACTTTCAGGGATCCATAAGGAACTCGGGAATAAACCCCTTAGAAGGCTATACATTTGCATTTGACTCTCTGTATGCAGGCTTCTTGGGGGAATCGCTCTCCATTCACCACATCATTATTTGAAAGCACACATAGATTACGAGGCGATCTTCAGCGATTTGTGATCGACGCGCAATCGGCCCATGGTGAAATTAGCCATAGGGATCCACAACGAATTACAGGATATCCTTCCGAGAATATTGGAAAAAAATCCCCATTAGTCTTACCAGTAACGGTATTTCTACGAGTTCCTCAGGATGACCCTGTATGTACTCCAGGGGTCGTCCTGAACGAAGAGGGTAGAAAATCCTTGCTAGTCTTACCCGTAACTGTATTTCTATGAGTTCCTCAGGACAAACCTGTATGTACTTCCGGGGGTTGTCTTAAAGGACAAGGGGAGAAATCCTCATTAGTCTTACCGGTAACAGTATTTTTACGAGTTCCTCAGGACAACCCTGTATGTACTCCAGGTGTCATCCAGAAGGACGAGGGGAGAAATACTTGTTAGTCCTACCAGTAACTGTATTTCTACAGGACGACCCCTGGGATATAGGATCGTTCTGAAGGACAAGGGGAGAAAAATTATAGCCTATGCATTTGTATTTAGCCTTTACCATTTTTTTTTTGCATTAGGCTTATGGGTGGTTTATCCACTTTTTTATTTGGTTTATGTCATTTTTGTTATTTGTTAGAAATAAAGTTTATTATTTTTTTTCCATGTAACTGTGCTTGGTTCGTCTCATTTAGGTATATTCCTCTAGAAACTTTCAGGGATCCATAAGGATTTGTGGGATATTCCCCCGAGACAATTGGAGAAAACCATTATATATGGCTTATGCATTTGTACTCGTTTCCGAGCATGAATAGGCGCCAGAGGGCTCATTTCAATGCATGCTAGAGACGTTATTTCAGGAGACAAATTGTTCGATACAGCCCCATTGTCCGAAACACAATGGCGATGACACACAGTGCATTATGGTGCGATAGGTTACACTTCTACTCTACAGCTACTCACCTGTGACATTCACCAGGAAGAAATGAGAATCGCTCTGGGCGCCTTTATGTACGAAGCAGGCATACAGCCCCGAATCCCTGAGGAGAGTCTCATTTATCAGCAAGTAGTTCAAGACAATCACCGTCCTATCGCCAGATTCTAATTTCACCCCATCCTTAGTCCAATTCACCAGGGTAGCATTGTTGAAGGGACAACGCAGATCGAGTGGCTTGCCGGGAGTGACTGTTAAAACGTCTGGCTGAGAGATTTGGTATTTGGTTGGCGGTTCTGCATGGAAGGACAGGGGAGAAGCCAAAGGGGGAGGGGGAAAAAAAGGAAAGACACCAAATGTCAGTGAAGCACCCACAGCATATCCAATCTCAGCAAGCAGGGAACACCTGACTTGCTGGCAAACAAGCTCGGCAGAAATATTAGTCAGGTTACATCATGCATTATAGTAAAGGTATCCCCAAGAATTTTGGTTAGGGGATTTTGTGTGAAATGATCTTAGTTGTACAGTTTCGCTTATTGTTATCAAAGCTGGACACTCATAGGCAACTTAGCTACAGCCTTTTTCCATGTATTTTGCTGATCACCTTTACCAAGAGAAACCAAAGTTGTGTAGAAAAGCACGTCAGCACTTTTAGCCATTATGACCTGATTCTCTTACCATCTTATAGGTACAGTTTGAGTTGCCAGGTGCCCTCCAGATTGGATCTCTCCCTGTGTGGTGCTTCAAATGGAGGTCAGCATCTTCCCAGGTGAGCAGCTCTAAATATTATATTGCATTGCATGTCCCAACTTTGGGGACTCAAAAATGGGAGCGGTAGCTTAACGTGATGCGGAGTTTACGCATGCAATTGTATGCAAAGAAAGGCCCCAGCATTATTTACAAGATTGACAAGTCTGATGCTTAATATCTAGTAACGAGAGCAAAGGTCGCATTAACGCCTAACTTAGAGAAATTATACACGTATAATGCGCTAACACGCATCCTGAAGATCCCACTGCATATAAAAACTTTTATGAAAGACATTAGTAGCAATTTCTCCAGGCTGTGCACAGCTGTCATTTGTTACAATGTGTTATATGTGCTGCTGAGCCAATATAAACAAGCTCATACATTGGCCTTGATTCACTAAGAGTTGAAAAAAATTCATGGTAGTAAACAATTCAATTCATGAGAAAAAAGCCTGAGAATTTCACTTTTAGTGAATGACCATATAGGAAGACAATGAAAGTCAATGGCACTTTTTTACTCCTCAGAAAAGTATTGACATTTTTGCCCCTTTTTACCTGTAAAAAGTAATTGTCTCCCTATCTGGTGATTCACCAACAGTGAAATTCTCATGATTTTTTTATCGTGAGTTGAATAGTTTACTAACATTAGAATATTTTCCAACTCTTAGTGAATCAAGGCCATTGTATCTCTTGGGTGATATCTCCCAGGAAAGGAGCAGAGAAGAGGAGTCATGCCTTTTGCATACTTTGCCTGCATGCTCCCCCTCCCTTATTCATCTTATAGGTAGTCTAATGTAGTCTAATGGACTATAGGTAACTCCGCACTAGAAGAAGGGAAGCTATGTATTCCCCAAAGGGCTATAGCGAGAGAGAGAGAGAGTTATCTACATAGCTATTTATCTATCCATTTCTCTCATCTATATCCACACACACCTATATACTATCAGTGTTTACCAACCACTAGTAATAGGCAAGATCAAATCAGATGTCAACCCATAGGTACTACTTGAAAATGTTGGAAACTAACATAGAAACATAGGTTGATGGCAGAAGGAAACCATACGGGTTCCATCTAGCCTGCTCTTATGTACTCTTTATCTTAGGAAAGATGTGTGCTTATCCCAGGCATGTTTAAATTCAGTGACTGTTGACCTTAAACTACCTTTGCTGGAAGTTTGTTCCAAGCATCTACTTCTCTTTCCGTAAAATAATATTTTCTAACATTGCTCCTGATCTTCCCTCCAACTAGCTTCAGGTTGGGCCCCTTGTTCTATCATTAAGTTTCTTCTTAAAAACACTTCACTCCTGAACCTTATACATTTCTTTCACATATATAAAGGTCTCAATAATGTCCCCTCTCTCCCCTCTTTCCTCCAGACTGTACAAATTAAGTTCTTTAGGTCTTTCCTGATAAGTTTAAGACCTTCTACCGTTGTTGCCCGCCTTTGGACACGTTCTATTTGAATAATGTCTTTTTGCAGGTAGGGTCTCCAGAACTGCACACAGTTCTAGAAAGTGGTACCTAATAAAAGAAAAAGGTTGGGGACCCCTAGACTTTATTAAAAGTCTTGTAGATTGTTGGAAAACAACTTTGCAGTGGATTACAATCCACACATGAGGCACCAATTTAGCCATTCCCCCGCTCCATAGTCCTCTCCCTGGGCGTAAAGAAATTAGTTGCCATTTTTGCTTACCCTGACATATTGTAAGCCCTGTATTTTGCATTGTTTTTCTGGGCTCATACGCCCCATCAGATCGTGCCCCCATGTGCGGCATCATACATAACAAAACCGGAAACTTGAACAACCGCATGTTTAAATCCTGCCACTGAAATCCCCATCAATCTGGGACTTTGTAGGCGCTATTGCTGAAAAAGGAGAGAACCCATCCATTGTCTAAGCAATTCTAATAGTGAATAACAGAACCAATGCGTCACAATTAAGTAACTGGTCCTTCTACAAGTTCCAGGTGCTCTAGGTGCTCAGTGACTATTCAGAGAGCGACCGCTGACTCTTTAGTCGCTTTTATCATTCGAAGCAAAGCCTAGACCAGCATGACATCACAACTGCAATCGTCTCCGATCCCCCAGCTTCAGCTAAGGGACCATCTGGCTCGGTTATGTGGGCAATGTAATAGGAACCTGGGATGCATCATCTTTTGGGTTCCAAATTCAATTGACTTCAGGAATGACAAGCTTTCATGAGCTTTCCTTTGCTGGAGCAGCACAATGCTCGCATACCTCGATGCTGAAATGGTTTTCGCTTACAGAACTCACTTTAGTATTAACCCTTCCTGGTCAGGAACCACAAGGCCATTTTCAATTAATTCCAGCTGACAGGCAAAGAGTTCCCTACAGATTGAGGAATTGGGGGAAAAGAGAGCAGAGAATTGTTCACCCAGTTTATATTAAAGCCCATAGAAGGAGAAAGTTGAGTGTGAAACTGAAAAAAAAGTAAAAAATGACATAGCTGCCAGTTTTTGTTTTTTTTTTAATTTACATGCAGGATAAATATATTTTCAGAAAAGGGGCAACACATTCAATTTGGAGCTTTGCTTTTTTGAGTCAACTAATTTCTCAACGAACCAAGGCAGATATTCTAAAGCTCGATGCCACTGTTTCTAGGGGAAGGACGAACCCTGGGCGCCAAGGAAATTGGGGGGTGCCTCTATCACAGCCATCTTGTCTTCTGCAGATAAGTGAGGGCCACTATTAGTGGTGCAAGCCTTAAAGTGGACCAAAACCCATGCCCCAACGGCCCTGAAATCTACAACATTCTAGGGAAGCTGCATTCCCTCCCCCCGGGGCATCCAGAATTGGAACACAAAATGAAAGCTGTGTGAAACCCCCCAGGATGCCTGGAAACTCGCCTTATTTCACGGTCCAATGGCGCATGTGCGAGCTGCGGCTGTATTCCCGCTATCCCTTTAGCAGGACGCGTGCCCGTGCCATGCATTTATGAATGGCCGGCGTGGGCACGCTACCTGTTAGAGGGTAGCGGGGGATGTAGCCGCCAGCGTGCTCGGATCTGCGTGCCTTAGACGAGCTATTAGACGAAGGGACGGGAGTGGATTCGAGTGCGCCGATTGGACAAAAGGGCTGCGCATGTGCCGTAGGACCGGGAAAGGGTAAGTGAGATAAGACGACTAGGGGGGTTTCACTCAGGATAGTCAAAATCCTGGGTTTTGGTCCACTTTAAAACAGGCCCCTCTCCCCCCTAGACTGGGATCAGTCATGAGTAAGGGGTTTGAAGTGGACCTAAAGTGAAAAAAAAAGACTCGATCTATATCCTTTACCAAGCAACCCCAGGGCTAATCAGGTTAGTTTAGTGTCTCTGTTGTAAAAGAAAGCCTAAGGAGCACTTTGTGAAGCCTAAAATAAAGTGGAAATTAGAAGTATGGTAGCTTACAAACAACATAGTAGTTATATAAACTCCACGGCTGATGATTTTTTGTCATTTTGCTAAAAATAAGAAGCTTCCATTCCTTTAAGAAGCTGTGTGGAATTCTAGCCTGAAGCCATCTTCGGTAACCTAATCCCTATCTCTTCTTTCTCTGAAAAAGCTCAGCTAAGGAAGAACAGCCAGGCTTCTTGCATCCCGAGAAAAGAAAAAAAAACTACCTGTACATGCTGTACCTGGTCATGGCTGGCCTGCTCTCAATGCACAAAGAGAAAAGCCAACTCGGCAGCGTACACACTGTTTACATAGGAGTGTTTACACAGGGTTGGGTGCTGCACATTCTGCCCCCACTAACAAGTTCAGGCACAACTGCTACATGGGCTCCGGCGAAAGTTTTTGTTGGAAATTTGGTTCAGAAAGAACAAAAAAAAAAGCTTTAACCTTAGAGCATACACACATGCATGTAATAACTGTTGCCTTATTCTGGATAAACAATCACATCACCATCTTCATAAACACTAGATCTACAGGTCTCGGTCTACGGGACCAAGGCTAGGTCTACGGGGCCCAGGGGCAGTCTACGGGACCAAGGCTCGGTCTGCGGGGCCAAGGCTCGGTCTGCGGGGCCAAGGCTCGGTCTGCGGGGCCAAGGCTCGGTCTGCGGGGCCAAGGCTCGGTCTGCGGGGCCAAGGCTCGGTCTGAACTACATTCTTCAAAGGCCCAGAAAGCGAAAGGTTGTATCTGATGCAAATTACCAATGCGTCCCTGAAAAGACCTAAATGATGTCACATTACTGTGTAACGCAGAATGTGGGGTACCAAGCAGGTTTGCCCACATCTCCAGTGTCCAATAACATCACTATCTTCATAAACACTAGATCTACAGGGCTCGGTCTTCGGGGCCAAGGCTCGGTCTACGGGGCCAAGGCTCAGTCTACGGGGCCAAGGCTCAGTCTACGGGGCCAAGGCTCAGTCTACGGGGCCAAGGCTCAGTCTACGGGGCCAAGGCTCAGTCTACGGGGCCAAGGCTCAGTCTACGGGGCCAAGGCTCAGTCTACGGGGCCAAGGCTCAGTCTACGGGGCCAAGGCTCAGTCTACGGGGCCAAGGCGCAGTCTACGGGGCCAAGGCGCAGTCTACGGGGCCAAGGCTAGGTCTGAACTACACTCCCAATAGTTTTTTAAAAGGCCCAGAAAGCAGAAGGTTGTATCTGATGCAGATTACCATTGTGCCTCTGGATAGACCTAAATGATGTCACATTACTGTGTAACGCAGAACGTGGGGTCCAAGCAGGCTTTGCCCCCATCTCCAGTGTCCATTAGAGAATGAAAATGGACCCTCTGTGCTAAAAGCAAAATATATTTCCAAATTAATACATGATCCTTATATGGTTTGAAAGAACTTGGGCAAATATAAAACCCAAATAAGAGCTTTTGATACTGGATCGTGGGTTAGTCTTTAAAGAGGAACATCGGGGGGAGGTTAAAACCTCCCCCAAACCTCACCGATTTCCTGCCCCCCCTCCAATTTTACCTTTGGGCACATTCACTCATCTAGCCTGGGGATCCATCTTCTGGGTCCCTCGGATTACGGGCGACCTTCCGACGGACAGCACCATCTTGCATCCCATCAGGCACTGTGCGCGGTCCCTAATCTCGTGCCTGCGAAGTGCCCATGAATAGGATGAAATGGAGCTGCCTGAAAACCTGCGAGACTTCACTGAGCAGCGCGGGACTTTGAAGAGCACAGCTAAAGTCGTACTGTCATTTACAGACAGCTAAGCCGGCAGGGGGCAGAGGTTTGGGCCCTGAAGACGCTGGATGTTGCAGCAGCAGGCTGCAAAAGGTAAGCAAGGGCCGACTGAGGGGGGAATCGGCCCCTTTTTAGATTTTGTCCTTGATCTTTATGATAGATTCATGGAAAATGAGAAAAAAAGAAAAAGCGCTGCAGTGACTCCATCTTTATCAAATCTTTGGCTAGATTTTGGGTTTAAGCTGCTGGAAATGTCCATTTTATTACACAGTGTTGCAATGAAGAAAATGCAGCTACTGAGTATGTTGGCAATCAATGAAATATCGGACCACGGATGGCCAGCTAAGGAAAGGAATGCATGGCCTTGTGGGTGGGAGAAAAAAAAAATGACAATTCTGGCAGCCGATTCTGGCGTTCTCAAATACAAGCAGATTAAACCCACAGCCAGCATGAGTTTTTTTTCTTTATTTGATTAGTGTTTGTGTTTATGACATTGGCACTGCATCGTTTTACAAGCAAGGTGTTTGCATGGCAGCCGTTCTTGGAGGATTGCACCAGAGAAAACTCTAGTATTTGCCAACACCTCCCTGCTATTTATATTCTCTTCAGCACACAATAGTCGTTTTAATAAGCCCTGGAAAGGAGACAATTACAACAAATATCTTGAGGTCTGCACAGAATAACAGAATATTTTACTTTAGTATTGAGGCGGGCAGGCCAAGGCGAAATATGGTTCAAATTGTGGTGCTACGAAACCCAGCGTGAGACCTTGTGCGGGTGCATGTGAGTGAGATGTAACATGCTCAAACTGCTCCAAAACATGGACTTTAATGAATGAAGAAAAGCTAGTATGGACTTAAATTAATAAAAAAGTAATCCTTAACATTTGGCAACCCAACTCTTTAGGGATAAACCAGCACAGATGCTTAAGTGAGTAGACGCCGGGTGTATTCACATAATGACTTTGCTACTTCCCTGGCACCACAGCTCCTCTAAAATATGGCACCTTTAGTTTAGATAACTGGGTAGGTGCCTCCTGCTACATGAAGAACTTTCCCATCTTACCCCTAACTGGTTCCATCCTCTCCAATTTCTTTTAACTAAGACATTTTAACTCTTACCCAAATTCTGTTTGTTACTTTGGTACATTAAAGTGGTCTTGGTCCACTTCGGTGGGGCACCCCCGATCGGGGTGCCCCGCTGTGTGAAACCCCCCGAAAAACTCACCTCTCCCCGCTCCCAGCGCCGACGGACAAGCCGCGGACAAGCGGCTCCTCCGCCGCCGCCGCCTCCCGCGCGTCAAGAGTGAGATGGCCGGCGCGGGCACGTCTAGAGGGCCGAGAGGGAGGCGGCGGCGACCGGCCGCCGCCGAAGATAAGGTAAGGAGTTTGGGGTGTTTGGGGGGGTTTCTCCCCGCGGGACATCCCGATCTCGGATGTCCCGCGGGGAGGGAGGTGATCGGCCCGGGAATCTTATAGATTCCCGGGCCGATCACCCGTGGGTGTTGGTCCACTTTAAAGCGGCACAAGAACCATGGTGGCTATTGGATTCTGAAAGACTCCAGAGCCTAGCCTAAATCCGGGTACCCCACTGTGTGCAACCCCTGGGATTGCAACTTTTATCAGGGGCTCCCCTGTCGCTGCCTTCACCGGCAGCTGCACCCCCGGCTTCCCTGTAACAGCCATTCAGATAGGTTGGGGGCAGGAGAGCTTCTAATTCTACAGGGAATCCAGGGATGCAGCCAGTCGACTGGCTGTCACTCTTGGGATCAGCTAATCGGTAATCGGTGATAAGTGCCATATAAGCGTGGCCTCGGTAGTAGCAAAACCTTCTTTTTTAAAAAAAAAAAAAGGGCCACCCGCAGGGGTGGGGGAAAGGGGTTCTGGGCTGCTTTAACTGCATAGTACAAATAGCAAAAAAAAGGCAAATGTCCACCAAGTTCAACCAAAACTGCTTCAAGTGATTTACCAGTAGCCACCAGCTCCGGCAACCTTTCCAGGCAAGGAGAATTTAAAATGGACCAAAACCCGGGATTTTTGACTATCCCGGGTTTTGGTCTTTGTCCCCGGGGCACCTCAATTTGGGATGCCCCACTGTGTGAAAGTCCACCAGGTCACCCTGTAAACCTCACGGTCCTACAGTGAATGTGCAGGCTCTCGTCCAATGAGCGAGCTCGGCTGCGCTCATCAGGGTGAGTGTCCACGATGGCAATTCAGAAATGCCTGGCGTGGCTGTATGCTCGGCTAAAGTTATAGCCAACAGCAGTTGGATGTGTTGGATTTTTTTTCCTATGTGCAATTCAGCACCATATTACGCTGTGCAATTTCTTGAAAAAAAAGGTGTTTTCTCCAAAAAAATAAAAGTGAGAAAAATAAAGATTCTCTTGGTGCTAAAGCCATTCTAATGTGTGCACAGATACAGTTGTCCTGTGCAGTAAACACAAATGCACTTGTCAATGTAAGCAGAATGGTGGCTTCAATTTTTAAAAATAGTTTCAAAGAATAAGCGCTGGGATTCCTGCAGTTTCTGGCTTCTATTTTCTAATTTCCTCAAAAACGTCAAAACTCCGCTACGTACATCACTAATACATTTCAGGCCAGCAGAGTCCCGTTTGATGATCTTCACAGGGAAACTCAAATTCAAAAAACTTTCACGAATCGTCATTTGTTTCGAGGACAAACTAATTTGGATGCATCGCCCGACTTATTTTAAACAAATAAATAAATCGAGTCGCCTTTCAGAATTACTAGCCAAGAATCATTTGATTTATCCCTAAACATTTGTAATAGTCTATGTACTGCATGTTTCTACCCTGTCTGTAATTCCTACTTTGTACAGGGCTATGGAAGATGATGGCGCTATAGAAATAAAAATAATAACAAGAGGATTTTTTTCCAGTAACTATATATAAAGTTATTCAGCAACCATTAGCGAAACAGCAAACCACAGCACCTTCCCCCCTAAAAAATCAACTACTTTACATAAATAACATTTCAAGAATTCAGATTTATTATCTAAAAACTACACATTACACATAAACATATATATAAATATAACAATCTAAGCGTTATGTTCCACAGAACGCGTGGGGATACCTCTTGACTGCCTTTCATGGGATGCGATCCCCTGGACCATAACACTTAGGTGATGTTTTTTAGTTGATTGTTGTCACATTGTTTTGCACTTTGCTCCTCTTGTCATTTTTTCATGGGTCTTATTAATTAAAATTGCACTATTTTCAGCACAGCAAATGCACTTATAAGCTTTAAAGCTTGATTTGCACAAATAGAGGAGATTTTGGTTATGATACTAATCACTATATTGATTTTTGTTTATAATTAAATTGAGGGTCCAGTTGGGATGCCCCACGTTATGATGTGCTTAATATATATATGTGTGTGTGTGTGTGTGTGTGTGTGTGTGTGTGTGTGTAATGTGTAGTTTTTAGATAATAAAGATGAATTCTTGAAATGTTATTTATGTAAAGTAGTTGATTTTTTTTTTAGGGGGGAAGGTGCGGTGGTTTGCTGTTTTGCTAATGGTTGCTGGAGCCACATTAGAAAGTATTTTTTACTTTCTAATGTTACATAGGTCTACAGCACAGCACACCGCCTATATAGCTTTATTTTGTTTGATTTGTGGGTGGTGCGGGGCATTTTTATTTTAAGTATATATATAAAAAGTTATAACCAGTATCTCACTACCCAAACCTAAAAAAGTTTAATAACCGTGAGAAAGACAGATCAGGATTGCCACAAGGACTGGGCATTTGAGGCAGTGGGAAGTTCTAATCATTTCATCTTCGAGGTGCTGGAGGGAGAATCTGACAGCTTCAGGTGAGGTGCTCCTCTTAGCAGACATTACAAACAGGCCGGGCAGCATTGCTCCCATACCATCCCGGCTGCAAATTTCAAAGCGACTGACAGGCTGGAATCTACAGGTTACAGATAGCCACTATCTCCCATGTATCATATACGCGTGTCCCCTGCAGGGACATCCAACGTAGACTTACAAATCCAACCCCTGGGCAAAGGAACAACACATGTCTGGTATTCTGGAGGAGGAGGAGGGGGGCAAATGAAAGGGCAAAAGGATGAGTGACAGATAGACATTTTATTTTTACCAGACATGGAAAAGTGTAGCTTTACCTAAGCATAGCTTTTACCTCGACTGTAAACAGTGTGATAGAAAAGTATGTATGAAATGCAGATTCACACACACATTGTCAACACTTATTTTATATCAACTATGACATAATTTTTGGACACGACCTAGACACGACGTTGAAGCAATAGAACAACAAAATTAAAGAAAAAAAAAGTTTAAGTCATCCAAAAGGTGGATATAACCAAGCTGTCATTCTAAAGGCTATTAAAAAGTAGGGTCAATTGATCATTAAAGTGGACCCCGGATTTTGACTATCCTGGGTTTGGTCCTTGCACCCCGATCGCGGATGCTACTCTGTGTGAAACACCCCAGCTTGCCCGATCTAACTCACCTCTCTCCAGTCCTACGGCACATGTGCAGCCTCTCGTCCACTCAGCACACTCGGATTTGCTCCTGCCCCCTCGTTTAAGGCGAGCGGATCAGAGTTAGCTGGGGGCCACATCCCCTGTTACCCTCTAACAGGGAGTGTGCCTGCTTCGGCCATTCACAAATGCCTGGCGCGGGTATACACCCTGCTGAAGGGATAGTGGGGATGTGCCCGCTGTTCGTGCATGCGCCGCTGGACCCGAAAAGAGGGTGAGTTTCTGGGTGATCTGGGGGGTTTCACACAGTGGGGCATACAGATTCCAGTGGGTTTTGCCCCACGTTTAAAGTTGGGAGTTTCTGTGTTTTGTCATATTTGTCCAACCCCCACCCAAAAAAAAAAAAAATCTCCCCACTAGTGCAATAATGGCCATTGTGTGCCAATGCACACATGGAATTCTTCCTCCACATTTACCCATTCGTGCACTTGTGAACAACACAACTCCATGAATAGACCAGTGAATTAACACTATATTAGTGGCTACACACAGTGGACACACCATGCGAATGACTATACACAAGTGAATTACCCACTAAAGGGCAGTGAAGTGCACAGAGCAGTAGGCTGCCCTAAACTCAGCACCTGGGAAACAATTGGGGGTTAGGTGCCTTGCTTAAGGGCACTTCAGTCATGTCCCATGGTTGGGAATTGCCACCTTCCAGTCACAAGCCTGTTTCCCTACCTTTAGGCCATGACTGCCCCAGTAAACCATACTACCATTCTACACATAAGACTGGAGATAGCCAATAGTAATGGTGGTAGTAGTAATATTATTATAAATCCTAATAATATAAATTTAGTAGATAGAGACTAATCTTAGAGGAATATGATAATATAATATGGTGGCTAGAGATCAAATGTCAAGAGTATAGAAGAGGACTTCAGGGTTTACTACTCATATTAATTGTGCACTGGATAAGTAGGGCATCCAAAGCCTACAGAAGCCCATCAGCACTAAGTAATGTAACTCAATACTCCAAGCACCACTGGCTACAAAACTACATTCTGGAAGAAGTTACAGATTTTGTAACATATGATTGCTATGTTTTAACCATATCTACAGTAAGTACAACCAAGCTAATAATATTATAGGAGATGTAATCATTAACTATGAAAGATGAACCAACCCATCGGATATTTATGATATACAGTACACAAAAAAGAAAGATGGAGGAAAAAAAAAAAAAAAAAGGTTGGAGAGTTACCTTCTGGTTCAACAGTGGTTTCGTCTGCTTGACTAAAGGATGGCCGGGCAATTCCGAAGCTGACCAAAAACAGGCAGAACAGGAGCATGCCGTTAATGAAACCGCCCCATGCTTTTCCCGAGTGCCGCACCATGAACGACCCCATCCGGCTGGCTGTGAGCAAGCATGGGATGAACGTACCACTTCGTTGCTCCCAAAACTGTGTGGGGGGGATCCTGCAAAGCAAAAGGTTCAAAAGATGAATTAGCCTCGTAGTCTTGAGTTTGATTATTAATATACATTTCTACATATGCACAAATTAGTTTGCAAATTTGATTTGTCTAGATTAAAAGCGTCGCCACATCTTTATTAAAGTGCTACAATCAGGAGACGAAAGGTTCAATGCTGTAAAATGAACTGGCGCCTCTTTAACTTTAAAGTGAAAATTCAAAAAACAACTTTAAGACCATGTCCGTTTTTGTCATCAGATTGCCGGCAATAAAAACAAAGTCCAAGGGTGATACAACTTTTAGGAGGCAAAAACATTGTAAAAAACATATTTTGGTCCCCCCTTATTCCCAGTTTCCATTAACTGCGAATTTATTTAATCTAGTTTTATTAGAATGGCAGGAGGCAATCCTGCAAAGCAAGCAAACACAGTAACCACAGCGCAGTGATAAAAATTCCTCTACTCCAAAAATAAGGACCAACATTTTTTAATACAGAGATGCGGTGAAAATGCTTCATGCCGAAATTAAGTGTGGTTGGCTTTACTAAATATATGTATTGAAGAAGCAAAACTGGAGGGCAGATAGGAAATTCGGAGGCCCCCTGAGGGAACATGTCAATCATCTCAGCATACTTGTTAAATTCTTTAGCAGATGGCAGACTTAAAGTGGACCAACACCCAGGATTTTCACTATCTGGGTTTTGGTCCACTTCCGCTGCGTGAAACCCCCCAGATCGCCCTAAAAAACTCACCTCACCCCGCTCCTACGCAAGCTCTCGTCCAATCAGAGCGCTCAGACGGACAACCACAGCGGCTCTGAGCACGTCGGAGGCCGCATCTCGCGCTTCCCTCTTCACAAATGGCCTGCGCGCCCTGCTGGAGAGAAGCGCGAGATGCGGCCGCGGCTCGCGCATGCGCCGTTGGAACGGGGATAAGGTAAGGTTTCTGGGTGTCCTGCGGGGTCCCACACAGCGGGGTATCCCGATTTCGGATGCCCCGCGGGGAGGGATCTGATCGGCCTGGGAAATCACAGGTCTGGGGGAACAATCCTAACACAAATGTTTATTTTACATTCCAAAAGAGGAAAACAATAAGACAGGACATCAAAAACCTGAAAAAAGGGAGTTTTCCTTTAAAGAGTATCTGTAGGCTTTCCCTCCTTGCAGACCATCTCGCCAGGTCTGTTTCATCAGTATCTACATTTAGAAGATTCAGCAATGGACTTCAAGCCCACCTTCTCCAGCTCTTTGATCAATGGGGCATGCATTGGGAGTTCGTGGACTGACAGAGCCTCCTGGGACCCATATGCCACAATGGTGTATGCATTAAAGAACTGGACTTTTATGGTGCATGGAGGACAAGGTGAGTATTTTTATTCTTATTTTTTAATTGTTCACTTATAGCCTGTAAGACTCCCTATTCCAACGTTCCCTAATCATCTGTACTTGGGGCCATGGCAAGCTGTGAGGGTGGGGGGCTTTAGTTGCAAAGGATGAAGCCTGGCATTTATCACACCTTCGACCTAAAATGAGGGCCTCAACCTTGCCCTTTAATAGGATTGCGTGATCCAGTGTTGAAGTAGAAAAGTGGCTGCTAACATGGCAAAAACAATAGTATGTGTAGATACTTCTGGCCTCCCGGCAAAGAAAAGTGCCATCACTGGATGCAGTAAAGCCAGGATAGGGGTGGTAAGGCATAGGGTGGTGAGGTGCCCAGGAGAAGCTTTGATTCAAGTAAAAGGGACCAAGCAAACCTCTATAGTCAAGAAAAGCTTCAATGGTTCACGTGTAAAGAGCCAGAAAAATATACTAGTTATAGATAAATTACACAGCATTAGACACGTGACAACTTTCAGTAACCTCCAATTAACAGTTTTATGTTACTCTATTCTTCTATCGAGCATAACACGATACACAAGAAAAGTTAAGCTACAATAGTGGAAAATAAACCGCAGATTACTCAATGACCAACCACACTGCTGCAAGACAAAGTGCTGACGATCAAGAATTAGCACAGCCTTTTAGAGATTAATTTTTTAAACAAGTTATGGTTTTTAAACTACAATGAGGCAAAATCCATAGACTAAACAGGAAGCGAAGCTAGATCTTCACAATAGCTTTACAAGGAAAACCAAACCAAATAGGTTGTAGACAACGGCAACCCTCTGAATTGAAATCAAGCCAATGCAGGTCATTCAACTCAATGCAACCCAGCCATTGATCAATATTAATGTACTAATAGCCAACAAATCATTTGTCAATTCACAGACTACAGAATCAGGATTCTGAGGACTCACTCCACTCTCCTTGGACTCGTAAAGCTTCGTCAAAAGGTCGGATTTAAGTTAAAATTACTATTAACTTTTATCAGGAATGAATGGAAACCAGTTCTTCATAGAGGTTTCCAGCAATCTAGGTCATGTTATGACATAAATATAATTTAGATGACAAAATGATTCTTTCAAAGCCATAAAGTGCATCTCTAGACAACAAGTAATAATAACTGTAATAACTAGAAAGTTGTGTGAAAGCTGCCATCATTGACCTTTTAAATGCTAGCCGACTGGCTATGACTAATCAAATTTACACCCTGTGGGATTGAAAGGGAAGTTTTTATTCTATTAAACCTAAATAAATCATCCCAGGACACCTGTTCAGGTACAGAGGACCTCTTACATAACAAAGTGCAAGGTTTCACGGGTAAGTAGGACCTCTTCTTCAGGCAGGCGAATATGTCCTTCAGATACTGAAAATGCGTCCTTGAAGTAGGCATCCTAAACTGCTCCAAAATGTTGGACTTTATGGAATATCAAAATTGCCTTTTTTACTCAACAAAGTTGTGTCTGTGTCCCCTGGACCTTTGGAATATTTGATGGCCCAACCCGTTCACAAGAGCACCCTCAAGTAAGCTTCAGGTACGTGACCTACATATTTGCATTTTTGCACATCAATACCAAAATCATCCAACTTCACACGATGGACACATTGGGAAACCTTGAGCATACTTATTGATGCAGGTAGATGTGAATACTATTAGTGTTCTTCTTGGTTATGATTTGTTCCTCTTATTTTTAACCTCATCAATTCACCACAAGAGCTTACTATTCAAGCAAGCTTTAGATGTGTGATCTACAGTTTCTTATTTGTACATCAATCTTGAAATCAGCCATCTTTACAGCATGGGCACGGTGGAATATCTTGAGCATACTGTATAGATTTGCAGGCATATGCCAATACTATTAATGTTCTCAGTTTTGATTTGTTCCTCGACTTTCAACCCCATATAGTCCCAAGAGCATCCTCAAGTAAGCTTGCTTTCAGTGTGTAATCTACAGTATTGTATTCTGCACATTAATATGGACATTGGCTATTATACAGGATCTGCATATTGTGATATATCGCGCATATGCTCCAAATATGGAGGTGGATGCTAATACTACTATTGTTTTTCTTGTTATGATTTGTTCCTTGATTTTCAACCCCACCCATTCACATGAGCACACTCCTCAAGTAAGCTTTAGGTGTGTGTGACCTGTTTTTTTTTTATTTTGGACATCAATATCAGAGTTAGTCATACTCATAGGATAGGCATGTGCTATTCTTGTTTCTACTTAGAGACAGAATCGGCACCAGGTGTAAAGTGTTTACTTCTATTAAAAATGTTCACCTAAGGTGCACTTTTTGCACCAGGCTGAATCTACCCCCTACGAGCTACTTATTTCAACTGGACCTTCAGGACCATTTAATAAAAAGCTCAAACCCTTAAAAAAATATTTCCCTGCATCTAAAATTAATATATTTTACGCTTTCAGTCACTTTTTATTCTTTCCCCAACTGGGCTGCAACTCTGTTCAGGATTCTAGGATACGGGCGCCACCATCTTGCCTCAGTAGCATCACATACTGAGGAGGGGAAGGAGGAAGTGCAGGGGGCGGGGTATAGCTGTGCTTTGCACAGACAGAATGCAGAGCAGCACAGTCAGAAGACACTTCCTGTATGCAGGCAGCTTTTAAATCTATGGGCCGCCATCTTGGATGTTTAAAGTCTTATAAAAAGCAGTAGATGAAGGTAGGATGATTTTTAATGTATGGTTTAGGGGAAACATAACATAGGCTCTAATTCAGGGTGAAGGTCTGGTTTAATAATAATTAACATCATGAGTTTATTTGCCTTTGTGTCATCCCCATTTGACCCATCCGTGCAGTGAGAACGAACTACCAACCAACAAACAGTGGGTGGTGGGCTGCCAGAATAACGGTGAGGTGGGTGTAGATGCATTACTCAAGAATACTTCAATCATACCCCAGCCAGAAATCAAACCTGCCTCACCCACTAGGCCATGGCTGGCCCCCTTATATCAATCTATATAGTTATATCTCTATATCTATAACTGTGATACTAAAATAATAGTGATACAGCCTTGCATCTACTCCCTCTTTCATTTTAAACTTCCCGTAGTTCCCCTTTAAAGGCACTTCGTGATGTAACCTGTTTTTTCAGGCTCAGATTCAAGGCCATTCTAAAAATGGACTCCAGAAACGATAGGAAATTAGCAAGAGGGACACAAGTTGAATGACAGGATGCTAGTTAGGACCACATGGTTCCCCAAGTGGCTTTTAAATCACGTTTTACTGGAATATAACCTTAGTCGAGATAATAAAGCCAGAAATGAGAATTTCAAAAAAGTTCGTTCATCTCAGCAAGTTGATGGGATACACATGTTCCTGGGACACAAATCCGTGACTGAAATGAAGGTGGCTGGAAGTGACGCTTCTCTAATATAATATATATATATATATATATATATATATATATATATATATATATATATATATATATATATTAGTCGAAGATTAAACTGCGCAGTCCTGAGTAAGCAAAGCCTCTCGGAGTCCGATGTGGTGTCTGAGCTGTTTGGAAAACCTACAGCAGCTTTCTCACTCACACCGCTTAGTTATTACAGCTGCATTTCCGAACTTCCCCCCACTAGGAATACAGAGCGGCCACTTTCCACACAGGACGGGTGTGTAGCTACCTTTATGCAGGCCTGAATGCAAGCGCAGGAATGAAAAGGGGGGGAAAGAAACACTGTGGACGTGCACACGTGTTAATGGAATGTTAACGCTTTCGCTGCAAGGTTTCTTCGCGATTTTTATCGCAAGAGAGCCCAGGCTTGTAGCACCCATGGCCGCCATTACCAACCTATAGACTGAATATGGAAAGGCCCTGACGCTGCTGCACCATAATAAATAACACTATAGCTATAAAAGCCCTTCCACCTTTTCCAAAATAGTGCAATAACAAACGAGAGGAGAAGGTAAAGCCGTTCTCAGGAATGTAGACCATGTTGCTTGCTGTTGTTTTATAGTGATCCTATACTCAGAGGGAAGTTTATGTTGTCATCTTCCATCCACAACCCAGTGTTCCAAAACAGCCTGCGTTTTCTTTTTTGCCCAATATATAAGAATCAGATGCAGTCGGCCATATTGCTCCGCCCCCAGCAATAATACAGTTACAGCATTGGGGAGCACTTCAACCTAACTGCCATTATGTGACAGTTTAGCTGTAACTGAATTAAATAGCATGTGGCTGTCATTCACCATAATAAGGCTTCATGTTAATATTAGGCAAAGGCTTTAGCTAAAAAAAAAAAAAAAAAAATGAGAGAAAAACAGGCGCACTGGGCTGGGGAAGGATGGTGGCAACATAAATTTCCCTCTGAGTTTAAAGTGGACCGACAGTCAAAAAGGACGTAAACCGGACCAACACAACAAACAGTGCTCCTATGCATCCCTCCCCAGGGCTTCCTGTTACTGTGCATTGTCAGTTATGTCAGTTGAATCCAGGCAGCAGTATGGCTGAGATGCTGGGAGGGGGAAGATCCAAAATGGCCGCTACCTTTATTTTCCAGCTGTGCCAGGCTGTTGGTTCGGTATAAGTTTTTGTCAATGTCCCACAGCGATTTTGCAGCTCAGCGAAGTCTCGGGGGGGGGGGGGGGGGGTGGTCGGCTCCATTGCACTGGGCACTGTGCAGGCACGAGATCAGGGGCCGCGCGCAGTGCCAGGTGGGATGACCGATGGCGCCACCCATCAGAAGGTCGCCCGGAATCCGAAGGACCCAGATGATGGATCCCCCTGGCCAGGCGAGTAAACATTGCCTAAAGATAGATCAGTGAAGTTTGGGGGAGATTTTAACCTCCCCCCATGTTGCTCTTTAAGGGAATGTCTGCTCTCAATGGCATTATTGGAAACGTACATTATTGTGTATATTATTGTGGGCCAAAAAGTAGGAGCTTATTTAGCATTTTTCTTTTCTTATACTATTTTAAGTATATCTGTGTTTTATTGAAGCAGTTTTTACTACCTACGATCTGTTGCTAATGGCAACTGCACACCAAAAAGAGAAACGAGGCCTGTACACACAGAGCCTCTTGTATAAACACAGTGCCAAACACGGCGTATACAAGGCTACTGGTGCCAAAGATTAACCCAAGTTTAAAGAGGACGCCACGAAAAAAATATATGGCTGTGCAATTTGAACCTAAAAATGGAATACAGAGCGGACTGAAGGCAGACGGTTTTGCAAAAAAAAGGTCCTTGGATTCAGAGAATAGTGATGTCATCTATTAAGTCAGGTGATGAATTGTGTAATTGTGTCACATGACTCATCCTAAATTACATCCAAGTGCTCTGCATCATTATTAAGTGGTGACAGTGTACTAACATTTCGCATTACTCAATGCCAACTGTTTAACTTTCCGCCACTTACAGCTGAATGATACTTTAATGCTTTTAAGTTGTTTTATATAGAAAAGGGAAAGGTTATTTTTTGTTATTTTCATCTGTTAATCAGTTGATAAAGATGCTCCTGAGCTGAAGTTCTCCTGATAGTGGTTGGGAGCAGGTTGGTTCCATTGCCTGGCGGGTAGAGGATCCACCTGGCTGTGATTGATTGATAATCAGTAATGGTTTGGGCGATGAAGCCCCGGAAATCTTGTGAGTTGGTTCACGGCAGGAGATGAAGCATGAATTCTACTGCAGGGTTGATTTAGGATTAAACAAACACCCGATTTACATAAAATGGCTGTTGGCCCACTCGTAGGAAGGGGAAACCAATGGTCAGGGTCCCTCCCCTTGATGAACACCCTGCAAACCTTGTATATCTAACCTTAAATTGTACTCCCCGGTGAAATGCTTGACTTGATTGGCCAGTGGCTGTCACATGTCCCTTTTGTCAGACAGAAAGGCAGAAGCTGAGGGCAGTGGCATAGCTAGGGGAAGCAGAGGGGGTACTTGCCCCTGGGTGCAGTAGGCCAGGGGGCACAGAAGGGGGGGCCTGAGAACAGGTTGGAGTGACCATTTCAAATCTTTCCCCTAGATGTCAGAAAGTCTAGCTACTTCTCTGACCCAGGGGGTCTAAAAAGACTCCAGGGCCAGCCGACTAGGTGCCCCACTGTGTAAACCCCCACCCAGGTCGCCTGTAAACCCCTTAGCTTTCCACCCCCTTCGAAGGCCGCCGCAGCATTCCTGTAGTTGTGTGCACTTCCTCGCCCAGCCAATCAGATAGACAGGGCATGTGGGAGCATGCACTCCACAGGGGAGCCGAAGATGCAGCGGCCAGCTTTCCCTATGCTGATGCACCATCCAATGCATATGTGCCATGGGAATGGTGGAAAGGTCAGTGGAGTGGGTTTCACATTGCAGGCCATCCCAATTCAGGATGCCCCCAGGGGCAAAGACCGTCCACCAGGATAGTGAAAATCCTGATGATTGGTCTACTTTAACATAAAATTTGCAGGTAAGGCCTTGCAGTCGGGATGCCCCGATGTATGGACAGCTTGTGCATGCATAGAGACCTCTTCCAGACTCTTATTTTCTCAAGGATGTACAAGTTTCCCCGAGCAGAGAGAGCAGGAGGCAGTCCGTGACGCTATAGGAGCTGCTAGGGATCGCTTCTCTCGCTCGGATGTTGTATATAGCAGGCATGGTCTGTTTTTGGGGGGCCCCTTCCTAAGGTATTTGGGGAGGGGGGGGGGTCCTGGTAGTCAGAATCTCTTAAAAAATGGCTCCAGCCAGAGTTATTGGCGCAGGCTGTAAATATGTTTTTATAGAGGCAGCAAGTTTCAGCAAGTTAGTGTATAAAGGGAATGTTTGTGTAAGTGTTTTATAGGTGAATGTTTATTCAAGTTTTCTTTCAGGGCGGTGGGCTGCTTTTTTAGAGAGGGGTGTTCGCTGCTCTTTTCTTTTGGAAGTATCGACTCTGAGATGCTGCTCTTGCTTTGTATTGTGGCTTCAACTCACATTTCTTGTGTGGTACAGAAATTTGGGTCAGATTTTTTTTTTGCACCATGGAGGGATCAAAAAGTTTGCCCTGGACATATTTCTGAATATTTTGGGGCAGCACCATCCGTCCACCAGTGCAACACTTCCACTCCAAATCTCTCCAATGGTCATTTGTCCATAAGACAACTGTGCTCCCCGGTGAAATGCTTGACTTGATTGGCCAGCAGCTGTCACATGTCCCTTTTCTCAGACAGAAAAGCAGAAGCTGGGGGCAGGGGGCTTAGCTAGGGGAGCAGAGGGGGCACTTGCCCTGGGTGCAGCATTTCGAATCTTTGCTCCGGGTGGCAGAAAGCCTAGCTACTTCTCTGGTGCAACACCTCTACTCCAAGTCTCTCCAACGTTCAAAATGTGAAATATTGGTCATTTTGTCCATAAGATCCCAGACTGCAGGAACCCGAACCGGATTAGCCTAAGCCACAAAATAATGAAAATATTTTTTCATGCCTCTCTGGTTAGAAAATTTGGCATATATTTTCTTTTTACTGTTCTACAAAGCTTCCATGGACCTTTTGGCTAAGAAGAATTGTATTTTTATCCTAAGTATTGTTGTAACAACGTGCCCATCTTTAACACCTTGGAACACTTATGCCTCTCTTATGACTGAACCCTGGAAGAGACAGGACTGCGTTAACAGGTTAGCGTAGTACTTTTCACACTCCTTCCTGCCTTCCTCATTCAAGGTCTGATGGGTCCTCTTCAAATCTTCTAACACTTTCGTGAGGTCTATCCTAAGATTTCCAATAAAGCATCTCATGTACGGATTTGGCCAGTGTGAACACACAGCACCCTTTTCTTTAGGTTGTAAGGCAGTGTCCGGCTCTCCAAAGTGTTTCTATCTTGGAGACCGGGATGCACATGCACATTTATTCTTCTGAAGGTTGTTGACCTTTTGTAAGCAATCTGGAAGACAGCACTCCACCCCTTATGCCTTGTAACTCTTTATGGGCTTTACTGTATCAGAGATGGCATACCAGGCACTACCTCTGAAAAAGGTGGCAGAGGCACACAAGCAAGTTTCGGGACCCATCTGCAAGAGAGCTTTGAACAACCCAACAACCGTGCGGGGGGGGGGGGGGGGGGGGAGTATACAGTATGTTAGTCTCATACAGAAAGTAATGCTTAGCCTTGTGCGGACGAAGCTGAAACATGTCCAAATTTGTAATGGCTGTGTCAATATTAAAAGCTATACCCTAGTACTGCGTGCTTAATGCCTTTCTTAGCATTTGAGATAGCATAGTAATGTACCTGGGGTGGGGGAGCAAAATAGATTGAGTTGTTTTTGGGGGTTTTGGTTCACTTTAACAGGAGAGAAGGGTACAAGTTTATATAGGTTTGTTGTCATTTATGTTTTTAGGGGTGATTTACCCTAATCCTTTCTTTATTATATTAGATGCATGTGTATAATTTTTCACTTTTAATTTTTTACTTAATTGGTGGTGCAGCTATGCATGTTGAGCTATTGTTCTAGGATGTGTCCTGGCTACTTGGCTTGCAGTGCTGTTGGAGGGTATGTGATGTAGACGTTGGCGTTTAGCGTTTTTAGTTTAGGCTAGTTTCACACCAGAGTGGATGCAGGGCATTTCGGGTGAGCTCCCCGCAACAGCCTGTAAAAAGCTGCCCATAGTAATCTATGGGCGCTTTCACATATGCTTCAGGCAATTGTGTAGCGCTCTGCTTTGCCTGCAGCACCCGCGGTTCCACTCTATTGAGTGGCAAACACAAACACTAGCGCCCCACAATCTCGCTCGTGTGAAACCAGCCTTAGTGTTATTTAACAGTAGATGTCCTTAAAGGAGTAAAACGTCTTCCACGAATGATTTCATTGGCCCTACGCCTGATTAAGACACTCTACGGAAGGTCATTCAGATACACAGCGAGAACAAGTTAACAGAATAGTGAACTGCCCGTAAACCGCACAGGAAATAGAGGCAATTAATTGTCATTGTAGGATCCTACCCACATTCCAACCGCTAAGCGCACACATACACACACCTCCACAAACACACAACATGCTTCAGCAATCAACCACAAAAGGCACAAAGGCCTGCGTGTTACAATAGTCAAAAGCCTCTTTTGTGCGAACGTGAAAGGAAGAAACGTTGGGGAATGTAAGTGCCCAGGTGCTCGTGTTTGTTCACCATCTCGGGAGACTTGGCTTTTGTAAGCTAGATATGTAAATAGAACTTTATCTCAGTGCTTTCTCCTTGGAGGGGAGAGCGGGGCTTTGTGGCAAGGACGGATTCAGCAAAGCAAGGCTTTTCTGCCATTGGCTTTGGTAAACAAAGCTGAACGTAAAATACATCTCCGAAAGCCACACACATGGAATGCACAAAGGATCGAGATGCTGGATGCCAGCAAAGCAAACACAGCAACAGGCATGGCAATAATGGAATGAAGACAGACGGACCAAACATAAATGACAGCTAAAATATCTACGAGAAAGTGTTAGACCTGCAGCAGCAAGGCGGTGACACCAACCTACTTCTACATTCCCTTGATTTAGGCTGCTGAGTTCTAGCCCCACTGGAGCATAAGTGGGCAAACAGGGTTTGCGGGCAGATGGGCACACAGATGTGGCCAGTGAACACGATTGGTCGCAGGAATCATGTGGAGGTGAGGGAATACAGAAGCGTCTGGGGATATGAGCAATGGCCACCCTCAAATGGTCAACATTTTCTGTACTGCCCTGTAGATCCCTTCCTTTTAATTTTTCCTTGACCAGACTCCAAATGTGCTTACTCACCCTCCCCGTCCCTCTGTATTCCCAGCATGAGTGAGCACGGCAAGCCACAAATATCACAAATTAACAGGGGCGGTAATGCAACCACTACAGGGTGTGGTCATGAAAAATAAAGGAAAGGAGGGGCAAACTTTAGAGTCAGGAAATAGAGGAGAAGCATATGGGACAGGCTTCAGATGAGCTCCTTGCTGCCTTAATATTGCCACTGTCAGGACTTTTCCTTTAAAGAGCTCTCTTAAAAACCTAACCTTTGAGGTATAGGCCAAGAAAATGTCCTCTGCTTCGGCCCAATGAGTTAAATCTGTAAAGCTCTATAGCCTCAACTGTCCCATTGTAAAACTAAAGCACAGCAGAGATTGATCGAAGGCTTTCCGAGGACCTTAAAAAGGACCTAAAAGCCAAAACGCATGCACAATTTATAATGGCTAGGCTGGATATCCACTAGTTTTAGTCTGTTGAACACTTCATATTGCACTTGCACTTTGGTGTGATAAAACTCCACAAATGTTTGAAATAAGAGGGAGACACAACTCAAACTAAACTGTAAAAAAAAAGTGAAGGCATATACATCCTAAAGCTTTGTTCAAAATGTAAGATTGTCTTCCTATCGTGTGGCCATTTCTTTCAAATGAGCCATTAGCTTCTGAGTGCAGAGATGAAGAGCAACAATATCGAACATACTGACAAGGGTCTGAAATCTGAATCAGGAACTTCAAATCTAATTCTGAAATAAAATTAAATCCTCCCCAAGTCTACACACCCAGTACAGCATAAAATGGGGGATAGACCAACACGCATGGTCAGCAGTGTGAGTTGTCTGTGAATCGTGAAGTGAGGGTAATGGTCCCTGTCTCCATCGTCATAAACACATTTCAACACTTACTCATCCAAATGTTCTAGATTCCAGCGTGTGATTGCATCCCTGTACAAATCAGCCCCAAGGCTGCCGCCTCCACCGCAAGCCCTCAGGAGGGAAATCCAAACCCCACCACATCAGCAAGGTTCACATTCCCACAAGGTATTTATGCTTTAAAGGTAACAGATCTTTTGTATCTGCTTTTCAAAACAGACAGATTAATAACCCAAAATGTGTCTATTAAATTAAACCCACCACTAGATCAGACCTATTATGTGGAATCCTCCATGGCATCTACCCCAACGACGCCTCCGTGTCGTCTACCCCAACGACGCCTCCGTGTCGTCTACCCCAACGACGCCTCCGTGTCGTCTACCCCAACGACGCCTCCGTGTCGTCTACCCCAACGACGCCTCCGTGTCGTCTACCCCAACGACGCCTCCGTGTCGTCTACCCCAACGACGCCTCCGTGTCGTCTACCCCAACGACGCCTCCGTGTCGTCTACCCCAACGACGCCTCCGTGTCGTCTACCCCAACGACGCCTCCGTGTCGTCTACCCCAACGACGCCTCCGTGTCGTCTACCCCAACGACGCCTCCGTGTCGTCTACCCCAACGACGCCTCCGTGTCGTCTACCCCAACGACGCCTCCGTGTCGTCTACCCCAACGACGCCTCCGTGTCGTCTACCCCAACGACGCCTCCGTGTCGTCTACCCCAACGACGCCTCCGTGTCGTCTACCCCAACGACGCCTCCGTGTCGTCTACCCCAACGACGCCTCCGTCTCGTCTACCCCAACGACGCCTCCGTCTCGTCTACCCCAACGACGCCTCCGTCTCGTCTACCCCAATGACGCCTCCGTCTCGTCTACCCCAATGACGCCTCCGTGTCGTCTACCCCAATGACGCCTCCGTGTCGTCTACCCCAATGAGACCTCTCATGTGCTAAGTAGAGAACACAGGGGCACAGATGCTCTTTTCAATAAGTCACTATTTTCATGTGGAAAAAGGCATCCATATCTTTTTGTAGACTCCTTGATGTGTTAGAAAGTTCTTGGAGGGCTGTCATGGAGTTGTCATGTCTGACTTGTTCATTAGAAGTAATTATTGCAGATGCCCACTATCTACAAGGGGCCATTATTTTCTTCTTAAAAAAGCCAGTAGAGCAGAAATGCACAACCTGCGGCCTAGGGGCCACATGCGGCCCCTGGCACCCCCCCTATAGTTCCTAATATTTGTAAAGCTGGGATTGCCTTGCTTACAGTGCAAGTGGCTGGCCACTAGAGACGGTGTAGAGCTAATTGCCATGCCTACAGTGTATGTGCCTGGCCACTAGAAACAGTGTAGAACTAATTGCAATGCCTACAGTGTATGTGCCTGGCCACTAGAGACAATGTAGAACTAATTGCCTTGCCTACAGTGTATGCGCCTGGCCACTAGAGACAGTGCAGAGCCAATTCCTGAAACAGGGCAACCTCAGCTGTTTCTCTGCTTTCATCACCTCTAGTTCTCACTTCTCTACTTAGCTTTTCACATCACCTCACCCTTACCTACCTCTATCCACCACACCTATGCTTGAGTCATCTCTTCTAACCTCTGCCTGCTTCACTTTTATGCTTAATCTTTTTTGCCTCATCTCCTCCCACCTCACCTTTTTCAAACTCATCCCTACCCAATTCTGCCCTTCTCATCTCTTCTTGCCTCTGCTGACCTCCCACCTCACCTCTACCCATCTCACATCTGCCTACCTCTACCCACCTCTGCTCACCCCTTACCACTTCTGCTCACCTTTTTCTACTTTACACCTTGGCCACTTTTTCATTCCACCTCTCCTCTGCATATACATAAATTACATATAATTCTTACAGATAAACTTGCAGATTTCCTGCAGCAAACGTTGTTTTCTCTGCTTCTATTTTATTGTGGCCCCTTGAAGTGAAATAATACAATTCTGTAATTACTCACCTGTAGAATTGGTATTATATGTATACAGTACGTCCTGCTCCAAAGACTAATTCCTTACATTTGGGTTATACATCCACAAGATGGCGCCGGACTGCAAAGACAGCAAAAAAGTGGCTCCTCCCGGCCCCTTATATTCCAGGGACCTCCCACAAAATCCCCAGTATTGACAAGCAGTTAGCAAGAAGCCGGGAGAATAATAACCATAATCAAACAATTTTAATCATGATAACAATCACCATACAGAGGTACTAAGAACAATAAAAACAAGGGCGGGGTGGAGCAGGACGTGCTGTATACATATAATACCAATTCTACAGGTCAGTAATCACAGAATTGTATTATTCTAAGTATACAGTACGTCCTGCTCCAGAGAGTAATTCCTTACGTTTGGGACATCCATTAGCAGTGTCCGTAAAGTAGGGTGGGATCCCCAAAAGCAACAACATGCAGATCAAACCACTGCCGCCTGCAAAACTTTACGGCCAAAAGCAGCATCAGCTGAGGCCCTAAAATTAACCTTGTAAAACTTTGAAAAAGTATGAATAGAAGACCAAGTAGCGGCCTTGCAAACTTGTTCAACAGAAGCCTGGTGCTGAAAAGCCCAAGAGGCACCAATAGCACGAGTGGAATGAGCAGTAAGGCGGAAGGGAGGATCCCTCCCTTTAGCAGAATAGGCCTGAATCACAGCCTGACGGATCCACTTGCTGATGGTAGACTTAGCTGGAGCCAGACCCTTCTTAGGGCCAGAAGGGACCACAAAAAGAGCATCAGTCTTCCTGAAGGGCTCAGTAGCCACCAAATAGAACTTCAGGTTCCTGACCACATCCAAAGAATGTAGAGCCCTCTCCTTAGCGTTACTAGGATTAGGGCACAGAGAAGGAAGAACAATGTCCTGATTGAGATGAAAAGCAGACACAACTTTTAGGCAGAAAATCTGGTTTAAAGCGAAACACCACCTTGTCCTGGTGTCTCTCAAAGTAAGGGGGCTTGATGGAAACCGCCGCCAACTCAGAAACACGCCTAACCGAAGTGATAGCTACCAAAAAGACTACCTTAAGCGTAAGAATGGACAAAGCAGCCTCATGCACAGGCTCAAAAGGAGCCCCCTGCAAGGCAGATAGGACCAAGTTCAAGTACCAGACTGGGACATAGGCTTGCGTGGGGGGCGCACATGAGTAACCCCCTGTAAAAAGTTCCTGACCAAATGATGCTGAGCAAAAGATCTCTGAAAGAAAACAGCCAAGGCAGACATATGACCCTTCAGAGTGCTGAGTTGAAGCCCCAGATCCAATCCATGTCGGAGATATTCCAGAATCCAAGGAATAGAAAACACATGACAGGGAAGAGATTTAGCCTCATACCAGTCAATGTAGGTACGCCAGGCCCTATAGTAGATGTAAGAAGAGGACTTTTTCCTAGCCCTGATCATGGTGTTAACAACAGAGGTAGGCAACCCCTTTTCCATTAAGATGGAGGTTTCAGCAGCCAGGCCGTTAAAGCCAGCGTTTGTAAATTGGGGTAGCGTAGCCGCCCCTGAGCGAGCAGGTCTGGATCCTTGGGCAGGGCGCACTGATCTACCGCCAGCTGTACGATGTCTGCGAACCACACTCTTCTTGGCCAACAGGGGGCCACCAGGATTGCTGGCACCCCTACCTGAGCTATCTTTTACAGAACCCTGCCCAACAGGGGAAACAGGGGAAAGACATACAGTAGCTGAAAGCCCTGCCAGGGCATTGTCAGAGCATCCACGGCAAAGGCCAGAGGGTCCTGGGACAGAGACACAAAGACTGGAAGCTTGTGATTATGACGGGACGCAAACAGATCCACATATGGCTGACCCCAACAGTGACACAGAGAGCAAAACACCCTGTCGCTGAGGGACCATTCCCCCAGGCGAGAAGTCCCCCTGCTCTGAGAGTCTGCCTCCAGATTCTCCACCCCTGGAATGTACACAGCTGAGATGCAAGGAACATTGTCCTCTGCCCAGGACAGGATCAGACACTTCCTTGAGGGCCCCCTTGCTCCGGGTCCCTCCCTGATGATTGATGTAGGCAACCGCCGTCTGGTTGTCCGAGCGGACCTGAACCGCCCGACCCCGAAGGTGCGGGGTCAAGCGGGCTAGAACCAACCCGATCGCCCTCAGTTCCAGAATGTTTATAGGGGTGTGGACCTTCTGAGGGCCCCACTGCCCCTGGAATGTTAGGGATCTCCAGAAGCCCCCCCAACCTGTCAGACTGGCATCCGTGGTGACCATCTCCCAGCAAGGGGCTAGAAAGGATCTGCCCACTAACAAGTTCCTTGAGTCCAGCCACCACGAGAGAGACCGCCTGGCTATGGGGGACAGAACCAAAACCTGATTCAGGGACACAGGGTCCCTGTCCCATACAGACAAGGGGTGGAGTTGAAGAGGCCTCATGTGAAACTGAGCATAAGGAACCGCCTCGAAGCAGGACACCATCAGGCCCACCAGCTGCATTCCCTGCCTGATGGAAGGATGAGGGCCGGACAGAAGGAGCTGAGCTTGTGCTTGCAGACTGTGCACCTTCTGCTGAGGAAGAAAGATCCTGGCCCGAGCTGTAACCAGATTCATGCCCAGAAATGGCTTTACCAAAGAGGGAGACGGGGAGGATTTGGAGTGGTTTATCTCCCAGCCGAATGACTCCAGTGTGGTCACTGAGTATCTAGCTCTGCCTGTTGGAAGGACGGAGAAGAGATACGAATGTCTTCCAAATAGGGAAGAATGCGAATGCCCTGAGCTCTCAGCAGAGCCATAATGCCCGCCAGCACCTTGGCAATGCCACAAACTGGTAATGCTGATCCTCCAGAGCGAACCTGAGGAATCTCTGATGACCTGGAAAGACTGGAATATGGAGGTAAGCATCCTTGATGTCCACAGAGGTCGTGAACTCCATGCAAAACCTCCTGGGTCTGACAAACTCTGAAGCTTTAAGTCCAGGATGGGTCTGACAGACCCATCTCTTTTGGGAACGGTGAAAAGGTTGGAATAGTAGCCCTTGCCCCTTTCCCCTAAGGGCACTTGGCAGATGACCCCCAGCTCCAGTAGATTCCGCACAGCAAGCAACAGGCCCTGAGCTGACAGGGGATCTTGAGGCATCTGGGATCTGTTGAATTTTGGGGGCGGCCAGGCTGCCAACTCTATCTTGTAACCGGACGACAACACCTCCTGAATCCACCGGTCTGAGACATGAAGCCTCCAGACGTGAGCAAAGAGCCGAAGCCATCCCCCCACCCGGATGGGTGAGGGCGCCCCTTCATGCCTGAGGGGGCTTGGGGGAAGACTTAGATTTGGAACCACAGGAGGGTCCAGGGCGCCACGACCTCTGCCCCTGCCCCAGAAATCTCTCCGGGCCCCTGCAAAAGACGTTCCCCTTCCCATTCTGGCCCGGTAGGAGGGAAGAAAGGAACCGGAACCCCGAAAGGGCGCTGGGGTAACCTGCCTCCCTTAGGAAACAGGTCCAGGCGATTCCCAAATATATGCAGCCCTTTAAAGGGGAACCCAGTGAGAGCCTTCTTGGCAGCGTTGTCAGCTGCCCACTGACGCAGCCAAACTGAGCGGCGTATAGCCACCACCAAGGCAGAAGCCCTGCCACACATTCTAATGGTATCATCCAAGGCAGAGAGGACATATGCAACAAATTCCACACAACGCAGAAGGGCACTATACTCTGCACTAGCTGCCTCATCAGGAGCCCCGTCTAAAATACTCCTGAGCAGAGTCCTAATAGCCACAGCTGTAATGGCAGAGGCACAAACCGGGCACAGCGCAGACCCCGCACAGGCAAAGGCATGGGAAGCCAGCTGATCAATGCGCCAGTCCTCACCATCCCTCAGTGTAGTAGAGTCAGGGAAATGCATGACAGAAGTGTTGGACAACCCCAGAAATGGTGCATCCACTTTAGGAGGGGACGATCAACGCTTAACTAGTTCAGCAGGAAAAAGGTACCTCTTATCCCCACTCTTAGGCACCCCAGGGAGCCGGCTCGGTCGCTCCCACTCTTTGAGCACCAGATTATTAAAGTGAGTTTGCTCAGGAAACTCCAAACGTGGCTTAGCAGTGTGAAACAACTCCCCAAGCTGCCGAGGAGCCAGGAGGCAGGAGGAGAAATGGAAATTACTTCAAAAATGTGAGCCAAAAGCATGTCAGTATCATCTGGAGCCCATGGGTCAGATGCAGAATCAGCACAGGGTACACAAACCCGCACATTGTCATCACTAGTAGGGGACACGCCACACACAGCCGGGCTTGTCCCGAAGGAACCCCAAGCACATTATCCTGAGAAGCCTCCATATGGTGATTATCGCGGCCACCGGCCAATAGGGATTTACACAGTAAAGTCACCCGGGATGCTCCAATAACCCGCTAGGGAAGTGGGAGGTAAAGGCAGAGTAGGCCTCTAATAGCAAATGAATAGAGGGGATAGGCCGGGAGAAACCACAATTAAGTTTGACCCGCCTGCAAGACATAAACAGAAAGTCCCGTAAGCGGTATGCATACACAACAACATATAAAGCTAAGCCGGCCCGCAGCACGAGAAGGCAAAATGGCGCCCGCAGATACCTCGAGGGGCGGGCCGCGGAGACAGTGATGCAGAACTCCAAAAGAGAGCGAAGGCGCCCACGTCACCATGTCAGCCAATGATGGCACGGTAGCACCTGAGGTAAAGTCGGCGGCGACCGCGGAACGCCGTACAAGTGCGCGCGGCGGCATTTTTAAAAGCAACCAGTGCAACCAACATGCGAGCGGCAACAAAAGCCAAGCTATACTACGGAAAAAATAAAAGTGAAGAATGCACCTACAACACACACGTACACAACACCCCCCCCCCCCCCCCCCCCGAGAATACCAGGGAGAGCGAGGGAGGACAGCGGCCAACCTAACAAGAGTCCACAGATGGACAGGGGGCAAGGGGCGATAGCGCGGGAGGGCATCCCATAAGGCTCACCATGGGCCTATACCGCCTCCCCTTTGGTGGGGGATTGCGGTCGGAGCAGCGCTCCTTAAGCACCTCACAACGGTGCTGCCTACCGTCACCCGACCAGTGCAGCCAAAGCTGGGAGGCATGAAAAGGAGGAACAGGTGGGAATAGTCCTACAGGGCCGCAGGCTAATAGCCCCGCTCACCTGCGAGTAGAGAGCTTTTGTGGGAGGTCCCTGGAATATAAGAGGACGGGAGGAGCCACTTTTTTGCTGTCTCTGCAGTCCAACGCCATCTTGTGGATGTATAACCCAAACGTAAGGAATTACTCTCTGGAGCAGGACGTGCTGTATACTAAGAATATTAAGACCATGCAGTCCCTGGACCAAAATACGTTCTGCATCCCTGCTGTAGAGACACCTCATTTCTGTGTGCCACGAGGCGCTCTCACAATGAACATCATGGTGGTACTAACAAATAGCTATATGTAATACATTCGGTGGCTTGTGCCAGCTGAATGCTGAACCAAGTTTGGAGTGTATGGGTTTGTTGGCTTCCTCAAGTCTAAAATCTTCTTAAAGGGGCACAGTGCTATTTTAACTTTATCTAAAATGAGGGAAAACTTTTTGGGGGACTAGAAAAAGGTCTACAGATATGGCCTCATATCTATGTGCTACTGGGAGGCTTTCAGAAGAGACATTATAAAGGTATTAAGATGAATATGTTTGATATATTAGGTTGCGTGTGTCAGCTGAATGTTAAACCCTGGTTAGGGGTGTGAGGATCTGTCCTGGGCATATTCTGTTTAAAGCAAATGATCAAACCTCCTATTGTTTTTCCAGTCCTCCATGGAACAGGAATGTGGTGCAATGAGCAGGACATTCAAGTCACACAAGGGTGGGTGAGGGGGCGATAGGAGGGGTCATCTGTTAGGAACGGAAACCAGATCTACAAAAAGAAAATATTTCCGGGACAGTGCATGTTGTTCACCAATTTGTCCTGGGGTTCCCACCAAGTAGATCTATATAAAACCAATAATTAGTAATAAGGACCACAGATCAGTCAATAGAGGTTGGTCACAAAGGTCCATCACCAGCATATAAGACCTATAGCCATTAAAGTGTGCGCAACAAGAAAATCTGGTCAGGAGAAACAGCCTGCAGCAGTACCATGGTTCTGTGAATAGGCCATTTAGACCCGCCTGTCAAAGGCTAGCCTAATGTATTTTTGTGTACTAACAACAATTTTAAAGGTCCTGAAAACATTCCATTGTCTGCCGCCCAGCTGGATAAAGGTTATCAAAATTTAACTCCAGTGCCCGAGGCAATGAAGAAAAAAAAAGCCCGCACAGAAAACTGGTTTCTGTCATTTCCCAGCAGAGCTGGAACACAAGCAATTGTTCAGTGTTGACCACGATGCTCCACAATGGATGTTATGTGCGACCACTGTCCAGGATGTGCCATTTAACCAGCCAGTTAAGCACTTGATTATAAAAGCTTTCAGTTCAATTCTTAAAGTTGTACTCTTAAACTGCCTACTACTTAGGTTTGCAGACAAAGTCTAAGGAGATACATCGTAAGAAGCTCTACACAAATCCAGACTGTAAAGTCCATGGAACGCATGGGGCTTTTCATTTGAAAAGGACACGAAATGTTGCAACATATTTTAAGGGTGAGCATAGGCCAATAAACAAAAAGTATGTGCAGAACCCTGTAAGCTTGACAAGAGTATTTAGTTTCCTCTTAAAAGGAATCCGTCACCATTAAACACATCGTAAATAGAAATAACTCAGTGACAGTAGACACCTAAAATTGCCTGTATTGAGATATTTGTCACAACCGGAGTCAAGGTTTAATCCTGTTGGGTAACTTCTTTTTCTTGCGCAACATCTGTTTAATGCATGTCACTGGAGATAAATACCACTAAGAAAGTAGGCCTAAACTTTATGCCAGGGAGGTTCCTTGGTCCATAGCATCCTAAAAGGCCCCTCCCACTGTTGGTAAGCCCCACAATTAAAAGGGACAGTCCAGTCTAAATAATTAATGTGGTTCATGAGAGAAGCCACAATGAGATTACCGGCTGCTAACCATTTTCTTCTATTGAGATGTATGAGACAAAGCACTTCCCCCCTCCCTTCTCCTCTCAATGGAAGTCAATGGGGCGGCAGCTGCATTAATCCCATCATGGCCGCTTCTATGAACCACAAGAGATATTTAGACTGGACTGTTCCTTAGGACAGCTCCATCCAATAGGGGAGCCGGAAATGAACGCATACCGCAGCACCACACACCCGTGGTGTAGCTGCTGCACTTGCACCCCATTAGAAGGGCTTCCACCAGTTCGAAAGGTAGGGATCTGCAAAGATTTATGGTGCCACAGATCAGGACTCTCTCTGGCACAAAGCTCTAATCTATAGCAGGAGTACCCACAAGGAGGTGATCAGTTACAAATAAGTAGATCATGGGCCTTGTATCACTTTGAATGCAACAAGACATGAGGTTTTACCGCTATATACCCATTAGAAAAGGTTAGTATGTCAAAAAAACAAGCAATGCAAATGCACACCAGGTCAATTTTAAGATGTAAACATTCACAATGTTCAAGAGCTATGGTTAGCTATTCATTTCCTTTGCTCCACTACCAAAGGTCGTTGGCCAATCACAAGACTGCCTTATTCCCAGCAGAAGTATCTGCCACCAATGGCAGCTCTATCTAAGGCTTATAGGTCTAACCCAAGAAAAGTTTACTTAAAAAAAAAAAAAAAAGTATAATCTGCTGATACAAGAAGGATGTGAAACCGGAGCTCCGCTTCCACAGACTACTTATATAGCCGATCATCAGGTTTTCAGGTTGAAGGGCTGTGTTGTATTTCGTTTGCCTGCGTGGATTATTATCTACATACTATCTAGGAGCATGGGCCTGTTCCGGTGGACCTAAGCTAATACTTCACTCTCTGGCTATTAAATTCAGGATGGAATTGAACGATCCTCATCATATGAATAGAAGGGATTGGGTTTTTATATATCCGATAAGTAGTGAGCAGTATTTTAGGCAATAAATCTTAATTTCTAATAGGCTTAAAGGATTATCTATTTCTTCTACGTGGCTAGGGCCAGTTCCTTGTCAAGTGTTTTCTAATAATTGAAGCCTGTATTGTGCCAAATAATAACCCTTTCACATATATTATTACGTAACAGTGGGAGGCACGAAGGGATGTGGAGGAAACAAGTGCCCTTTAGATCATTTATGTATTCTTCCATCAAGAAGTCCATTTAGTTACCTGAAATTTGTCTATTAGAATTTATATCAACGAACGTAAAATTAAGTTTGGTGCGGGAGTGTATCGTTACTAATAAATGAAAGGAACGGGAAGAAAATTATGAGAACATTACAGTAGCTATAAATATCATTCAAAGAAATATCCAACAGTTACCTATAGCTTGGTTTAGGTATGAAGGTGAATCAAGTCATTTGGTACTGGTTTCTGGTTGGGTTGCTCTAAGTAAATGAAATGTATGTCAGGTTCTGGTACAGAGAAGCTCCTGGACAGATTAAGGATTAGAGTTGGGCATGCACATCGTCAGCGTCTGGGAAGACATTTAATAGTACTTTCACCGAAGTCTCCTGTAACACAGAAGCAGCCTCCTCTGTGGTTTGAAGTAATGGCAGGATTTAGGAAGGGTTCTCAGGTCCAAATTCTGCAGATCGGGGGAGGGGTTTACAGGTATAGCGGAGTTGTTTCATACCAAGGAATAAAGACAGCTTACCCTCTAGGCCGTCTAGGAAGCGTGGAGAGATCCAGGCTGATCCCAGAGTGGTAGGAAATTAGAAAATGCCCCTTGTGTAGCCTAAAACATAACATTTACAAATCACTGTTAAAGCAGATGGAACCCCAAAAATGGGTCCACCGCGGATCTGCTGCACCCCCCATCCGTCCGAGCAGATGGACTCAAAACTGTTTCAAAACTGCTGTTGCAACACGGTTTGGGCGCATGCGCTCCAGCGCACAGCCAATGCGACTGCAGGATGCCCTGAAGGTCGGCTAGCGACCAGGCCTGGAATCTTTTAGATTTCAGGGCCCGGCTATGCAGGTTTTGACCCGCTTTAAAATAACAAAGAATAACCCCCATTTGGAGCCAAAACGTACACCAGGACAGGTGATGCGTTTCGGGGTAACAACTCCTTAGTCCTAGTTTTAGGCTACCGAGGGACCTTTTGTACCATCTATAGCCTAGTTGTAATTAGCGATTAAGCACAGGTCTCTCATAAGTTTATGTGTCACTGGTAAAACCAAAGTATCCACAGAGTTGTCACTAAAATGTCATTTCTGGAAAGCCTACTAGGTTGCCAATGAACAAGGCTTTTCACGAATTTCCAATTCAACTTTTACCATTGAGCAGCCAATTCGATTTTTCAGTTGTTCAGTTGTTCGCAGAATGTTCCACATATCTTGTGCGTAAAAAGTGAGAGAAATAAGGAGCTTTTAGGCAATTTCTTGGACACTAATTGAATGTATACAGACGTGTGCTAAGCCAAATTAGCTCATTAGACCTTACAACAAAATAGAAAATACAAATGAACACTCAAGGAAAAAAAAGCGAAGAACTAGAAAGTTGTATGAAAGGCTCCAAACATTTGCCGTTCCACTCACTCGCTGATTATGTTTTATGTTCCACTATGTAATAACTTTAAATTGAATGATGTAATGCATGCGCCTGCCTGTGACCTAAGCCGGCGCCTACACAATGAAGACCTGTATGGAGGATAAATGGCGCTCTACAACCACCCCGAAAATTAGCAGAGGTAATAATGGCTCGAGGAATATTATATATTACACACACACAGAATAAATAGACAGGGGACACAATCAAGGCCAAGAATATACTATTTTGTTGCTGAACACATTACAGCATGTGTCTCTACCTGTTTGGAATAGGTGTTAAATCCTTTAGTAGAAAAAGAAGACAATGACAATAGTGGTACAATACCTTCTGCCTCGAGGTTTGTCTTATTTACATTTGGTTAATCCAAGTTAACATGTTGGCAACTTACCTAGCTTCGTAATTTCCCCACCCTTATAGTTTGGATGTATTTTTTGCCTTTTCTCCACGTCTTCTATTGATTTGTCGCACACATTCCACAAGACCAGAGGTGGTGGCAGCCAGATCTGCTTAATGCATATGTGATCAACCCTCCTCCTCAAAAGCCACCAACAGGCCAGGCTTTGCAGATCTCACTTGCAGATTCACAGGAGAAGTATTCAGTGCTCAGAAAGACCTATAGACTCTATTTACATCACCTGTATGTCTGGGTAGAGATCTGCAAAACCTGGCCTCTTGTTGGCATTTAAAATGCCCAAATCACCACCATTTCGACCATCCTGAAGATTGGTCCTTGCCCTGGGGCATCCCGATTTGGGATATCCCGCTGTGTGAAACCCCCCAGATTGCCCACAGATGCATGGGCACGCATCCAATCGGCGCATAAAGGCATTGTTTTAGACTGTGCGTCGGCATAGGTAATGGGGGGGCACATCCCTGGTTTGAAGTGTGCACTCATCTGCACCTGGCCTGTCTGAATAATAGAGACAGAAATGCCAGGGATGGCAGCTGCAGGGATACGGCCCGCAAAAGGGACCACTGAAAAGGGGTTTCCAGGTGATCTGGGAGGGAGTTCACACAGTGAGACATTCCGAATAGAATTGCTCCCAGGTCACCTAGTCAGCCGGCCCTGAAGTCTTTTAGACACCAGGGACAGCCACAGGGTGATTGGTCCAGTTCAAGGAGGAGGGTTGCATATGAACACCATTTGTTGGGCTAGTGTAAAACTAGTGTTTGAAGGCAATTTTCTTTGAAGAAACATTACAAGTTTGGTTCCGCCGTTCCCAAATATGCCAGGTAGTGTTCTAGCAACTGCTGGATGCTCCAGGGAAGGGGGGGGGTCTATGTGCAACACTGACAGTGTGCAGCATGGGCTGCAGAGAATGATGGCCAAGACTTACAAACCCCGGCAGCTCTTCCCATAGGACTTTCGAAACTGGCTACTGCCGGTGCGGCCTGACTTGTTCCCACTATTCGTCCCCCATTGCTTTTCATGGTCAAAAGTGGTAACAGCCAGATGTGCTTAAGGTGCCACTTTACTGGAATCCACAGTGCAGATAAATAATATCTCTTGTCTGCTCCAACATTTAGTCTCCAATCTTATACTTGAAGGCATCAACCCCTTACTTGGATTGTGTTAAACCCAGACTATATAATACGTTCTTGAAGACACTCATGTTGAAGAACCATTACATAGTAACATAGTTACATAGTTAATACGGTTGAAATAAGACATATTTCCATCAAGTTCAACCAAGGGTGTTGGGGTAGGGGAAGTTATGTTTTATTTTATTTTTACTGATAACCGCTAATAGTAACCGTTAATGTTATTTTCTGCTAAATAAGCATCTAATCCTTTTTTGAAGCTGTCAGCGGTTGATGCTGTAACAAGCTTCTGGTAGAGGCTATTCCACAGATTTATATTTCTTATGGTAAAGAATGATTGTCGCCTCCGGAGATCCTCATATTTTTTTGTATGACCCATTTATATATTTATACAAGTTAATCATGTCCCCCCCTCAGTCGTCTTTTCTCAAGACTAAACAGATTTAATTCCCATAATCTTACCTCATAACTAAGGAATGCATACTAATGCAATATGGGCCATAGGAAATTATGGCCAGGACTTACAAAACATCCAAACCCTGGAACCCCTTAAAGTGGAGCAACACCCAAGATATTGATTATTCTGGGTTTTGGTCCTTGACCCCAGGTCACGCCGATCAGGGATGCCCTGCTGCGTGAAACCCCCCAGGTCGCCCAAACGAACTCGCCTTTCCCTGGTTTTATGGAGCATGCACAGCCTCTCATCTAAGGTGAGCGTATCTGAGCGCGCTGGCAGCCACTTCCCCTATAGCAGGGAGCGTGCCTGCACCGGCCATTCACAAATGCTAAAGGCAATGCGTCCGCTGCTCGCGCATGCTCCACTGGACCCGGAAAGAAGTCGAGTTTCGGAGCGACCTGAGGGGAAGTCACACAGCGGGATATCACAAATCTGGATGCCCCAGGGAGAGCGAAGATTCCAGGGCCGTCGGGGTGTTTAATACTAGACCTTTCAAACTCAGCTAGAGCCAATGCTGGCCTACTAGTAAAAGTGTTGCTATTATTCGACCCCCATTCAATTTCTTTATCTGAAGTATTCGGCTCATTAATAATCTGAAGACGACCGTTAACTGGATTAATTATCTCTGGAATGTGGAAAATTATTTTCCACACCTCAGGAGTACGGAAGGTGTAGAAACCCCTCCAAGCTCACCCAGGGGCAGCAATATTTCTTCCTAAGGCGCCTACAAGTACATGCCAACTGTACTTCATTATAAAATCGGCCCCCCAATTACCACATCACTCAAAATCGCGAAAGGCGGCTGTTTTTTCACGCAGCCGTAAATTCTAATTAACTACAAAAATCATACAGCCATAACGGATAAATAGGCTGCCGTGTCTTGGGCTCACATGGAACTAATTGCGATATGTTTTACAAAACCTTTCAAGGCTGAGCAGGCTTGTTCCTCATAACAGATCCAAGTGAAGAAAGAAGTCAGATTTCTATCTCCCATATGCAACATCTGCTACGGCAGTCTGCAACACATGGCGGGACTCTACCCACATCAATACGCCAGTGGCTACAGCAAAAGACGACACAAGGACACGCTTTGCAGCCGCCAGAGAACGCCCAGCATTGACTGCTTTACCACAGACGGCTTTACTTGGGCATATTAGAGCTCATTACGTTTAATAAATGCAGCCTCCGAGGACATAGACTGTACCCCAGGAATGTCCAACTGCGGTGTCTCAATTTCTGCAGGAATCCATTAGCTATTATTTACAAAATCAATACCATCACTGTTTTTCTTTAATAATTCAGTATCTTAGCATCAAGATTCACACCAATCATTCCTGTTCCAATGGCCACACCATGTACTGGGTTAGCCATATTAGCCATAAAGAAGTCTATACAAAAGGACCATAACTTGTAGTGGTGTGAATTGGCAGGAAACTGGCGATCCGATACTTATCGCGATACACGTATGACGATACAATATATCCCAATTCTGTCTCAAAGATGATATATTGCGATTTTTTTGCAATTACATTTTATTTTTAATTTGAACAAAAAATTACATAGGGTCCCCCTTCCCGGGGGGGGGGGGGGGGGGCTACAAGCCGGCGTAACCTATGGCCTCTTCTGCCCCCCTCCAGGCTTTGGGGAGGCAGGTAATGGGGAGGGGCTCAGGGTTAATGGCAAGTCACCTGCTAGCCGCAGGTGACTTGCCAGACCCAGAGCCTTGTCAACTGGTATAGGGGTCACACAGTTCCCTTACCAGTTCACAAGGATCAGACGATCTCCTGCCCGTCCTCCTCTGCCCAGCGATCACCATGCATCTGACAGCTGAGCCGCTGGGAGCTGGGATGACGTCATCCGCCCCCAAAAGGGACGGGGCTACTCATGAAGATGGTGATGCCCGTCAGGAAGGCAGGGGTAAAGGGCCTGTCGGAGAAGAGGAGAGCCAGCTGAATCGAACAAGGGGTCAGTTGAGTTTCAATACTAGAAAGAAAGAATTGATTCTAGTATCGTCAAATGAAATATCGCAATTTTTTCTGAAACCCCTAATAACTTGTGTAGATTGTAAGGTAATCTTTCAATACCCATTTCTCTTTGTCAGACATGATGTCTATGGTCAATACACCATGGGTGAGATCTAACCAAGATGTCCCCAAGAGCAATAAAAAGGCAGTGTCCTTGTACCATACATCCATATCTAAAATATCTGTTATAACTGAACCTCTTCTCTAGTTATAACACCCTAACATGACATAACTGCCTTAATGACACAAACACCTAGGATTCCATACACTACTCATGTATGGGGTATAAATTCACATGTGAGATGTTTTGACTCCACAACATGCAGATGAATCAACCGGAGGAAAGGGTTAGAACTCTGGGCAGCCTTTTATGTGTGTCCCAAACATGGGGGAGCTCTCATTGTTTAAAGTAGGACTGCAGGAAAAAGGTGCCGTGATGGGGCCCTGCAGCTTCCCATATTTGTGCAAATGTGTGCAACGAAAACCTCTGTTTTAAACATATTTAGACAGATTGTAGGATTTGTTGCAGGTTGGAGGGGATTTGAGTGCCGGGGTACTGTTTTTCGTTTAGTCTATTTATTCTAATAACTCAGCTAGTTTCAAGCCACAGAAAGTAGTGTCAGTGTGGAGCCAAGGTGAGTAAGCCTTTATCTCCCAACAGTCACCCTGCTTGTTTTATTTATCAGTACCCATGACTCAAAACCTTACTAACAACCATCTCTTTGTCTTCCTATACCAGTACCCCATGCCACCAGGTAAAAAAAATGGTGCAAGTAAACTTCTACGGACATGTGCATCTTTATGCCAATCCTGACCCGCAGCTCAAGACCCATAATCCAGTTCAGAAGAAATAACCCAGGACCTGAATCATAACACTTGACCTACTCAATCTGTTTGTCCGGCAGACAACTGAATGACTGGAGCATGTCAATTCTTTTGAAATCAAGGCAAAACAGCAATGCCCTGGCTACCACTGTTCCAATGGTGCAGATAAATTGTTTAAAATAAAGTTTTTACATGCATGTACAGTACTTAATATGTGGATCCTAAAATAAAAAAAAGTGAAAATCTTGATAAAATTATTTTATTACGATATTTTAAAACCAACCAGTTAAGCTTACAGCTCCATAATTATTGGTATGGATTAGGGCTACCGCCAAAGAATCCTGGCATGGATGCGCAAGACCACATGGGCTTGCCAAGAGTAAGTGTTTATGAACTTTTGCAGTCACATCCAACTCTAAAAAGACTTGTGATCAGTAGATACAATCCATTCCAGTTGATTGATTACTCTGCTTAGCCCTACTCTTGCCTAACCTAGAGGTAAGACTAAGGGCCTTATTCATGAAGGAATAGTGTCAGGTAGTGCCTTGTAAATGACAGGTAGTGGCAGGTAAACGCTGGACACGGCACACAATTACACATTTATCAAGCGGATTCTGGTGAGCGACTGGAACAACGCCATGTAGCGTACGCTTCATCATTATCCCAGTCTCAGCGCACAGCGCCGGCGTTCAGCCTTGCAGAGAGTCACGTCTTACCTCTCGCTGTCCCTCTCCATACATTTCAATGGACGTTCCTTTACTTCTCTTTAAACAGGGGGTTTTTAATATTTTTTTAATTTTTATTCTCAAATAATGTTGTGACCTCTCATGGCCTTGAAGAAGCCATTTTTTCAATTTTTTTCATTTTTTAAATATTTATGCAGAATTGACATGACAGGTCTGGCATAAATGTGTTCATGTCACTATGTTATAACAATGTAATTTCATATGTTTTAGCTTAGTTACTGGTGGATTTGTGTGCAAAAACAGCCTTTAATCACGCAGCCTCCGGAGCTCTGGGCTACAGCGAAGCATTTTTGAGTGTCGGCGGTGTGTAAGGCTTTTTGATGAATATGCTGTGAGTCAGTCGCACTGACCAGTCTCTACCATTCGCTCCCAAACAGCGCTGTACTGCTCATATAGCGACTCCCCACAACGTATTCAGCAATGCTGCACCGCGACTGAGGAGCTCTGAACTAGCGAACCACGGCCGAGCACAGCGACTACTAGCGGGCGCTCTGAAATGTCTGCTACAGGCGCTCATCTGTCGCTACCTGCGCTAGTAATGAATCAGCCTGTAAGACTATTTTTGGACAGATCAGGTCATGATCAACCCATGTCACATATTTTTTATCAGGATTAGGCTTCTTTTATTAAGTCTTTTATTGTCTGTAACTCTACAACCTTAAACCTGCTGCAGTCTCTCCGCCCTAGCTTTGGAATATTTTCCCCAGTAACAAGAGGGTCTGTTTTATTTCATCCCTCAAATGCCAGCTATGCATTTAGCCCAGACCAGAGCGAGTAACTTGACAGTGATTAATTACCTTCAAGCCCAGGCGGCTAAACTCGCACCAGTACAAGCAGAGGCCCGCAGTCACCAACCCTGCTTTCTCTCCATTTCGCTGCCTGCGCATCGCGTGCTCAATGGACAGTGCCAGAAGGACTTGGCCGATGTGGAGAAATGAGACCCAAGGAGATTTGGCAGGGAACGGAGCCAAATGTGTCCGCAAAAGCAAAAGAAGGAGTGACATCATGGCCCCTGCGCGGTGGTCTGGAAGATAACAATAAGTGTGTGTTGTGCTGGTCATATAGTTACTCAATACCATCCCTTGTTACTCAACTTTTATTGTTGTAACTCAGAGGCTAACATAACTTTAGTAGCAAAACATAAAATTATTTCCACATATATTACCACCCACTACCAATGCAAAAACCTCAACACAGGGGCTATTGTTTCGTACAAGCCAATGGTTCCAGAAGATGTTATTTTAACCAATATTTCCGCCACTGTGAATAATTACTAACAGTTTTTATTAACAAAGGACATAATTCATTAAATGTTCTTAAAACTTTTTTTTAACACAAGCCATCTCTGCTGCCCAGCATGCCGATATTGCAGCCAAATATTCTACTCCGTAAAATAAGATAATACTCTACCCCGAAAAAACCCAGTAAAAGCCCGCTGTCCCGCAAGCGGCCACTATCTCAGGTGAGTTAGAAAAAATGTCTTTAACTCACAAGCAACATAAAAGGGATGCAACAGACATATGTCTTCTCAAACAATGAGTGCACAGCTAAGCACACATTATACATTATTAATTATTATAAGCCTGCACCAGTTTTAGAATAGGTTGATATAACGTTATTGCTGGATGCTGCAGAGTCAGAGGCCTGCACGACCAGAAGGATTATGTCCAGCTGAGATTTGAACCACAAGCTGCACCAGTTATCAGAGTTGTTGTGAGAAGAGCATCTTGCAGTGTCCATGTTTGATGCCGAAAGCCTAATGAATGTTAAAGCGTAAGCATAAGATCGACAAAAACAGTTTCCCGGCTTTTAGCGGTAATGTATGCTGACTAAAAGTGCTTGTTTATGTCTGATACAGCGATGATATCATAATTCTAGCTATTTCGAAGCATTGGAAGAAGTGTCTGAGAATGTATTATGACCTGTATATTTTTGTAATGCTACTGGTTAGATACAGGAGGTCACTTTTCATCATGGTGATGGTGGGGCGTACTCATACATAGGTACCTCTTTGGTTATAAAACCTCAAGGACGCCAGGATTCACTCACAGGCTCTTGTCCAATGAGAGTCGTTTGCTGTGACAATGTCATTCCGCAAACGGCTCTCATTGACTTCAAGCCAGAGCATCCCCAGCGTCTCCCGTCCCAGCCTATCTGAATGGCTGGGACGGGAGCTCGTGCACAGCTCAGGGATGTGTCCGCTCTTGCTCCCCATTGAAAAACAACGAGAGGCATTTTACCAAATGACTTAGTCAAGGCAAGACTCATTGGACAAGAGCTTGCGCACGTGCCATTAAACAAAGGGAAGGTGAGTAAATACTGGAGCCCTGGGGCTGATTCACGCAGCAGGGCAATTCGGAATGTCCCGGGGAAAGCCCAGGCCCTGGAGTCTTTTTAATTTTAGAATCTCTTAGATTCCAGTGCTGGCCCGGGTGAATTTTGCTCTGCTTTGAAAGCGAAAGATGAGAGAAAGCAAGTGGTTCTTGAAGTTTGGCCTGAGGACCACAAGTGGTTCTTTAGCAAACCCTCAGGTTTGGCTCTTTAGAAAACCCCATCCCCCTCCATAGCATGTCCTATTTTTTTTTAATAAAATGTAAGCTGTTGTGGCTAAAATTATGAAATTTAATTTAAAATAGTACTTTGAATATAAAATTAGAAGCAGATTTTAAGTGCATGGATAGACAATAATAAGAACAGAGTGAAAAGTAGATTAGATAGGGCATACATTTGTGAATTGGTTTAGAAAAGTCCTTGGGAAATAAATCTTTGTGAAGAACTGGTTTAGAAGAAGAATTGGATGGGAATCACAAGTAGGATGCCTTTTCCGAGCCCCCTCATTTTTTTTGGTGTCCGTGGTCAACTTTAGGCATATTCTAACAATAAAAAGCCAAATGTATACGCAAAATGTTGCTTGTTAAGCAATAAAGTAAAAAGGTCAAATACCACGCAGAGATTTTCCAACAAATATTAATGAACACCAAAAGCACAAGTCAAGCCATTTAGGGCTAACTATAAACATGAACAGCAGAACAAAAAGGAAAAATGAGAGACGGGGGTAAACCAGGCCACTTTTTCTTGTAAATAAGCACTTATATGGTAAAACTTCCGTCCCCGCTAAAAGTTTTTTCCACTTTCTATATTAGTGGGGACGTCCAGATTTAACATTTGTGGCAGGTCAGCCGTCATGGTGATGATATACAGATCTCTTAAAGCAAACTGTCTGTCAAGGGCTATCTCTTGAAGAGAGGAGTCAAAAACCCAATTGCCATTTATGGTCTTCAAACCTTAAAAGTTCAAAATGTTAACAAGAGAAGTCAAACTCAAATTTACTCCGAACCTGTGGTTTAATATATTTACAGACTGTACACAATATAAATGAGACATTGTATGCTGATTGCCTACCTAATTAGTTTATATTCTATATGAGGGTGTTTAACACCTGAAGATCATTACTATAAGGCTGTTTTATTTTCACTTTCAAGACGGGATCCTAAAGGAGACAAAAGCAATTTGCACGCCCCAGTCACTAATCATCCATCACACCTTGCTAGCTCTGGCTGGCAACACAAACAAGAGCCGGCGGGGGTTGGGCAAGACTTTCTCAGCGAGAGACCCTCCACTAAAATTTAGACAAGATAACAACCCCCTGCCCTTTGTTGGCCCTAAATCCCAAAAGTCCAAAAAGACACCCGGTATCAACAGAACGAATCTGTTATCACAAAAGTTACAATGAGCACATTTTTGTAACATAGTAAAAGTTAAACAGTTTACAAAGAACGGCCAAAAAACGTCTGGCGAAGGTAACAACGTCTGGCGAAGCTAGAACAACAAATTCATGCATCTCATACGCCCATTTAGATAAGTGTTCATTAAGAAAGCCAACATGTTTGCCAATACCTAATGAGTAACATGCACTCGAAAGAGACTCCGTTCTTTAACATAGATCACAAAATCAATAATGCATATATGTCTAAGGTGTATACTTCATTGATATTTTAGTGTGATTAATGTAAAAAATATATATTTTCAATATTCAAGTAGATCTGGAGAAATGTCTCTTTTATTCTTATATAGATACATGAACTAAGTCCATTATAAGTTTCGGAGTCAGAAAAGAAAAGGGTCCTCAATTTAGCTATGGTGCCAATGATTTAACGTAGCTTTAAAGCTTGAGACTTTAGCAAGAACTACAGAGAACATCAAGCAGGCATGGGTCATGAGTTGGATGAATGGATGTTATATGTTGATTGCATAGCGGGGTTGAGTCAAGTTTTAGGCACCCCCCATTCTACCTGCTCACTGCCTCAACAAAACCCAATCCCCCTCTGGAGTCCACTTCCCGAAACCTCAGAGGACTCCAAATCACATGACCACTGTTGCCCCAATCACGGGGCCCGATTTCACTGAGGGAGCAGAAGGAAGAGGTGAGCGTTTGGTTCCCAAAAGGAGGCTTGTATGTGGGGTATGCGCGACTACGATCAACGCCAATTTTTCATAATCTCGGATTGCTTGAATGCACATCAAGACAAGTTATCAGCCTGTTGTCTACTTGTGGCTAGCAGCAGTGCTCCTGGCCTTTCCACAATTGCGGCAATCACTCGCTTTCTCTCTCCTATTCCTTCAGCAGCATATGATGGTAGCAGAGCAAAGGAGTTTTCCGTGCCGTGTTGTGTAAATTTAAGTCCCACATTTTGCCTACTTAATCTAACTACACTATACGTAAAGCCTATATGCCCTTCACAATACAATTATGTGAACCTAAAGCCCCCTTTTCTACTTTTAAACAGCAAACATCAATCCTACAAACCTGGACTAGAAATCAGGATACACAAAGTATCCCTGGTTCCAGCCTCAGGAAGTTGGAAGGCATGTAAACACATGGGTATAATTTTGAAGGATTTAAATAAAAAGAATTCATAATATCCCCCCCCCCCCCCCCCAATGCCCCAACATAGTCTGTTGGCCTGTTGCAGTCCTCTGAATCCATTACGTAACTTTAAGCCAGGAATTTACAAGAAGGTGATTTGTAACCTGCCAAACTACTCTTCCTGTAACCTGCCAAACTTTCACTTCCTGGAGAAAGTCAGAAAGCAACAAATACAATTGTGGCCTGTGCCCATTGTTATCAAACCATAAGAGCGAGAGAGTGTTTGGGACGGCGATGCCTCTGGACAATCCCCATGATAGAAAAAGAAAGCCTCCTTAGACCATACGGCGATAACCTAAGTCTATATAAACACAACAACCATTAAATACAAGGGCTAATTTATTACATGTAAAGTTGGTTATTATTTTAAGACCGGTCTACTGTTAGACATATAGATAAATTCCAGCATTCTTTGACGATCCACTGCTCAACTGTCCAGTCGATTTAGACCCTCAACCCAGTCTGCCGGTACCAAAAAATATAAGACTACCCCTGACCTGGTAATCAAGACTTCACAACTATTTTATTATATGTAAAGTTGGTTAGTGTACTGTCTTCTTATATACATATAGGTTAGTCTGGCACCCTTTGATGAACCGCTGCTCAACTGCAATTTAGACCTTCAACCCAGTCTGCTGGTACCTGAAAATGTAAGATTTCCCCCTGACCTGGTCATCAAGACTTCACCACTAGTTTATTGTACAGTATGTAAAGCTGGTTATTGTTTAAGGCCGCGATTCTGGTAGACATAATAAAGTTGGTTATTGTTTGGTAGACATATAGATAAAGTCCGGCACCCATTGATGACCCACTGCTCAACTTCACTGTCCAATTCGATTTAGATCTTCAACCTGGTGTGCGGTTACCAACAAACATGTTCATCAAGTCTTCAACACTATTTTATAGTATGTAAAGCTTGTTATTGTTTAAGCCTAATATTCTTGTAGACATATAGATAAAGTCTGACACCCACTGCTCAACCGTCCAGACAATTTAAGGCTTCACCCGGTCTGCTAGTACCAACAAATTTAAGACTGCCCCTAACCTGGTCATCAAGACCTCGCCAATATCAAAGGCTTTTATTATTGTTCTTCCCAGATCATAATGACGTTCTGTATAAGCATTTGCACTCAGCAGAATTCTTCTACAGGCGAAAAAGCCTTTGAAAATTGTGGCGGCGAGCCCTACAAGAAGTGTATACACTTGGGAAGCCAGCCACCATCGAGAAAGCTGCTGAGACAGACCAGTCCCGTGACTCACTTGCAAATCCTATTTCTCTAAACATTTAACGCCGATGTTACCCCGGATGGCCATTTAGTGTGCCGCAAAAGACCTCCAAGTAGAAAACATGGCTAATGAGGCGAAAAGAAGAAAAAAGGATCATTAATAAAATGAATCAGTTTCCATTATCAGGACAGTAAAAACAACAAAAGGCGGCAAGCCCACACCCACCCCTAAAAAGGGCATTGTTTTGTTGATGAGATTAACACAATAAAAAGTCTCACATAAAACAATCCAGCAACTGCCTTTGTGTGAGGACCATCGGAGCATCTGTCTGCATTCAGAGGGGTCAAAAACAAGATCCTGTGGGGGGCTGAGGTCAATACTGACATTTGCATGGCTGGGGGACCTTTGAAAGTACATTCATGGCCCCTCACAGCCAGCATAGGGAGAGCAGAAAGCAGGCGCCAATTCAACACTTTGCCTGTCATGTCCCATTAAAATAGACCAACCACCATGCTTGCCTCCTGGAGTCTAAAAGATTCTAGGGATGGACAAACAAGTAACCTTGGGGCATCCCGATTCACGGTGTCCCCCTGTCCCCTCTAGATAGCTCCACATGCATTCCCATTTTCTGTGGTTTTCTGGGGTTCCCACGCCTCATTGGTTAGTCACAGCTGCATCCCCAGCACCCCTGTAGCTGAGACACGCTGTCAGATTTTCAGATACGCTAGGAATGGGAGCGTACTGCACATCGCAGAGAAACAGTCACTCCCCCTCCCATATGCTGGGGCTCTGTGTCTAAAGAGTTATATAGCATTCATTTATATGCACGCCATACATCGCTGATCGGAGGAGAGCCTGCTAATTCGGCGTGCAACGGGGGGGGGGGGGGGGGGGTGTTACACAGCAGGGCATCCCAAATCTCTGTGTTGGTCTCTTATTTTTGTGGGAGAGAGAGAGAGTAAGGTAAACAGACCCAGCAAAAAGGAGGGTTTCACATAGTGGGGCATCCCAAATCAGGATTCCCCAGGGACAGGATTTAAAACCCTAGATAGTCAACCTTTTAGATTTGACTTAGCAACCCCAGGGAGGGAACCAGACAGTACAACATGAATAATGATTAATTCTTTATCACAAATAGAAATATTGGGGTGAGACAAACTTTTCTGCTGATCTAGAAGAGGCATTGCTGTAATGATTCCCTTTTCTACCATCCTCCTATAGTTTTACTAACAGACATCAAAACTTGGTCAACTATTGCTAACTTGTATGAGAACCCCAAACTTTCTACGGCTACCCTGAAGCTAACGATTCAAATTGTATTACAGTTCATGAAGAGTTAGGGGTGTATGGGCTCTAAATCATCCATTGTGCCCAAAGGAAAAAGTATTGCAATTCCGCAGCCAGCTGTCTAGGGTTACGCCACAGGCAAGAGAAGATGATGTCTCGCTTGACAGAAAGCAATACTTCAAATTCTTGCGATTCAAGACAGGTAATAAATATCTTCAGAGCTTGTTTCCCAGCTCAGCAGTAATAAACATATCAAAAGGCAGTTCTACATTTTAGTGCTAGTTTTCAATAGAAGCTAAATTGAGGTTAAGATACCTGTAGAGGACTTAAGTCAGAAGGTCCTGGTTTTTTTATTCCTAGTCTGCCTCACTATTGGGTCCTGAGCATGCCTTTGGGATGAGCTTTTATTTTATATCAAGGATAATATGACCAGGGTTGTAAAAACACCCAAGGATGGGTGGGAACATCTAAAACTCCAAGATGGGCAAAAACAGACCCACAAGGGAGGTCTCAACTGTTTCAACCCCTTCAAGAAACCAGTGGATGATTTCAGCCAGTTAACCCTACCTGGCACCCAGGAATGTCCCAACTTCTTCACTCAAGAGTGAAGAGTTTGTACAGAAGATTCCACCTATCACCCAAAAGATCTCAACTGCTACAGCCCCCACAAGAAACCTCTGAATGCCCCATCAATTCCACATAGCATCAAGTAAGGTCTCAGCTGCTTCGCTACATACAAGAAACCATTGAATGGCTTAGCCCTGACGATTGCACCTAGAGTCCAGGAAGGTTTCAACTACTACAGTCCTAACAAGAAACCAGGAGGAGACTTGGCCCCATCAATTCCACCTAGCATCCAGGAAGGTCCAGGACATGCAAGAAACCAAGGAATGACTGAGCCCAGTAGACTCAGTCACCAAAGAGCAAGACCGACCACACAACTAGCAGCATTTTTAACTACACAGTCAATAGAAGCTAGATTGAGGTGGAGGTACCTGTAAAGGACTTTAGTTGGGAGATCTTGGTCCTTGTTTCCTGGTCTGCCTAATCTATTAGGTCATGAGCTCACTTTTGGAATAATTTTATATTAAAGCGGTCCTTCACTCTGAATAAGAGCCTATCTTATATGTTTCCCACACTCTGTACATACAGATTGCTCACATTAAAAATCATACTACCTGCACCTACTGCATGTTAAGTGCCTTCTGACTGTGCTGCTCTGCATTCTGGAATTGCTGACCTTTTCCTGACCCCAGCCCTGCTCTGTCTGTGCAAAGCACAGCTATAATCCGCCCCCCTGTATTTTATCCCGCTCTCCTCTCCTCAGTAAATGCGATGCTTCTGAGTCAAGATGGCGGCACCCATATCCTAAAGTCCTGAACAGAGTTGCAGCCCAGTGGGGGAAAGAATAATAAGTAGGTGACTAAAAACTTAAAATATATTAATTTTATATGCTGGGGATCGTTTTTTTTAAGGGTTTGGGCTTTTCAATAAATCATGGTGAAGGTCCGGTTTAAGGATAATGCAACCGGGGGTGTAGGAACACCCAAGGATGGGTGGGAACATCAAGTGGGCAGAAACAGTCCCCATAAAGGGCTCAACTTCTCCATTGCCTACAAGAAACCAGGGGATGACTTGGCCCAGTAGATTCCACCTAGCACCCAGGCTCCTCAAGCAATATAACCTGTTACTTTTGCAAGAAAGAATGTTCAGAAGCCATTAGCTAAAGAATGACCACCAAATAAAGAGAACCAACCAAAGAATATTAATACAATGCAATAAAACATTGGGATACAAAGAAATTAAAAGCATTTTCATTCTCCTCTTTCCTGTGGGCAAGGAAAGAAATCTGATAATGGGCAAGTCTCTTAACCAGGCACTTCTCTCTTTCTGACATTGACAAGACCAGAGTCCCTTCATTCATCCTGGAGCTGGTTCCTAATAAGGTCTGGTACTTGAGCCAGTCACTTTCTACAGCAAGAACCCAATTATAAGCACATCCCTTCTCATTAAAACAGCACCTTCTTAGACAACCTGCTCTTTCAACATCAGCGTCCCCAAAGCACTTTCAAACCTCCATGGTAAAAAGAGGTTTAACCCCTGCTCCTCTAAATCCCTCGAAGGCTGTGTTCCTTCATCATCTTTAATTGTGCCTGTAAATCCCGTATAGAATTTCTCATTTCGGCTCCAAGCCTCCTCCCTCCACACACCAGCACAGATTTATTTCTAAAGCTTTTGCCGAGATCACAAAATAGCCCTAATCTGCATTTTAATTGGCATTCCATAGATGGGGGGTGAGCTGCCCCCTTCTCGGCCACTCGCTGCTTCCAAATCAATGAGATTTTGCAACCCTCATTAAAAGTTACAATGAGACCAGAATGGCACTAGAGACATGACCTACACTTCAGCCTACAGATCTAGCATACAAAATTTCACACGGGCACACAACTGTTCTCCACAGATGCCAACACACAATGTACATTCACCAGGTATGGAACAAAGGCATCCTGCCTTAACAGCAAAACACCCGGGCCTCCGAGCTTGGAGAGCACGATAATTGCTTTAATTAGATAGTATTTTCCCCACCAAACACTTGAGATTCAAGCTTGAATGGACCATTTAGAACTCTGCAGGATTCCAAACACTAAGCATATTATAAGCAAGAGAGTTACAGCAGTTGGCATATGTTACTCAACTCCTGAGGTGCATCATAATTAAGTCACTGCCGTGTTTGGATTTTCAGATAGGAGGCCTGTGGCTTTCCTAACATTACTGAAGAACTCCGAGATAAGGCACCTATAGATGTTTGGCTGACATTGCTTAGCATAAGGGAATCGATTAACCATGATGAATATCTACTTATTCAATATAAGCAATGATGTTCAAATGGCCATAAAAAAACATTTTAGTGATCAGTGGTAGGGGACCAAGTGAGGAACAGACGTATGGGACAGCCTTAAGGTTATCATGTAAAATAAATATTGATGTGAAAATAGGTAACAACCAAACTCCCAAGTATACTACCCTAGTCAAAAGGTAAGGCAACTAAATAAAAAATAACAAAGCTCATTAGAAGTACCCATAGACATCATATACCCGCAAGCAGGAGTTGGAATGGTATATAAATCTCAACAGAGCCAGGCTTCTCTGGCTGGGGAAATTAAGGGCGAGGAGGAATATATGCAACCTCTTATCTGGTCAGAAATAAGGCACCCTTAAGCTTTCCCATGGCCATTAACTCCATCAACAAACATATCTGGCTTGTCCAGCTAGTCCAGCTAGCTGTGCACCCTTTCTCTTCTGCCTTTTCACCTACTGCATGCTTTATTTTAGATCTTGCTACCATTGTTGTCTCTACCCAAGGTGAATTCCATGTGTAATGTACTTGCCCAAATGAAGAACTTCTAGGATCAACGTTTCTAAACAGCGAAGTGGCATGTGAAAAACAACACAATGTCCACTGCTGGCCAGATAATTGATGTTGGGCAGTGACAGATAGCAACCAATCAGAAAACATAATAATCACAAGAGATAGGGAATAAGTAAGAACAAAGATAAGGTGCTAAGTAAAGTCACATGATCCAGTTAAATAGGTCGCTAGATTGTAGTTACTGATCTGAGAATGACTGGCCTTTAGACAGTTATCAGGGGACCACAGATTATGGCGAGACAGTATTCTAGTACATGTTTGATTCACAACATATTCAAACCACTCTTCAATTCAACTGACCAGGCAGGACCAATATATGTACCATCCATGCTCTCATTTTATGGCTACAAGACATCTAGTTAGGATCCTCATAACAAAATTTTATGTCTGTTGACCCTACATAAATTTCTATTTTAAACCAATTAGTAAACCAATAATTGAGATTAGAGACCTCCTAGCACATAAGAAAACTCACATTTGTATGGCTAAGGGTCCAGTTTTGTCACATGAACTCTCAAATGGATTCCTTGGAAATCCTAAATACATACAGGCTGGGTAAATGTTTGAGGGCTACTTTGGAGGTCGCCATGTGTGTTGCACACTGAGAAAATGCAGCCATATGGGTTTTGTATATGAGGAATGTTTCAACACTGATATACAAATCAAACAGCCATTTGGTATTAGGGCAGGAGGATAGCTACTCTACATGTAGTAATAGATCTTCTGTCATTTTACAGAAAAACCTGAGATTTTCAAGTCGATTTCAGTGCGGACGACAGTACTGAAGAGCATTTGAAAATTGTACAGCAAGTCCTCTTCCACTACAGATGTATCATGACCTGGATGAAGGAGAGCCATCATAAGCATCACTAGATGTGTTATAGAAAGACATTATGGTTGTGGCAGTCATCACATGCTAAAAGCTAACAGCAGTTGAACGTTAGCCATAGAGTAAGGTTCAAAAGTAGTTTACAGAAGAAAATGACTTGATGCAATGATGCCCCCACAAACATAAGAGACGATATCCATCATCCTACCTGCCTACAAATATGTGACCATTACAAATGTTTCTCCTGGCATTTATAGGTTTAACGAACCCTCACAAAAGCAAGATCCTCCACCAGGAGGCATCTACAAACCAATAAAAATGCATTTGCAAATCTAATTTTAGCCTATCCAAAATTTTCTATGGGCATCTTACAAACTCATAGACGGTCATCAAAAAAGTTCAAAGAATGCAACGGTGAGGATGATTTTCCCATATCAAGGACATTAGTTTGAGGTATAATACACTATTAGACAAACAATCAACATGATACTGTAGTGTAAAGAAACTATTTCAAGCAGAACTTTTACTTATCAAGGAAACATTTCTCATGATTCTAGAGAACCCTTCGAGAAAAACGTCAATACAACACTAGAATTCTTCTTTGCTATTGTCTACACCGACGAACGTGCACATTTCTCTTTCAACATCTAACAAAGAATCAATTTCAGTGGGAACATTTCTTCTTACTCCTCTCAATATACACACACGTGCACTTTGCTAACGTAGCACTTCTAGTAAATGTCATGGGTTTATGGAAAGGTCTTACGCACAAACGTCTATTTACCAAAAGAGTCACTGACGAGCGCTGTCTCACGTCTATGAGTAACCTTGAATCAGCCCCAAGACGAATCACCTGTTAGAGTGTATAATCAACCGATCTCTGATGCCAAAGAAAACGCTACAGACTTGATCAATTTTGGAATTTTCTCATCCTTTAGTTATCGTCTATAAAAGTGGAGCCATAGTTACTTTGGGGAGGGGCGCCCGACAGTTTGTCTCCCAGACTCATATTGGAAGGAGGCAATGGCTCCCTGTACAAAAGAAGACCACGGACAGAATGTTAAGTATTTTGTTTGGTGGGGCTGGTGGTAGAATCTGGTGATATTTAATGGCACATGCACCTTTATTAACTTAATTTCCACACTGGGCTTTGTAATATAAGCGCCCCTCCAATTTTTCCCATGCAAACCTTGCCAGCAGAAGGTGACCACTAGAAACACCAGATTAACACTAAATTTCTGTAAATGGCCATAAAAATACTAAATAAGAAAACAAAATTCCAGAAGAGCAGCAAATTAATTAACCCTAATAGAGCCAGTATCAGCATTGATTTTGTTATGACCAATGATCCTTTTGAAAGAAAATTTGGGAAAGACTAAACATTGGGCCCAAAACGGATTTGCCGTTCAAGTTCAATAAAATGCGTTTGTAAATGCCCCTTGATGGCAGATCTTGCACTTGTCTGGAGCTAATGACGATTTTTCAACCCATAAAGGACAGTAGATGAAACATTTGCAAAAGGTCCCATCGCTGCCCCTGAGAAACATAAGACCAATGCTAAAATTGTTGCAAAAGAAACTTTGCAAATTCTTATAGTACTAATGCCTTATTACCTCCTACCTGGATATAAACTCCAGGGCAGCCACAAGGTCCCCTCCAAGCTTCTTACAGGCAACCTTCACCAGTAGAAACCAACAACTAGAAACACAAGAGTAATCCCAAACTGTCGAAAGAACTTGAAAAGTCCCAGAAAAGCAGCAATTTGATCATCCCTTATAGCACCAACCCCCTCGTCACCCCCTATCTACGAATCCATTTCTAGGCAGCCGCATTGGGTATTTGTTACATGCAAACCCTGCCAGAAGAAACAGAGAACTAGATCTCTAAGAAAACACAAGATCACCACTAAAGAGTTGCAAAAAACGGCCAAAATTCCAGAACAGCAGCAACTTCATTAACCCTTACATCGTCAAATTGGGATTTGTAAATGTGACCCCTCCTGACTTTCTACCTGCAAGCAGCTACCGCCAACCAACCGTCTACTCCTGAGAAACATATAATCGATACTAAAACTGTTGCAAAATGCAAGAATGGAATCAAATCATTAACCCTTATAGTGCCAACATCAATAGAAATATTATTAAATATTATAAGATATGACCCTTTCCACTCTGTTACATGCAAACCTAACAAGCAAGGGCCAACAACCGGATCATCCCCTCTTAGAAACACAGGGGTAATGCTAAATTGTGGCATACCTTTGAAAAGTTTTGGAAGAGAGGCAACTTCATTAACCTTTATAGCACCAACAACAGTAGAATTTGTAACATATGCCTCCTCTACCCTTCTTACACGTAAACGTTGCCAGCAGTAACCAACTATGAAATGACTGGCTCTAAGAAAAACAATATCAATACCAAATTGTTGCAAAATGCCAGAAGACCATCATTTACAATAACATGTAAAATGCTAAAAACTGTCCTGGGATTTGTAAAATATGACCCTGGCCACACTTTATACATGCAAACCTTGCCAGCAGTAACCAACAACTAGATGATTAGCTTAAAGAAGAAAAAAAAAACAATAGCAATAATAAGTTGTTGTAAAAATCTAGAAGAGCATAAACCTCATTAACCATTATAAACCAAGCATCAACACAGGGCTTTGTAGCACAAGCACCCCCCACCTTCTTTTTACCAAACAGCTACTACTAGATCCCTATTCCCAAGACACACAAGATCAATACTTAATTGTTGGAAAATTCAAGAACAGCATATATTTTATTAATCCTTATAGCACCAATTGCCCATAAAATATCATTTTACTTATGACAAGTTAAAATCCATAGTGTTTGTGTGGGTCCAAAACTTGAGTGTGTCCTGTGCCTCACAGGTTTTGGCCCACACGGGACCTATACATTAAAATAAGTCAAAGTTATATTTTATAGGCACCTGGTAGCAGCTGGATTATATGCTGCATTGCTCGTTTGGTGTACCGGACGTGGTCCTTTCAGGCCCCCAAGCCACCCAGGGGGCCGAGCTGTTATCTCTTTGTATGTTTGGACTTCTAGGGCCAACGCAATTGGAATTTGTAATTTACGGCCCCCTCCATCTCCGTTACATGCAAAGGATACCAGCAGGAACCAACAAAAAAGGGCCTCAGAGAAACATAAGTGCAATACTAAATTGTTGCAAACACTTGCAAACTTTTAGAAGAGAGGATTAACCCCTTATCACTCACTATATGGGCATACATGTCTTTTCCACTATATCAACATCTTTTTTTTTTTTTTTTTTTTTACTGTACCAGGAAGAGAAAGAAAGAGAGATCCTTTGTAATGAAGAACATACAAGTCCTCTCTAGGAGGAAAAAAAAAAAAGTGAGGTTTCCCCTGCACAGGGCTGTGACATTCCTTGCAGGCCCCAGTCTGGAGTAAAAAGGCTGCAATCCTCCACCAGCTCACCCCAGACTGCGTAAATCTGTCACTGGTTAAGACAGTTTTATAACCAGTCTCTCTAACCTATTCAGCTCAGGAATATGCAGCCAACTTTGAATTGCAGAATGAAATATATGCGGCTGCCTGGGGGTGCTTAACCCTTCAGACGGTAAAAAGGAAAAAAAAAAATTAAAAAAAAAAAACAGAACAAGGAAAAAGAAAGAACAAAAACACAAAAACTTTTGATTACCACAAATATAGTTCTAAAAAAAAAAAAAAAACACAAAAATAAAGCAAAGGTGAACCCTGTCTACAACACATACCAGCCGTCCAGGTTTTGTTTTGCTTTTAAATATGTTTTATGACTCCATTTGTAACAAGCGCTTTCTGCATTGCCACGGAGCACGCTGGAGTCATTTACATTCACAACCAAAACAAGTCACAGAAACTCGCTCCCCAGAGGATAAATCACAACTGCCACACAAAAAGAAAGCTAAAGCCAGAGTCCTATAATGACAGCATGGGAGCTCCCTTCCTCTATTGTTTAGTTTTCTTTTTTTTTTTTTCTCTAAAGCAATTAAGTATTATTTCGCCCACGTGAAACGAAACGCACCCAGGTAGGTTAACCCAAAAATTGCGGGTATAAAATGAACACTGCCACACATACTAAAGGCTACTAAATGCAATATTAAAGGCTTTCAAAAACATCCAAAATCCCAGAAGAAAAGCACTTTGATTAGAGTTGAGGTTTTTTTTTTTGTTCTTTACTTTTAATAACTTTCAACACCAACATCAGTATAGGGATATGTAATTCCCCCCCCCCCCCCCCCACCTCAAACATTAGTACAGGAGAGAATAAAGCAAATTTCGCCAGCAGATCACTAGATCAATTCTAAATTCCTGCACAAATTCCACAAAATTCCAGAAGAGTTGAAGTTCAGCACTATCATCACAAATGGGATCTGTATTATATAATTACAGCCATTAACCCTTACAGCGCCAACATCAGAAACAGGATTTGTAATATATGATTACAGTCATTAACCCTTACAGAACCATAATCAGAAATGGGATTTGTATTATATGATTACAGCCATTAACCCTTACAGCACCGACATCAGAAACTGGATTTGTATCATATGATTATAGCCATTAACCCTTACAGCACCTACATCAGAAATGGGATTTGTATTATATGATTACAGTCATTAACCCTTACAGCACCTACATCAGAAATGGGATTTGTATTATATGATTACAGTCATTAACCCTTACAGCACCTACATCAGAAATGGGATTTGTATTATATGATTACAGTCATTAACCCTTACAGCACCTACATCAGAAATGGGATTTGTATTATATGATTACAGTCATTAACCCTTACAGCACCTACATCAGAAATGGGATTTGTATTATATGATTACAGTCATTAACCCTTACAGCACCTACATCAGAAATGGGATTTGTATTATATGATTACAGCCATTAACCCTTACAGCACCAATACCAGAAATTGTATTTGTGATCTATGATTAAAGTCATTAACCCTTACAGCACCATCATCAGAAATGGGATCTGTTATATATGATTACAGCCCTTACAGCACCGACATCAGAAACTGGATTTGTATCATATGATTGTAGCCATTAACCCTTACAGCAACATTATCAGAAATAGAATTTGTATTATATGGTTACAGTAATTAACCCTTACAGCACCAACATCAGAAATGGGATTTGTAATATTTGCGCCCCCCCCCCCCCCTCTGTGTTGTAACATGGAAACTTTGCCAACAGAAACCAAACACCTAAATTGTTGCCACATAACAATCACCAGATCAATGCAGATTTGTTACATAAAGGCCAGTAATTTAAGATGATTGATACAGTCGTTAACCCTTACAGGGCCAACATTAGCACTGGGGTTTAGATCTGCCCCACCTACCCACATTAGTACAGGTGAGGATAAAGCAAACCTTGCCAGCAAAGGACAGATCACTTGATCAATTTGAAATTCTTGCCAAAATTCCAGAGGAGCAACATCAGAACTGGGATTTGTAATATTTGCCAGTCATGTTACACGGAAAAACCTTGCCAGCAAAAAGCGACACCTAAATCCTTACCATGGGGAAACAAAACTCCAGAAGATTTACCCTCACAGCACCAGGCCTTGTAATATCTGCCCCCTCCTACCTTCGTACTGGTGAGGGCAAACCTTGAACCAACCACTAGATTGCTACCTATTGAGATAAATTCTAAATTTTTGGAGAAAACGCCAAGAATTCCAGATGAGTCAGTAACACTTACAGTGCCAATACTAGCACTGGCCCTTGAAAGATATACTCCCCTCCTATCTTGTTACACATAAACCTAGATCACCTGCAAAACACAAGATTAATACAAAAATTGTTGCATAACTTCATTAGAACCTAACAGCTCCCCCAGCACTGTGCTCATCATTAAATTACCCCCCACCATTCTTCGTACAGGTAGGTTAATGTAAACTTTGCCAGGAGAAACCGACCGACCAGAATGCTGCCTCGGATATCAATATGAAATAGTTGAAAAATGTGCAAAATTTCAGAAGAGCAGCAAGCTCATTAACCCTTACATCATAAGCTGAGCTTGGTGTCATGTGCCACATCCTTCGTTGCTTTGTGCCAGGTTCCCCAGGCAGGTTCACTCAATTGTGCCAGGGAAAACCAACCACTGGGGCACAACAAAGAATTCTATGAGGGTTCTAAGCAACACCAGCAAGGGGGACCAGAAACACCTTTCCTTGCACCAAGATAACAAGGTCCAGATAGGGTCACCTAAATCATGCCAGTCAATCCCACCCACTGGCTTGCAGGAAATGTATATTTTTCCTAAATCCCGGGAGACTGTGGATCGATTCCACGATGGGAAGGCTTCATTTATGATGTAAGAAACTTTTCTATTGCTGACATGGTAATACAATAGATGCCTGGAACAAACTCCCATGAAAGGTAGTTGGAAAAATCAACAGTAAGTGAATGCAAAACATGCCTGGGATAACAGCAATCTATTGGAAGGTAAAGAGAACACACACACATAAGGGCAGACTAGATGAACCATGTGGTCACCTTCTGCCATCCACCTTCTATGTTTCTAGACATTCAGTTAGAGATCTAGGACACTTTCTTGCACCAGGATAACATGCCCCAAATAGGGTAACCCAAACCATGCCAGGTAAACCCACTGGCACTACCAAAAAGTTCTAAAGAAATCCCCAAACAGTTACAGCCAAAGGGGCTTTATAACACCTTTGCACCAGGATCATATGCCTAAGGTAAAAACCCAAATCATGTCAGAACAACCTATCTACATCAACATTAGAAAGAAGTTCCAGGAAAACCTAAATACACCACAAAAGCAAGAAGGATCCTTGGACTAGGATGACATGTCCCACACATAGATTAATCCAACCCATGTCAGGAAAAGTTTTAAAGAAGTCTCAGGGAAACCTACCATCAGGTTTTTAAAAAAATGACTGAAGAGCTCCAAACAATATCAGCATAGAGGTTCCCAGGACAACTCTCCTTGCACCAGAATCCCGTGTTAACCCAAACCATACCAAAAAAAAATTACCTACATTGCAGAAAAAGTCTTACATGAATCCCAGAAGAGGCCTGAGCTACATCAGCAATCCACGGCACATCGCCTTGGACCAGGATCTTGTGCACCTGGTAAGAGAACCCAAATCATGCCAGAAAAACCTTCCTACATCACAAAAAATTTATCACAGAAGGGCCATGAGCTGAGAAATCCCTAAGGAGTGCCAATTAATATCAGCATAAGGGTTCTGGGACACCTCTCCTTGGAACAGAATTCCATGCACCTGGTAAGAGAACCCAAATCATGGCAGGAAATCCCAGCTACATCACCAAAACGTTTGAAAGAAAACCCTGAAGAGCTCCAAACTATATCAGCACATGGGTTTGGGACACCTTTCCTTGGACCAGGATCTCATGCGCCTGGTATGAGAACCCAAATCATGGCAGGAAAACCCAGCTACATAACCAAAAAGTTTAAAAGAAATCAATAAAGATCTCCAAACAATATCAACACATGGGTTTGGGACACCTTTCCTTGCACCGGAACCACATGTCCCAGGTTAGTAAACCCAAACTATGCCAGAAGAGCTCCAAACAATATCAGCACATGGGTTTGGGACACCTTTCCTTGCACCGGGACCACACGTCCCAGGTTAGTAAACCCAAACTATGCCAGAAGAGCTCCAAACAATATCAGCACATGGATTTGGGACACCTTTCCTTGCACCGGGACCACACGTCCCAGGTTAGTAAACCCAAACTATGCCAGAGGAGCTCCAAACAATATCAGCACATGGGTTTGGGACACCTTTCCTTGCACCGGGACCACATGTCCCAGGTTAGTACACCCAAACTATGCCAGAAGAGCTCCAAACAATATCAGCACATGGGTTTGGGACACCTTTCCTTGCACCGGGACCACATGTCCCAGGTTAGTACACCTAAACTATGCCAGAAGAGCTCCAAACAATATCAGCACATGGGTTTGGGACACCTCTCCTTGGACCAGGATTTCATGCACCTGGTAAGACAACCCAAATCATGGCAGAAAAACCCAGCTACAACACCAAAAAGTTTAAAAGAAATCTCTGACGAGCTCCAAACTATATCAGCACATGGGTTTGGGACACCTTTCCTTGGACCAGGATCTCATGCACCTGGTATGAGAACCCAAATCATGGCAGGAAAACCCAGCTACATAACCAAAAAGTTTAAAAGAAATCAATAAAGATCTCCAAACAATATCAGCACATGGATTTGGGACACCTTTCCTTGCACTGGGACCACACGTCCCAGGTTAGTAAACCCAAACTATGCCAGAAGAGCTCCAAACAATATCAGCACATGGGTTTGGGACACCTTTCCTTGCACCGGGACCACATGTCCCAGGTTAGTACACCCAAACTATGCCAGAAGAGCTCCAAACAATATCAGCACATGGGTTTGGGACACTTTTCCTTGCACCGGGACCACATGTCCCAGGTTAGTAAACCCAAACTTTGCCAGAAAAACCTTCCTACATCACCAAAAAAGTCAAAAACAGTGCCCAAACTGCAACCCAAAGTTTTATTTAAGGGCTAACTTGATGGCTCTGGTGCCAGAGGGGAGATGAAAAAAGGTGATGGGTGACCATAAAGAGGGCTCTGAGTGCCACATCTGGCACAGGTACCATTGCCACTGGCATAGGAGATCCAGGACACCTCCAGGACCTGGATCCCATGCATAAGGTAATTTAGACAATCATGTCAGGCAAATCTACAGCAGCTAAATAACCAAAGAAACTCCAGAACAGCCCAGAGCATCGGTAACTTTCTATGTTCCAGGATCAGGTTAATTACCACACACACACACACACACACACACACACACACACACACACACACACACACACACTTTGATAAATGCCTCAAAAACACAACAACATCAGCTTTTGCAAAAGAAAAAAACATTCCAGGAGAGCTTTAACTCTGCCAAACCTTATAGCGTCCAGCATCAGAGAGCGTGCTACTCGCATGCCGATCCGAGGATGGATTTCAAGCCCTACAGCGAGAGGACAAATCCCTCAGGAATGCAGCGATGTGATTTACCGCGTACCGGTGAGATCATCAGCAATCGCACACTGGCGGGAGCCCGTTCACACACACAAAACGACTTTGTATTGATAGTACCTCTGCGGGGGGGGGGCACATCTGACCAATAATGATGGCGAATGATACAGTGTCACACACACCACGGAATAGGATGGTGCTACATAGGGTATTTCTACCTTGTAAAGCGCTACAGAAGATGATAGCGCTATATAAATAAGCAATAATAATAGGGTCTAATTGCTGCTTATATGGCCATTTAATGCTTGCGCGCGCATAAGTATTTTTCCTCCGCATTTAACCCATCCGTGCAGTGAGACAAACACAAGCAGCGAGTGCACACAAGCCCGGAGCGTGGGGCTGCGCAAACCACTGCGCCCGGGAACAGTCGGGGGTTAGGTGCCTTGCTCAACCCTCCAATTACGAGGTCAATTCCTTAGCCACCATGACATGACTGCGACATGAAATCCTCCAGATCCCACGTGTGGCTCTGCGGACCAGCGTTTGTGTGTAAACACGCGGTTGTGAGCGTCAGTCGTGTATCACGTAACGTGAATCGCTTTGGCGCCAGCACAACCAATCACGGTGAGGATAATAAATTATTAAATCTGATCTGCCGATCACAATACTGACCTATGGATTGTTACGGACGCAACGTTCACAACGTGCGGCGCGATGGGTAGCTTCTCATCCCTGCCGGCGTCAGGGTATGGGCCCATTACATAAAATCCCAACGCAAACGGTCACACAGGCGCAAAAGGGTCCGTATGCCCACGCATTTAGAGATTCAAATAGACCTTTGCGTCGCAAATTGCGATCCCATTAATCGCGAGAGGGCTCACGCTCAACACAGGCTCTGTTCACACATCTGCGTTTTCTCTGCGTTGCAACTTCGTATGAACGCAGAGAAAATGTTGCACATTATTCTATAGGATATAATTGACTCATCTGCGTTTTCTCTGTGTTGCAACTTCGTAACAACGCAGAGAAAACACCACACATTATTCTATAGGAGATAATTGACTCATCTGCGTTTTCTCTGTGTTGCAACTTCGTAACAACGCAGAGAAAACACCACACATTATTCTATAGGAGATAATTGACTCATCTGCGTTTTCTCTGCGTTGCAACTTCGTAACAACACAGAGTAAACACTGCTCATTATTCTATAGGAGATAATTGACTCATCTGCGTTTTCTCTGCGTTGCAACTAAGTATTAACACCACACTTTATTCTATAGGAGATAATTGACACATCTGTGTTTTCTCTGTGTTGCAACTTCGTAACAACGCACACTATTATAGATGGGATAGTTCACACATCCGAGCAATGCAACGCGTTATAAAAGCGGCCGCCTTCGTCAGTGCAGGGCAATAGAAGTGTACGGTGACGCACGTATAACACAGCGTCTCCAAGTTGTGTTTGCGTTGCCATAGACTTTACCATTTGCAAACTCAGTGCAACGCAGTAACAGCGCAGGTCAATAGAAGTGTACGGCGACGCATGTATAAGACGGCGTATCCGCGTCGCATTTGCGTTGCCATAGACTTTACCATTTGCAAACGCATCAACAGCTCAGCATATGTTTTGACCCAATGCACCTCTGCCATCCAGAACCTGCTCTTATAGAGCATCGGACAGGTGTGAATAAAGCCTTACGTGCATTTGCGTTTCACCCCCATGGACTTCGTCGGGGGCAGGGTGAGACGTAAAGGGCTTTTTTTGCGCAAAAAGTGAGAAAGTGACCCAATAGCGTGCTAGTAAATTCTATCCAATCTGATTGCACGATTCACACAATGATGGGGATAGGCATCCATGATGGGGCATTACCTTGGCAGCAGTCACCCCCTGCCCCCCGGTATGTGGCAGGATCAGTGAGTAGTTTCTTCTAGTCCAAGCAGCATCTATAGAGGCTCCCCCTTCTCAGCACCTCCAGGATCCGGTAGGAAAGTCCAGGGTTAATCCTCATACAAGCCCCGCAGGTCGGTGCCCCTACAATCCAAGCATCGGCCGCTGTCACACACACAGACACACTGACTGACTGAGCTCCGTATCGGCGATGATCCCCGAGAGAGCGGCAGCCGCGACACTCGCCTCTATGAGTCGCAATGGAAAGTGGATCGCGATTACTCCCTCCCTCCTCCGTGCTGGAGCGCAGGACCCGCCCCCTCCGCGGTGGCCACACCTTCATATCCTCCTCCGCCTATCGCACGCGCGGTCATCCTGTGCTCGCCACGCCCTCCTCCGCTGTGGCCACGCCTCCATATCCTCCTCCGCCTATCGCACGCGCGCTCCTCCTGTGCTGGCCACGCCCCCCTCTGGCACACAGCGCATTCCGGGCTCCCCCGGCCAGGACGGGTCACCGGCGCCGAGCAGCGGGCGCATATTAAAGGGGAACTCCAGCCAGTACTGATCACGGGAGAGCAGGTGGATTCCCTGGTGGGCCCCTGAGCTTTGGGGAACCCTGAAGCAGCCCCGCTCTGCTCTAATGTGTTTTCAGTGGCTGGGTGCGAAATCTTATGTTGCTCCCGTGCTCTCCTCCAATCAGAATCGATTGCTGTGCTTATTAAAGGGGATCCAGATTTTTCACCCACCTGGGTTTTGGTCCACTTTACCATTTAAGGATTACCTGTACCATTTAAAGTGGACCAAAACCCAGGGTTTTGACTTTACTGGGTTTTGGTCCTTTCCCCCGGGGATAACCCAATCGGGGATGTGTGAAACCCCCCAGATCCCTAAGTGCGACATTCAGGTAAGTGTATTGGGCGTCCTGGGGGTTTCACACAGCGGGGCATCTTGATTTTGGATGCCCTGCGGGGAGGGAATGGATCTGCCCCGGAATATTATAGATTCCCCGGCCGGTCACGCTGGGTTTTGGTCCACTTTAAAGGGGACCAAGGTTTTTCACTCATCTGGGTTTTGGTCTGCTTTACCATTTAAAGTGGACCAAAACCCATAGCGAAATTCCCGGGCCGATCAATTCCCTCCCCCCGGGGCATACAAAATCGGGATTGTGTAAAACCCCCCAGATCGCCCCATACGCTTACCTTGTTTCCCGGTCCAATGGCGCATGCCTCTAGCAGGGCGCGTGCCTGCGCCAGGTCTGGGTAGCGGGGGATGCGCACTCGGTGCTGATTGGACGAGCGGGCGTGCATGTGTCGTAGGACCGGGAATAGGTGAGTTGGTTTTGGCGACCTGGGGGGTTTTACACAGCGGGGCACCTCCTGATCGGGGTGCAGGGATAGTCAAAATCCTGAGTTTTGGTCCACTTTAAGGAAACCCCCGGAACAGCAGATTGATCCCAGGGTGCATGTGCAGGCTCTCATCCAATCAGAATAGGTTGTGTATTAAACCGGACCAACACCTGTTTTTACCTTAACGGGTGTTGGTCTGGCTGTGTGGTCAATGTAAGAAGTGAGGGGGGGGCATCCAGAATGCTGAAACCCCCCTCCCAGCAAACCGCATATAAAGCTTGTTTTACTCACCTGCATACCAAGCCAGCGGCGAGAACGGAGTCCCGTGATTGGCCGCCGGGCACAGTCGTGTCCTCTGTGCCGGCCACCGGCAGAACCTGCCCACGTGACCGCCCGGATTCAGCCAGACCAACACCCATTAAGGCAAAAACAGGTGTTGGTCCGGTTTAAAGCAGACTAAAATCCAAGCTTTTCACTCACCTGACTCTGGTGATCCCACAGTGTAAGGGATGCCCCTGTGTCTAAAACACCCTGAAAAATGTGCGGGCTCTCCTCCAATCAGAATAGATTGCTGGGATTATTGAAGCTGTTCAAAACCCAAGCTTTTCAGTTCACCTTGCTGCTCGTCCAATCCGTGTGCTCAGAGCTTCTGCGCTATGCACGTCTGAGCGACATCTTAGCGGGTCCATGCACGCTGGCGGCAGCATTTCGCGCTTCCCTCTAACAGGCACGTGCACTGCTAGAGGGATAGCGGGGATGCGGCTGCAGCCCGCGCATGTTCCGTTGGACCGGGATTCAGGTAAGGTTTGCAGGCGACCTGGGGGGTTTCACACAGCAGGGCATCCCGGTTTTGGGTGCCCCGCGGGGAGGGAATAGATCAGCCCTGGAATCTTATAGATTCCGGGACCGATCCAGCTGGGCTTTGGTCCACTTTAAAAGGGATCCAGGTTTTTCACTCATCTGGGTTTTGGTCTGCTTTACCATTTAAAGTGGACCCAAACCCATGCCAAGATTCCTGGGCCGATCGGTTCCCTCCCCCTGGGGCATCCAAAATCGTGATACCCCACCGTGTGAAACCCCCCAGGTCGCTGCATACACTCTTGCTTCCTGGTCCAACGACGCACGCCGCGGGCGCATCCCCGCTGTCCCTCTAGCATTTGTGAATGGCTGGTGCGGGCAGGCTTCCCTGTTAGAGGGAAGCGGGGGATGCGGCCGCCAGCGCGCTGATTGGACGAGCGGCCGCGCATGTGCCGTAGGACCGGGAGGAGGTGTCATCAGAGATCTGTGGGGGTGCCCCCGGGGAAAGGATCAAAACCCAGGATAGTCAAAATCCTGGGTTTTTGTCCACTTTAAGGAAACCCCTGTGACAGCAGCTTGTTCTTACCGTCCTGGAAATCCCAGGGTGCATGTGCAGGCTCTGCTCCAATCAGAATCAATTGCTGTGCTTATTAAAGGGGACCCAGGTTTTTCACTCATCTGGGTTTTTGGTCTGCTTTATCATTTAAAGTGGACCAAAACCCATGGCGAGATTCCGGGGCCTGATCGATTCCCTCCCCCTGGGGCATCCAAAATCGGGATGCCCCGCTATGGGAAACAGCCCAGGTCGCCCCATACACTTACTTTGTTTCTCAGTCCAACGGCCGCATCTCCGCTTTCCCTCTCGCAGGGTGCGCGCCAGGAATCTGTGAATGGCCGGCGCGGGCGCGCTCTCTGTTAGAAGGAAGCGGGGGATGCGTCGTCTGCGCACTCGGAGCCGCTGGCCTTAGACAAAGGCTTAGACGACATGACATCGGCTCAGAGTGCGCTGACTGGACGAGCGGCCGCGCATGTGCCGTAGGATCGGGAAGAGGTGAGTTGTCATCGGCGATCTGGGGGGTTTCACACAGCGGGGCGTCCCGATCGGGGTGCCCCCGGGAAAAGGACCAAAACCCAGATTAGTCAAAAAGCCCCAAAAAACTTACCTTTGCGGCGACGGGCGCGCGCACTGCTGATCCGTCGCCGAGATCGGGATGTCCCGCGGATTGAAACCCCCCAAAAGCCCCAAAAAACCTTACCTTATTGGCGACTAATCAGCCGCCGCCGCCGTCTCACGCGCGCCCCACTAGCAGCGCGCGCCGGCCGTTTGTGAATAGCCAGCGCACGCCCTGTAAGAGGGACGTGCGGGAGGCGGCGGCGGCTTATCCGTCGCTTGTCCGTCGCCGAAAAGGTACGTTTTTTGGGGGGGGTTTCACACAGCGGGGCATCCTGATCTCGGACTCCCTGCTGAAGGGGACCAACACCCAGGATAGTGAAAATCCTGGGTGTTGGTGCACTTTAAGGGATGCCCCTGTGTGTAAAATCCCATGGCACATGCAAGGGCTCTCTTTACTGAGGTATTCCATATAGAGGAGACCCCTGTGTGTGAAACTCACCCACGTGGAGGCTGATTCATTACTAGCACCCGGTATCGGCAGATGAGCGCCTGTATAGCGGCGCTTAGAGCGACCACTAGTAGACACTGTAAGCGGACATCGGGCGCTGTAATAGAGCGCCTCAGTCGATATAGTAACCTGGCCCGCATTGATGAATGAGATGTATGTTGGGCGCTGTAACACCAGTACAGCGCTGCAGAGGGCGAGAGGTAGCGGCAGCTCAGTGCGACCAACTCTCAGAGCTCCACACCATACTTATCAAAAAACTACACACACACAGCGTTGGCGCTCTGGATCTGGTCGCTATAGCATAGAGCGCCAGACGCTGTGTGATTAAAGTCTGTTTTTTAACACATATCCACCAGTAACAAAGCGAAAACACATGGAATGACATTGTTGTAACATTGTGAAAATAACACTTTAGTGCCAGACCTGTAATGACAATTCTGCATAAAAATATAAAAAATCACAAAAGTTTTCAAAAATGACTCTTTCTAGGCCAGGAGAGGTGACACAATGATTGGAGCAAAAAAAAAAAAAAAAAAAAACGAAATTAAAAATGTCAAACACGCTGCTTAAACACAAGCAAACCAACGGCCATTGAAATGTATGGGAGAGCGACAGTGAGCGAAAGGTAATACCTGGCGCTCTGGAAGCTAGAGCACCGGCGCTATACACTGAGCCGCCTGTAATAATACATCGGACGCTACATGGCGCTGTTAGAGGCGCTCACCAGATTCGCCTTCATAAATGTGGTTTTGCGCTGCCGCTACGAAGCACTACCTGGCGCTATCCCTTCTTCTTAAATAACCCCCTTAGTATTGTTACCTGTCTGGATATCCCATGGTGCATGCGTGGGCTTTCCTCTGATCAGAATAGATTGCTGAGCATATTTCACTCATCTGGGTTTTGGTCCACTTTGCTGTGTTATCCCAATCAGGGATACGCCTGTGCGTAAAAGAGGGACAACACCCTGGAATTTCACTGATTTGGGATGCCCCGCTGTGTGTATCCCCCCCCCCCCAAGTCGCCATAAAAAACTCACCTTCGTGTCAGTCCCACAGCCAAAACCGAGCGCGCTGATTGGCTGACGCTGGATTTCGCTCGGCTCTGCTAGCGGCTGAACTAAGCGCCAGGCACATGCTCTGTGCAGTCTCTGCTGATTCACAAAGGCCTGAAGCGGGTGCGCGCACAGCTAGAAGTGAGCGGGTATGCGGCCGCGGCGCCGAGATGTGGCGGGACCTCCAGAGCAGGTGAGGGGTCCGGGGGGGTTTCACACAGGGGGGCATCCCAATTTGGGATGCACTAAGGAGTGGATCTCGGGCGGCCATGGAGTCTTTTAGATCTCCAGCCATCCTGCAGCACATGCGCGGACTCAAATCACAATAGAGAACCAGGACCAATTTTTTTGTAATCATCTGGGTTTTGGTCCACTTTACTGGGGTATTGCATTTAGGGATGCCCCTGTGTGTGAAACTCCCTGGGAAACCCGAGTATTCTTATATCGTCAGCAATCCCACGGCACATGTGCGGACTCAAATAACAATAGAGAACCAGAACCCAGGTTTTTTATACATCTGGCTATTGGTCCCCTTTACTGGGGTATTGCATTTAGGGATGCCCCTGTGTGTGAAACCCCCTGGGAAACCCGAGTATTATTACATCTCAAGCGATCCTGCAGCACATGCGCGGACTCAAATCACAACAGAGAACCAGGACCAATTTTTTTTTAATCATCTGGGTTTTGGTCCACTTTACTGGGGTATTGCATTTCGGGATGCCCCCATGTGTGGTACTGCGTAAGCTGAGTATTCTCTGGCAATATATTTCTCATTTAAAGTTGACCAAAACGTCCCAATTTTGGATGCCCTGCAGTGTAAAAACCTCTGGGGAAGCCGAGTATTCTTACATCTCCCGCAGCACATGTGCGGACTCAAATCACAATAAAGAACCAGAACCCAGGTTTTTTAATCATCAGGGTTTTGGTCCGCTTTACTGGGGTATTGCATTTAGGGATGCCCCCGTGTGTGAAACTCCTTACGAAACCCGAGTATTCTTACATCCCCAGTCATCCCGCAGCACATGCGCGGACTCAAATCCCAATAGAGACAGAACCCAGGTTTTTGAATCATCTGGGTAGGGGGCATCCCTAAATGCAATACCCCATTAAAGTGGACCAAAACCCAGATGATTAAAAAACCTGGGTTTTGGTTCTGTATTGTGATTTGGGTCAGCGCATGTGCCGTCAGATGGCTGAAGATTTAAGAATATTTTGGGCTCAAATCACGTGTGGCGGGACCTCCAGAGCAGGTGAGGGGTCCGGGGGGGTATCACACAGTGGGGCATCCCAATTTGGGATGCACTAAGGAGTGGATCTCGGGCGGCCATGGAGTCTTTTAGATCTCCAGCCATCCTGCAGCACATGCGCGGACTCAAATCACAATAGAGAACCAGAACCCAGTTTTTTTTAATCATCAGGGTTTTGATCCACTTTACTGGGGTATTGCATTTAGGGATGCCCCTGTGTGTGAAACCCTTTGGGAAACCCAAGTATTCTTACATCTCCAGCGATCCTGCGGCACATGCGCGGACTCAAAGTTTTGGTTCTGTATTGTGATTTGGGTCCGCGCATGTGCTGTTGGATGGCTGGAGATGTAAGAATACTTGGGACTCAAATCACAATAAAGAACCAGAACCCAGGTTTTTTATTTCATCTGGGTTTTGGTCCACTTTACTGGGGTATTGCATTCAGGGATGCCCCTGTGTGTGAAACTCCCTGGGAAACCCAAGTATTCTTATATCGTCAGTGATCCCGCAGCACATGTGCAGGGACTCAAATCACAATAGAGAACCAGAACCCAGTTTTTTATTTAATCATCATGGTTTATTGGGGTATTGCATTTAGGGATGCCCCTGTGTGTGAATCTCCCTGAGAAACCCCAGTATTCGTACATCTCCAGCCATCCCGCGGCACATGCACGGACTCCAATCACAATAGAGAACCAGAACCCAGGTTTTGTAATCATCTGGGTTTCGGTCCACTTTACTGGGGTATTGCATTTAGGGATGCCCCCCAAACACCCCAGTAAAGTGGGCCATAACCCAGATGATTAAAAAACCTGGGTTTTGGTTCTGCATTGTGATTTGGGTCAGCGCATGTGCCGTTGGATGGCTGGAGATTTAAGAATATTTGGGACTCAGATATAGAGAACCAGGACCAATTTTTTTTTATACATCTGGGTTTTGGTCCACTTTACTAGGGGATGCCCCTGTGTGTGAAACTCCCTAGAAACCCGAGTATTCTTATATCGTCAGCAATCCCGCGGCACATGCGCGGCCTCAAATAACAATAGAGAACCAGAACCCAGGTTTTTTAATCATCTGGGTTTTGGTCTACTTTACTAGAGCACTGTATTTAGGGATGCCCCTGTGTGCGAAACTCCCTGGGAAACCCGAGTATTCTTATATCGTCAGCAATCCCGCGGCACATGTGTGGACTCAATTCACAGAAGAGACAGAAGCCAGGTTTTTTTAATCATCAGGGTTTTGGTCCACTTTACTGGGGTATTGCATTTAGGGATGCCCCTGAGTGTGAAACTCCCTGGGATACCCGAGTATTGTTTCATCTATGGCAATATATTTTTAATTTAAAGATGAACAAAAGCCACACGATTTTGGGGGCCCTGCAGTGTGAACCCCCCCCCGGGATTGCCAGTATACTGACCTTGCCGGCGACCCCACGGCACATGCGCGGGTTCTCGTCCAATCAGAGCTTAGCTTAGATTGATAACAGAACCCATAATGGGGAGTGGTCGCGTCCGCTCACTATACTCTCCCTAGCCAGGATGGGTCTCTGGTGGTGGGAGCTTTGATTTTAGGTCCCCCCCCCCCCCGAAGCAGTCAGACCCAGCGAGAATAGAGCTCCGCTTTAAGGCGGAACTTCAGCATCATTTACTGAAAAAAGCCCAAACCCTTAAAAAACTATTCCCCAGTATCTAAAATTAAAATATTTTACCTTTTTAGTCACTGACTTATTATTCTTTCCCCCACCGGGCTGCAACTCTGTTCAGGACTCTAGGATACGGGCGCCGCCATCTTGACTCAGTTACATCACATACTGAGGAGAGGAGAGGGGTGAAAATTACAGGGGGCGGGTTATAGCTGTGCTGTGCACAGACAGAGCACAGCTGGGGTCAGGAAAAGGTCAGCAATCCCAGAATGCAGAGCTGCACAGTCAGAAGACACTCCCTGTTTGCAGGCTGCCTGTGACTCCATGTGCCGCCATCTTGGATGTTTAAAGGCTCATACCATAAAGTAGATGCAGGTAGGATGATTTTTAGTGTGAGCAATTTCTATGTACAGGGTGTGGGAAACATACAAGATAGGCTCTTATTCAGGGTGAAGGTCCGGATTAATGTGAGCAATCTGTATGTACAGGGTGTGGGAAACATACAAGATAGGCTCTTATTCAGGGTGAAGGTCTGGATTAATGTGGGCAATCTGTATGTACAGGGTGTGGGAAACATACAAGATAGGCTCTTCTTCAGGGTGAAGGTCCGGATTAATGTGGGCAATCTGTATGTACAGGGTGTGGGAAACATACAAGATAGGCTCTTATTCAGGGTGAAGGTCCGGATTAATGTGGGCAATCTGTATGTACAGGGTGGGGGAAACATATAAGATAGGCTCTTATTCAGGGTGAAGGTCCGGATTAATGTGAGCAATCTGTATGTACAGGATGTGGGAAACATATAAGATAGGCTCTTATTCAGGGTGAAGGTCTGGATTAATGTGGGCAATCTGTATGTACAGGGTGTGGGAAACATATAAGATAGGCTCTTATTCTGGGTGAAGGTCCGGATTAATGTGGGCAATCTGTATGTACAGGGTGGGGGAAACATATAAGATAGGCTCTTATTCAGGGTGAAGGTCCGGATTAATGTGAGCAATCTGTATGTACAGGATGTGGGAAACATATAAGATAGGCTCTTATTCTGGGTGAAGGTCCGGATTAATGTGGGCAATCTGTATGTACAGGGTGGGGGAAACATATAAGATAGGCTCTTATTCAGGGTGAAGGTCCGGATTAATGTGAGCAATCTGTATGTACAGGGTGTGGGAAACATATAAGATAGGCTCTTATTCAGGGTGAAGGTCCGGATTAATGTGGGCAATCTGTATGTACAGGGTGGGGGAAACATATAAGATAGGCTCTTATTCAGGGTGAAGGTCCCCCCTCCCCCGGAACAGACAGACCCAGGGAGAATAGAGGTCCGCTTTAATGTCGAGTTCTCTCATCAAACCCTGGAAGCGGCCTATCGGCTCAGTGATGAACTCTTGTGTATATATATATAGTGAGAATGGCTTGTGCCCATTAATTATGATTCATGAGCCATCCGGCAAATAAACAGGGAGCCAATCGGTAGCCGCAGGAATTGTGCCACTAATAGCTTTGCCTTTATTAAAACAACACGGAGTGCTGCCACAAGCCTGGCTGCCGGCCATTGCGCAATCCCTGTTGCGCAACGTCATTGTCCTTTATTCTCTATGAATGAGCCGGGTCAATAATGAGCCCTATTGTGGAGGGGAGCTCGGCACACACCCCGACGCGTTGTGATGAAGCGCTCCATGCCTGCGGGTCCCTCCTGACCCAGATAGCGGGGGCCCCTCACCGGCCCGTGTGACCTCCGCCACCGCTACTGCTGGCGATTCATTACTAGCGCCAGGTACCAACAGATGAGCGTCTGTAGCGAGGCATTGAGAGCGACCGCTAGTGGTCGCCGTTATCGGCTATGGTTCGCTGTTACCGAGCGCCTCAGTCGCTGGCCGGCAATGATGAATTTGATGTGTTCCAACTCAAAAATATCTCCCGCATCCATCCCTTCCTCTCACCTGACACCACTAAAATACTAGTGCACACCCTGGTCATATCCCGACTGGACTACTGCAACACCCTCCTCTGTGGTTTGCCAACAGACTGGCTCCCCTCCAATCTGTTCTAAACTCTGCTGCTCGCCTCATCCATCTCTCCTCTCGCTTCTCCAGTGCTGCCCCCTCTGTCAATCCCTCCACTGGTTACCTGTCTCCCAGAGAGACAGTTCAAACTTCTAACGCTAACCTACAAAGCTCTCTCTAACCAGAACCCTTCCTACATTTCATCTCTGATCCAGCGTTACCAACCCAAGCGCAACCTTCGCTCTGCTCTTCCTCCTTGGTTACCTCCTCACACTCCATGCCTCCCCACTTCTCTGGAATGCACTCCCCCGCTTGATCCGCCACTTCATCACTCCAAGCCTTTAAAAGTGCCCTCAAAACTCACTTCTTCAGACAAGCATATGGCCTGGCTTAAGCAACTCCTATAACCTTCAAATGGCACATGCAGCTAAACTCAAGCTCTACCACTTGTGATCCCCACCTTTTGTCTCCACCCCCATCCTACCGCAAGGGCAGGGCTCTCCTTCCTATTGTCTCCTGTGCTCACAACACTTGGGCCCTTATTTATCACGGGCTAGCGCCAGGTAGTGTCTGACGAGCGCCAGGTAGCGGCAGCTAACGGCGACTACCGACTCAAGTACGCCCGGCGGCGGTCACAATGACGCATTTATCAAGCAAAATGAGGCTAGCGCCGGCGAGAGCGACGGCTAGCGCGGCATTCATCATGAAGCCGCCTGGACCAAACAGCGCCGCTGCAAATTCCCTCACAGCGCCAGGTATGAGCTGTCGCTCCCTGGCGATGTCCAATGCATTTCAATGGAGCAATCTATAATTAATAATAATTAATTGGTATTATTTATTTATTTTTATTTTTTTTTAATGTCAAAAATTCGGAGACCACTTCTGCAATGTTAGGATTTATTTTTAAGTAAAAAAAAAATTTTAAAATAATTTGTGCAGAATTGATCTAACAGGTCTGAGATTAATGTATTCATATTACAAAATGATTCTAAAAACATGTATAATGTTACATTCAAAAAATATGGTTGTTTAGGGGTTAAAAACTAGTTAATACCCATCGCCGCCAGCGCTCTGGGGTTTAAACAAGGAATGGACAGCGACAGCACATTCGGAGCGTGATTTGTTAATGAATATGAAGCTAGCCGTTCGCTCTGGCCATTCGTTGTCAGGCGCTCACATACAACGCTGAACCTGTGAAACAGCGACCCCCCAGCCCGTATTCAACATTACCACACACCGACGGGGTCGCTGTCATCAAGCTAACGCCAGCCAAGCACAGCGAATACTGGCTGGCGCTGAAAAAATCACGCTACAGTCGCTCATCTGGCGCTATTAATGAATCGGCCTCCCCGTTTTAACCTGTGGCATCTAATTTTGTATTGTTCTCTGTACTATATGTTTTACCCTGTCTATAATCATACCATGTAAAGTGCTACGGAAGTTGATGGCGCTATATAAATAAACAATAATAATAATGTGTGAATCGCTATAACACCAGTACAGCGCTATATAGGAGCGAACGGTAGCGACTGGTCAGTGTGAGCGACTCAAACCATATTCATAAAAAAAAAACAGCCTCACACAGCGCCGGCGCTCAAAATTGTGTCGCTGTAGCCCAGAGCGTCAGACGCTGTGTGATTAAAGTCAGTTTTTGAACACATATCCACTGGCAGGCTGATTCGTCACTAACGCCAGGTAGCGACAGATGAGCGTCTGTAGCAGGCATTTTCAGAGCGCCCGCTAGTAGTCGCTGTGCTCGGCCGTGAGTCGCTACTTTATAGCGACTCAGTCGCTGTTCAGTAATGTTGAATACATTGTGAGGAGTCGCTATTTGACCAGTACAGCGCTGTATGGGAGCGCATGTTAGCGACTGCTCATAGCGACCGACTCACACCATATTCAGCAAAAAAACAGCCTCACAAATCTCTGGCGCTGAAAAATGCTTCTCTGAAGCCCAGAGCGCAGGAGGCGGTGTGTTTAAAGTCTGTTTTTCTGCATCTATCCACTAGTAACAAAGCGAAAACATATGGAAATACATTGTAGCAACATTGTAACATGAACACTTTAATGGCAGACCTGTAATGTCATTTCTGAAGAAATATATAAAAAATTGTGAAAAAACTGCTTTTTCAATGCCAGAAGAGGTCACAGAATTATTTGTGATTTTTTGGCAAAAAAAAAAAAAAAAACCCAGTTTAAAGAGAAGAAAAGGACCGTCCATTGAAATGTATGGGAGAGCGACAGGTAGCGAGAGGTCATACCTGGCGCTGTGCAAGGCTGAACGCCGGCGCTGTTCGCTGAGGCTGTGAAAATGATGAATCAGACGCTACATGGCGTTATCCCAGTCGCTAAACAGATTCTGCTTGATAAATGTGTAATTGCGTGCTGTGTCCGGCGTTCACCAGTCGCTACCTGTCATTAACCAGCCACTACCTGACGCTATCCCTTCTTAAATAAAGGGCTAAGTAACAAAGTGAAAACACATGGAATGACATTGTTGTAACATTGTGACATTAATAATTTAATGCCAGACCTGTCATGACAATTCTGCATACAAATTTAAAAAATCTAAGAACATTTCAAAAATGACATTTAATAGGCCAGGAAAGGTCACACAATGATTTCATTAAAAAATAAAAAGAAAACCCTGTTTAAAGAGAAGAAAAGTAACGCCCATTGAAATGTATGGGAGAGCGACAGGTAGCGACAGGTAATACCAGGAAGCCAGAGCGCCGGCGCTATAGGCTGAGCCGTCTGTGATGATGAATCAGACGCTACATGGCGCTGTTAGAGTCGCTCACCGGAATCGCTTTGATAAATGTGGTATTGCGTACAGCGCCCGGCGTTCACCGTTCGCTACCTGTCATTAAGAGGCGCTGCCTGGAGCTATCCCTTGATGAATAACCCTCATAGGTGTTTAATGACACTCTGTAAAGTCATCACCATTAACACCCTGCTGACCTGCCCACCCAACAGTGAGGAGAGCAGCGACATCACCACTAATAGGTTAAAGGGGACCCCCAGCCAAAACGTCACTGTTGCTTTAAAGTGGACCTTTAGTGGGACAATCTTCCCCCTCCTGCTCTAATCATGCCCCCCCCGGCCCATGCCCACCTATTGCCTACCCAATCTTGATGCAGCAATTCCTGTATTAGAGAAGAAGTGTCCTGCGGCTTCTAGTCCCCCATCGACTAAGGAGGTGTTTTGCTAGGTAAGGGGGAGACCTCTACGCTCCTCCTGCAACTTTGGAGTTTATTCATCAAGGGATAGCGCCTCGTAGCGCCAGTGGCTGGTGAACGCCGGGCGCTGTACGCAATACCACATTTATGAAGGTGATTCTGGTGAGCCACTCTAACAGCGCCATGTAATGTACGATTCATCATTACAGGTGGCTCAGCGTATAGCGCCGGCGCTCTAGCTTCCAGAGCACCAGGTATTACCTGTCGCTACCTGTCGCTCTCCCATACATTTCAATGGACGTTCCTTTTCTTCTGTTTAAACAGGGTTTTTTGTTTTTATTTTTTTTTTCTCTCAAATAATTGTGTGACCTCTCCTGGCCTAGAAAGAGTCATTTTTGAAAACTTTTTAGATTTTTTATATTTTTATGCAGAATTGTCATTACAGGCCTGGCACTAAAGTATTATTGTCCCAGTGTTATAACAATGTCATTTCATGTGTTTTTGCTTTGTTACTGGTGGATATGTATTCAAAAACAGACTTTAATCACACAGTGTCTGGCGCTCTATGCTAAAGCGCCCAGATCCAGAGCGCCGACGCTGTGTGTGTGTCTGTGTTTTTTTGTTGAATATGGTGTGGAGCACTGAGAGTCGGTCGCAATGAGCTGCCGCTACCTTTCGCTCGCTGCAGCGCTATACTGGTGTTAGGACACCCAACATACATCTCGTTCATCAATGCTGGCCTGGTTACTACAGCGACTGAGGCGCTCTGTTACAGCACCCGATAGCCGATCACAGTGTCTACTAGCGGTCGCTCTAAGCGCCTCTGTACAGACGCTTATCTGCCGATAGCTGGCGCTAGTAATGAGTCAGCCTGCCCCTTCCTATCTTTCCCAGTAGTGGAACGGTCTTCGGGGACCCAGCCTACACGGGGAGGCCGATTCATTAATAGCGCCAGGTAGCGACAGATGAGCGCCAGTAGCGTGATTTTCACAGCACCAGCTAGTATTCGTTGTGCTTGGCCGGCGTTAGCTTGTTGACAGCGACTCAGTCGGTGTGCGGTAATGTTGAATACGGGGTTAGGGGTCGCTGTTTCACTGGTTCAGCGCTGTATGGGAGCGCATGACAGCGAATGGCCAGAACGAACGGCTTGCTGCAGATTCATTAACAAATCACGCTCCGAATTTTCTCGCGCTGTGAATTCCTTGTTTAAACCCCAGAGCGCTGGCAGCGATGGGTGTTAAATAGTTTTTAACCCCTAAACAACCATATTTTTGGATTGTAACATTATACATGTTTTTAGAAACATTTTGTAATATGAATACATTAATATCAGACCTGTAAGATCAATTCTGCACAAATTTTTTTTTTTTTTTTTTACTTTAAAAAATATATCTACCATTGCAGAAGTGGTCACAGAAATTTTGAAATAAAAAAAAAAAAAAACATTAATAGCAATTAATTATGATTGTGGGACCTGACGCTCGTCAGACACTACCTGGCGCTATCGCTTGATGAATAAGGGCCTTAATAATATCCTATATATAGGGCCCATGCACACAGAGGGGTAGCGAGGCTTTCTGGCACCCAGGGCAAAGGTTCAAAATGGTGCCCCACCTGTACTCAGGCTCCCATTTGGTGCCCCCTGACCTGCTGCACCCAGGGCAAGTGCCCCCCTGCTCCCCCCCTAGCTACACCCCTGCATGCACATATATATATATACTACCAAGCTGTATATGCATTTGGGATGCCACAGATGAGCTATACAGAGTTCAGGGCTGCTTTATAATTAATATTACCACTTCACTGATGGCTGCCTTCATGGTCCAGGGTCCTACCAGGAATTTCCCTGGTGTCCCTGTGGGCCAGTCCGACCCTGCCTTGGGGTAGAAGGAGTGGCTCCTGTTAGGGCTCAAGGGGAAAACTGTTTATGTGTTTTTAGTTTTTTCTTTAGACTTTTTTAAGCCCTGTTTTGTTTTTAAAGCAGAACAAAACCCAATAGCGCTGGTCACTGGCCTTCCCCGGGGGCGTCCCAAATCAGCACGCCCCGCTCTTTGAAATGCACCAAAATATCAGCAGCCGCATCCCCAGCATCCCTAAGATGTGCGCGTTCCTGCTGCCAGCCATTCACATAGGCGGGGGGGGGGGGCAGGATCGCGCCTGGGATGCGGGCGCTCTCGCTCCTGCTTGACATGCACAGAGCCAGGTGCCAAGTATTAATATGCACAGCACAGGCAAGTATTAATATGCACAGCACAGCCAAGTATTAATATGCACAGCACAGCCAAGCATTAATATGCACAGCCAAGCATTAATATGCACCGCACAGCCAAGTATTAATATGCACAGCACAGCCAAGTATTAATATGCACAGCACAGCCAAGTATTAATATGCACAGCACAGCCAAGTATTAATATGCACAGCACAGCCAAGTATTAATATGCACAGCACAGCCAAGTATTAATATGCACAGCACAGCCAAGCATTAATATGCACAGCCAAGCATTAATATGCACCGCACAGCCAAGTATTAATATGCACAGCACAGCCAAGTATTAATATGCACAGCACAGCCAAGTATTAATATGCACAGCACAGCCAAGTATTAATATGCACAGCACAGCCAAGTATTAATATGCACAGCACAGCCAAGTATTAATACGCACAGCACAGCCAAGTATTAATACGCACAGCACAGCCAAGTATTAATATGCACAGCACAGCCAAGTATTAATATGCACAGCACAGCCAAGTATTAATATGCACAGCACAGCCAAGTATTAATATGCACAGCACAGCCAAGTGTTAATATGCACAGCTCAGCATTAATATGCACAGCACAGCCAAGTATTAATATGCACAGCACAGTCAAGTATTAATATGCACAGCACAGCCAAGTATTAATATGCACAGCACAGCCAAGTATTAATATGCACAGCACAGCCAAGTATTAATATGCACAGCACAGCCAAGTATTAATATGCACAGCACAGCCAAGTATTAATATGCCAGCACAGCCAAGTATTAATATGCACAGCACAGCCAAGTATTAATACACACAGCACAGCCAAGCATTAATATGCACAGCACAGCCAAGTATTAATATGCACAGCCCAGCCAAGTATTAATATGCACAGCACAGCCAAGTATTAATATGCACAGCACAGCCAAGTATTAATACGCACAGCACAGCCAAGTATTAATATGCACAGCACAGCCAAGTATTAATATGCACAGCACAGCCAAGTATTAATATGCACAGCACAGCCAAGTATTAATATGCACAGCTCAGCATTAATATGCACAGCACAGCCAAGTATTAATATGCACAGCACAGCCAAGTATTAATATGCACAGCACAGCCAAGTATTAATACACACAGCACAGCCAAGTATTAATACACACAGCACAGCCAAGTATTAATATGCACAGCACAGCCAAGCATTAATATGCACAGCACAGCCAAGTATTAATATGCACAGCACAGCCAAGTATTAATATGCACAGCACAGCCAAGTATTAATACACACAGCACAGCCAAGTATTAATACACACAGCACAGCCAAGCATTAATATGCACAGCACAGCCAAGCATTAATATGCACAGCACAGCCAAGCATTAATATGCACAGCACAGCCAAGTATTAATATGCACAGCACAGCCAAGTATTAATACACACAGCACAGCCAAGCATTAATATGCTCAGCACAGCCAAGCATTAATATGCACAGCACAGCCAAGTATTAATATGCACAGCACAGCCAAGTATTAATATGCACAGCACGGCCAAGTATTAATATGCACAGCACAGCCAAGTATTAATATGCCAGCACAGCCAAGTATTAATATGCACAGCACAGCCAAGTATTAATATGCCAGCACAGCCAAGTATTAATATGCACAGCACAGCCAAGTATTAATACGCACAGCACAGCCAAGCATTAATATGCACAGCACAGCCAAGTATTAATATGCACAGCACAGCCAAGCATTAATATGCACAGCACAGCCAAGTATCAATACGCACAGCACAGCCAAGCATTAATATGCACAGCACAGCCAAGTATTAATACGCACAGCACAGCCAAGCATTAATATGCACAGCCAAGCATTAATATGCACAGCACAGCCAAGTATTAATATGCACAGCACAGCCAAGTATTAATATGCACAGCACAGCCAAGTATTAATATGCACAGCACAGCCAAGCATTAATATGCACAGCCAAGCATTAATATGCACAGCACAGCCAAGTATTAATATGCACAGCACAGCTAAGTATTAATATGCACAGCTCAGCATTAATATGCACAGCACAGCCAAGTATTAATATGCACAGCACAGCCAAGTATTAATACGCACAGCACAGCCAAGCATTAATATGCACAGCACAGCCAAGTATTAATATGCACAGCACAGCCAAGTATTAATATGCACAGCACAGCCAAGCATTAATATGCACAGCACAGGCAAGTGTTAATATGCACAGCACAGCCAAGTATTAATATGCACAGCACAGCCAAGCATTAATATGCACAGCACAGCCAAGTATTAATATGCACAGCACAGCTCAGCATTAATATGCACAGCACAGCCAAGCATTAATATGCACAGCACAGCCAAGTATTAATATGCACAGCACAGCCAAGCATTAATATGCACAGCACAGGCAAGTATTAATATGCACAGCACAGCTCAGCATTAATATGCACAGCACAGCCAAGTATTAATATGCACAGCACAGCCAAGTATTAATATGCACAGCACAGCCCAGCATTAATATGCACAGCACAGCCAAGTATTAATACGCACAGCACAGCCAAGTATTAATATGCACAGCACAGCCAAGTATTAATATGCACAGCACAGCCAAGTATTAATATGCACAGCACAGCCAAGTATTAATATGCACAGCACAGCCAAGCATTAATATGCACAGCACAGCCAAGCATTAATATGCACAGCACAGCCAAGCATTAATATGCACAGCTCAGCATTAATATGCACAGCACAGCCAAGTATTAATATGCACAGTACAGCCAAGTAATAATATGCACAGCACAGCCAAGTATTAATATGCACAGCACAGCCAAGTATTAATATGCACAGCACAGCCAAGTATTAATATGCACAGCACAGCCAAGTATTAATATGCACAGCACACGGGTCTGATTGGACAAGAACTCACACATGGGCCGTAAGACTGGGGTGCTTTTATTGGACGATCTGGGGGCTTTCACACAGCGGGGCATCCTAAATCAGGATGCCCTCAAGGTGGGGAACAAAACCCGGGATAATTAAAATCTTGAGTTTTGTTCCACTGTATATTATAATCATAATAAATGACTAAAAACTATATTATTAAAGCAGAACAAAATTGTCCTGCTCCGCTGTGTGAAGCCCCCCAGGGCACTGGTAATAACTCACCTTTCTCCAGTCCAGCGGTGCATGCGCGGGGTCTCATCCAATCAGAGCCACCTTCCGTGAGTCATTCGGCAAACAGCTCTGATTGTGTTCAATGGGGAGCGCACGCTGCCGTCTGCCCTGATTCCCCTCCGGGCATATAGGGTGCAGCAGTGCACGCTCCCCGTATAAGGCCGCTTACCGAAGGATGTGGACCGAGGAGAGGTGAGTTTTGCTGGGGGAACTGGGGGCGGTTCACACAGTGGGGCATCCCGATTCGGGCACAGAACAAAACTGGGGAAGCCAAATTCCTGTGTTTTGTTCCGCTTTAAATAGTGTAATAATATCATCTTTCTAAAATAAAAAAGGGACATCATTACAAGCAGTGCTACCGGAGATAGAAAGGGGGGACAGCACTTAGGCCCTTATTTAAGAAGGGATAGCGTCAGGTAGTGGCTGGTTAATGAGAGGTAGCGACAGGTGAACGCCGGACACGGCACGCAATTACACATTTATCAAGCAGAATCTGTTTAGCGACTGGGATAGCGCCATGTAGCGTCTGATTCATCATTTTCACAACCTAAGCGAACAGCGCCGGCGTTCAGCCTTGACCTATGACCTCTCGCTACCTGTCGCTCTCCCATACATTTCAATGAACGATCCTTTTCTTCTCTTTAAATAGGGTATTTGTTGTTTTTTTTTCTTCAAAAAATCCCAAATAATTCTGTGACCTCTTCTGGCATTGAATAAGCAGTTTTTTCAATTTTTTTTCATGTTTTATATATTTCTTCAGAAATGACATTACAGGTCTGCCATTAAAGTGTTCATGTTACAATGTTGCTACAATGTAATTCCATATGTTTTCGCTTTGTTACTAGTTGATAGATGCTGAGAAACAGACTTTAAACACACCGCCTCCTGCGCTCTGGGCTTCAACCAAGTATTTTTCAGCGCCAGAGATTTGTGAGGCTGTTTTTTTGCTGAATATGGTGTGAGTCGGTCGCTATGAGCAGTCGCTAACATGCGCTCCCATACAGCGCTGTACTGGTCAAATAGCGACTCCTCACAATGTATTCAACATTACTGAACAGCGACGGGCAGGCTGATTCATTAATAACGCCAGGTAGCGACAGATGAGCGTCCGTAGCAGGCATTTTCAGAGCGCCCGCTAGTAGTCGCTTTGCTCAGCAGTGGGTCGCTACTTCATAGCGACTCAGTCGCTGTTCAGAAATGTTGAATACATTGTGAGGAGTCGCTATTTGACCAGTACAGCGCTGTATGGGAGCGCATGTTAGCGACTGCTCATAGCGACCGACTCACACCATATTCAGCAAAAAAACAGCCTCACAAATCTCTGGCGCTGAAAAATGCTTTTCTGAAGCCCAGAGCGCAGGAGGCGGTGTGTTTAAAGTCTGTTTTTCAGCATCTATCCACTAGTAACAAAGCGAAAACATATGGAATTACATTGTAATAACATTGTAACATGAACACTTTAATGGCAGACCTGTAATGTCATTTCTGAAGAAATATTTAAAAAATCATAAAAATGTGAAAAAACTGCTTTTTCTATGCCAGAAGAGGTCACAGAGTTATTTCATACCTGGTCCTACTTAGGTCATACCTGGCGCTGTGCAAGGCTGAACGCCGGCGCTGTTCGCTGAGGCTGTGAAAATTATGAATCAGACGCTACATGGCGCTATCCCAGTCGCTAAACAGATTCTGCTTGATAAATGTGGAATTGCGTGCCGTGTCCGGCGTTCACCAGTCGCTACCTGCCGCTATCCCTTCTTAAATAAGGGCCTTAGTCGCTATAAACTAGCGACCCAAGGCTGAGCACTGCGACTACTAGCGGGGGCTCTGAAAATGCCTGCGACAGACGCTCATCTGTCGCTACCTGGCGTTAGTGATGAATCAGCCTGGCCGTGTAACACTGTTATACCTCACAACATTATAACATGGAAAGAGGGACAGATTTAATGTAACGCTGTTATACCTCGCTACTCTCTAAAATAAGGGACAATGTTTAGTGCAACACGGCTGTATCATAGCTCCTGACACAGAATGAGACAGAATGAGGGCGTGGCTGGGAGCTTTTTCAGGTTGTTTACGCATTCCCTCCATCTTCCATCTTTTCAGCTTTTAAAGATCTTCCTCCTTTTTTACCATCCCTCCATCCTTTTTTCCAGTTTGTTCTTTCTTCCTCTGTACCTTTCTCTCACTCTATCCTTCTTTCTCCAGTGTTCTCTCTCTCTCGCTCTCTTTATTCTTTCTTTCTTTTTCTCTTTCTTTCTTTCTTGCTCTTTCTCTCTCTATCTCCCTCTCTCTTTTTCTTTCTTTCTTTCTTTCTTTCTCTCTCTATCCTTCTTTCTCCGGTTTTCTCTTTCTCTCTCTTTATCTTTTTTTCTTTCTTTCTCTCTTTAGCTCTTTCTTTCTTGCTCTTTCTTTCTCTCTCTATCTCCCTCTCTCTCTTTCTTTCTTTCTTTCTTTCTATCTTTCCGTCTCTCTCTCTTTCATTCTCTCTCTATCCTTCTTTCTCCAGTTTTCTCTTTTCTCTCTTTATCTTTTTTCTTTCTTTCTCTCTCTCTCTTTCCTTTTCTTTCTTTATTTCTTATTTCCCCCTCTTTTTCTAGCCCTCTTCAACTCTTGTCTTTTTTATTTCTCCTACAGTCTCTAAATTTTCCCACATTTCCCCATATCGCTCTCATTTCCACAATTCTCTGCATCTTTCTTTTGTCACATTCCTCCCTCTCTCACTTTCCATATCATCCTCCTTTGTCTTTTCACCTTCTCTTCATATAATATACGATTATATTTTTCCTTCTCTCAGTTGCTTTTCCGCATTTCCCCTTATTTCTCTCTTGTCTACCTTCAGTCTTTCTGCATTCCCTCTGTTTTTCTTGCCCCCATTTCTCCCTCTTTTTCATGTTTCCTCTGTTACCTGGGGAGGGGGCATCCTGAAATCAACACTGATCCTTAGGCCCTTATTTAACAAGGGATAGCGACAGGTAGCGACTGGTGAGCGGCCGGTAATGACGGGCCCCGCCACGAGAACGCCGGCTCCCCTCCGCAATCACACATTTATCAAGCCGATCCTGCTTAGCGACTGACAGAGCGCCAGATAGCGACTCATTCATCATTATTCCAGCCTCAGCCCACAGCGCCAGCGTCCGACCTTGAACAGCGACAGGTATGACCTCTCGCTACCTGGCACGCTCCAATGCATTTCAATGGAGCAATCTTTAAATATTCATAATTAATTGCTATTAATGTTTTTTTTTTTTAAATGTCAAAAATTCTGTGACCACTTCTGCAATGTTAGGATTTTTTTTTATGGTTTAAAAAAAAAAAAAAAAAAAAAATTTGTGCAGAATTGATATTACAGGTCTGATATTAATGTATTCATATTACTAAATTATTTAAAAAACTTGTTTTTTTTGGTTTCCAAAAATATGGTTGTTTGGGGGTTAAAAATCTACTTTTAACACATCGCCGCCAGCGCTCTGGGGTTTAAACATGCATTTCACAGCGCGAGAATTTTTTGAGCGTGATTTGTTAATGAATATGGTGGGAGCCGGTCGCTAGGGCCAGTCGCTGTCATGCGCTCCCATACAGCGCGGAACCTGTCAAATAGCGACTCCTCACCCAATATTCAACATTACGGCAAACCGACTGAGTCGCTATCAACTACAGAACAACGGCCAAGCACAGCGACTACTAGCGGGCGCTCTGAAAATGCCGCTACAGTCGCTCAACTGTCGCTACCTGGCGCTATTAATGAATCGGCCTCCCCGTCTTCCTCTCTTTTACATTCCCTTCCCTTCTTTGTCCTGTTATCACATTCCTTCTTCCATCTTCCCATCATAATTCTCTATACCTTCCTCTTTGTTGCCTTCCCTCCATCTCTCTTTTCAACGTTTATTCCGTCTTCCTTTCCTATCACCTTCTCTACATCTTCCTCTCTTTTCCACATTCCCTCCATTTTTCTCTGACAACTGTTCTTTCGCCTTCTCTGTGTCTCCCTTTTTTTATCTTCCCTCAATCTTTCTCTGTTCCACATTCCTTCCATCTTTCCTAATAGCTTTTGTCCTTTTATTACCTTCGGTTTAGGTTTATTACCTATTACCTTTACTTTCTCCTTTTATGACCTTCCCTCCCCTATCTCTCTTTTCCTTCCATCAGCTTCTCTACACTTTCCTCTGTTTTCCACATTCCCACCATCTCTCTTATGTCACCTTACTTCTTTCTCTCTCTCTTTTCACCTTCTCTACATCTTTATTCTCTTTTCATCTCTTTCTTTTTTCCTCATTCCCTCCATCTTTCTCTCATCAGCTCCCTTGTATCTTTATTTATCACCTTCTGTAGCCCTTCCGCAGTTTTTACTCTATCCTTCTATCTCTCTCTTTTCCACATCCCCATCGTATTCTTAGAGGCCGATTCATTAATAGCGGCAGGTAGCGACAGTTGAGCGACTGTAGCGGCATTTTCACAGCGCCCGCTAGTAGTCGCTGTGCTTGGCCGTTGTTCGGTTGTTGATAGCGACTCAGTCGGTTTGCTGTAATGTTGAATATTGGGTGATGAGTCGCTATTTGACAGGTTCCGCGCTGTATGGGAGCGCATGATAGCGACTGGCCCTAGCGACCGGCTCCCACCATATTCATTAACAAATCACGCTCCAAAAATTCTCGCGCTGTGAAATGCTTGTTTAAACCCCAGAGCGCTGGCGGCGATGGGTTAAAAGTAGATTTTTAACCCCCAAACAACCATATTTTTGGAAACCAAAAAAAACAAGTTTGTAAAATAATTTAGTAATATGAATAATTAATATCAGACCTGTAATATCAATTCTGCACAAATTTTTTTTTTCCCTTAAAAAAATTATCTAAAATGGCAGAAGTGGTCACAGAATTTTTTACATTTAAAAAAAAAAAAAAACATTAATAACAATTAATTATTAATATTTAAAGATTGTTCCATTGAAATGCATTGGAGAGCGCCAGGTAGCGAGAGGTCATACCTGTCGCTGTTCAAGGTCGGACGCTGGCGCTGTGGGCTGAGGCTGGAATAATGATGAATGAGTCGCTATCTGGCGCTATCTCAGTCGCTAAGCAGGATTGGCTTGATAAATGTGTGATTGTGGTGGGGAGCCGGCGTTCTCGTGGCGGTGCCCGTCATTACCGGCCGCTCACCAGTCGCTACCTGACGCTATTCCTTCATAAATAAGGGCCTTATTGTCCCATTTTAACTTCTCTTCCTCTATTTTTACCTTCCTCTCATCTCACTTCTTTTCACATGCCCTCCATCCTTTTTGTCACGTTCCTTCATCATCTTTTTTTTAAAGCGGAACAACCCGACATTCTGACTATCCCAGGTTTCATTCTGTTCCCCAGATCAGGACGCCCTGCTGTGTGAGCCCCCCATATCGCCCCTAATAACTCCCACAGCGCATGCGCAGGCTCTCGTCCAATCAGAGCTGTTTGCCATGCATCTGCCAATGATCCTGTTTGTGGCAATTGGGCAGCAGCGGGCACACCCCCACCCTCATCCTATCAGAATGACGCACAGCCCAGAGATGCAGCCGTCAGGGTTTACATCAGTGATGGGGTCAGAAAGTGGAGGGTTCACACGAGGGGGCATCCCAAATTGGGAAGGCCATTGCCCAGCCCTGGAATCTTTTAGATGGGCAATCTTTTAGATTCCAGGGCCGGCTGTGTGAACCAAAACCCACACAGACTCCAGGGCAGGCATACTTGCTCCCCCGGGGCATGCAGATCGGGATGCCCCGCTGTGTGAAACCCCCCAGGTTGGCCAAAGCTCACCTTTGTTCCCTGGCCAATGGCACATGCGCAAGCAGCGGCCACATCCCGCTATCCTTTTAGCATGTGCCAGGCATTTGTGAATAGGCACGCTCCCTGCTAAAGGGAAGCAGGGGATGCCGCCACCAGCACACTCGGATCCGCTCACATTAGTCAAGCTCCTGGATAAAGGGGCGGGAGGGGATCCAAGCGAGCTGATTGGACGAGAGGTCGCACATGCGTCATAGGACCAAGGAAGGGTAAGTGAGATTGGGCGGCCTGGAGGGCTTCACATAGTGGGCAACCCCCGATCGGGGCACCCAGGGGGCAAAGCCCAAAACCCAGGATAGTCAAGCTCCTGGGGTTTGGTCCACTTTAACAACCTCCCTATACCTTGCTTTTTTTTCCTACCCTCCATCTGTCTCTTTTCCACATTCTCTCCATCATAGTCTTGTTGTCTCTAATTTTTACCTTTCCTCCATATCTCTCTTTTCCACATTCCCTCCATCATAGTCTTGTTGTCTCTAATTTTTACCTTTCCTCCATATCTCTCTTTTCCACATTCCCTCCATCATAGTCTTGTTGTCTCTATTTTTTACCTTTCCTCCATATCTCTCTTTTCCACATTCCCTCCATCAGAGTCTTGCTGTCTCTGTTTTTTACCTTTCCTCCATATCTCTCTTTTCCACATTCCCTCCATCAGAGTCTTGTCTCTTAATTTTTACCTTTCCTCCATATCTCTCTTTTCCACATTCTCTCCATCATAGTCTTGTTGTCTCTAATTTTTACCTTTCCTCCATATCTCTCTTTTCCACATTCCCTCCATCATAGTCTTGTCGTCTCTATTTTTTACCTTTCCTCCATATCTCTCTTTTCCACATTCCCTCCATCATAGTCTTGTCGTCTCTAATTTTTACCTTTCCTCCATATCTCTCTTTTCCACATTCCCTCCATCATAGTCTTGTCGTCTCTAATTTTTACTTTTCCTCCATATCTCTCTTTTCCACATTCCCTCCATCATAGTCTTGTCGTCTCTAATTTTTACCTTTCCTCCATATCTCTCTTTTCCACATTCCCTCCATCATAGTCTTGTCGTCTCTAATTTTTACTTTTCCTCCATATCTCTCTTTTCCACATTCCCTCCATCATAGTCTTGTCATCTCTAATTTTTACCTTTCCTCCATATCTCTCTTTTTCACAATCCATCCATTTCTCTCTTGTCACCTTCTTTCCATTTCAGGGGTGTACCCCCTGTATAGTCTGTACAGCGCCTGGCACTAGTGGCATCAGAGCGAGCTGCGGAGGCGTGTGTTGTCCCCATGTCTCCTCCTCCCTCCTCCTCCTCCCACTTATACTTACCTATCTAGCCATGCTGCCTCCTTCCCCCCGCCCCCATGCACACCCCAACCACACACCTCCAGCAGACGTATGCTGACATTGTGCCCCACTGCAAATTTGATAGTGAGTGTCTGGGTGAGCTGCAGGGAACAAAAGGCGAGTATAGGTATTTTTTCCTTTTTGCTTAGACAATCCCTTTGGGCATTTCATATAACCGCACTCACTGATTATAATTACCCATCATACAGAGGGACAGAAAGCGATCCTGAGGAGTCTCCTGAGTGTTGTGCTATTTGTGTAACCTCGTATAAGGGAATGTCCGAAATGCGAGCAGGACAGTCTCTGTGAATAATAAACACTGTCAGGAAACAAAGCCATGAGCTGGAATGTATGTGCTGCACCGAGTGAAGGATGAATGAATGATAGAGTGAGTGAAAAAGATAGATAAACAGAGAGAAAGAAAAATAGATAAAGCAAGAGAGAGAGAAAGAGATAAATAAATAGAGAGAGAGGGAAAGAGAAAGATAAAGAAAGAAAGAGAAGGAAAGAGAGAAATCCTGGGTTTTGGTCTGCTTTAAACCCAGCCCTAGCATTTAAGAGTCTAGGGCCGGATGAAAGGCCTCTTCAGTGTCATCCTGATTTGGGATGCCCCGATGTGTGAACACCCCACATTTCACCCAATCATGTGCGGGTCCCCTCCAGCATCTCCTGTGGGCACCTGCAGCAGGCATATCTGATTGGCTGGAGGTAGGTGCTTGCCAGTTGCCCAGCAGTAAATGCTCATTGCAAGTTCTGTGGGATCTCCAGTTCAAAGCAGCGGGTGATCCTAGTGGTGTCACACAGGGGCATCCCAAGCCTCTTCATCTCTAGTCATCTATTGTAGTAGCGGGTGATCCTAGTGGTGTCACACAGGGGCATCCCAAGCCTCTTCATCTCTAGTCATCTATAGTAGTAGAGGGTGATCCTAGAGGTGTCACACACAGGGCCATCCCAAGCCTCTTCCTCTCTAGTCATCTATTGTAGTAGCGGGTGATCCTAGAAGTGTCACACACAGGGGCATCCCAAGCCTCTTCATCTCTAGTCATCTACAGTAGTAGCAGGTGATCCTAGAGGTGTCACACAGGGGCATCCCAAGCCTCTTCATCTCTAGTCATCTACAGTAGTAGTGGGTGATCCTAGAGGTGTCACACACAGGGGCATCCCAAGCCTCTTCATCTCTAGTCATCTATAGTAGTAGTGGGTGATCCTAGAGGTGTCACACACAGGGGCATCCCAAGCCTCTTCATCTCTAGTCATCTATAGTAGTAGCGGGTGATCCTAGAGGTGTCACACACAGGGGCATCCCAAGCCTCTTCATCTCTAATCATCTATTGTAGTAGCGGGTGATCCTAGAGGTGTCACACACAGGGGCATCCCAAGCCTCTTCATCTCTAGTCATCTATTGTAGTAGTGGGTGATCCTAGAGGTGTCACACAGGGGCATCCCAAGCCTCTTCATCTCTAGTCATCTATAGTAGTAGAGGGTTATCCTAGAGGTGTCACACACAGGGGCATCCCAAGCCTCTTCCTCTCTAGTCATCTATAGTAGTAGCGGGTGATCCTAGAGGTGTCACACACAGGGGCATCCCAAGCCTCTTCATCTCTAGTCATCTATTGTTGTAGCGGGTGACCCTAGAGGTGTCACACACAAGGGCATCCCAAGCCTCTTCACCTTTAGTCATCTATTGTAGTAGCGGGTGACCCTAGAGGTGTCACACACAGGGGCATCCCAAGCCTCTTCATCTCTAGTCATCTGTTGTAGTAGCGGGTGATCCTAGAGGTGTCACACACAAGGACATCCCAAGCCTCTTCATCTCTAGTCATCTATTGTAGTAGCGGGTGATCCTAGAGGTGTCACACACAAGGGCATCCCAAGCCTCTTCACCTTTAGTCATCTATTGTAGTAGCGGGTGATCCTAGAGGTGTCACACACAGGGGCATCCCAAGCCTCTTCCTCTCTAGTCATCTATAGTAGTAGTGGGCGATCCTAGAGATCCATACATTAGATCCATACATTAGATCCATACATTAAATTCTGCGAAGACATGCTGAACCCAACCAGGACCTATAAGAAACAACTACATAACAAACCATGGTTCAACAACACGATTAAAAAAGGAAGGAAAAAGAGACGGCACACAAACAAGGTAACCTCACTGAGTACAGGAAATATAGGAATCTCCTTACTAAGGAGATAAAAGCTGCAAAAAGATCATACTCACACAATTTAGAGAATACATTTTCAAAATCCAACTCCAGAGCACTATGGGCGGGTGTCAAGCAAGTAACGAATTTCAAAGGCACCGCCCCTACCATCAACCCGAGCATGGATCTCGCTGAAGAACTGAACCAGTTCTATTGCAGATTCGACACAATGAAGCTAAGCAAAAGTCCAGTGAGCCCCCCTCCAATGGAAAGTAGTACATCCCACAGACTTGCTATGCCCAAACCAAACTTAGAAGTGTCAGACATAAGGAAGATCCTACTTACGCTCAACACCAAGAAAGCTTCTGGCCCTGATGGGATCTCCCCAACATGCCTAAAAGTGTGTGCGAATGAATTGGCTCCAATTCTTACCGGTATCTTCAAGGGCTCACTGAAGGCGGGTATAGTCCCTGACTGCCTGAAGAACTCAGTCATCATTCCAGTTCCTAAGACGTCATCTGCCACAGCCCTGAACGACTACAGACCCATCGCTCTTACCTCAGTGGTGATGAAAGTCTTCGAGCGACTGATAATACCAGTCCTAAATGAGGCTATCGGCTCAAAGTGGAATCCACGTATAAAGCGAACAGATCCGCAGAAGACGCGGTCAACCATGCAATGCAACTTACATTAAACCATGTGGATCAACCCAGCTCATACGCCAGACTCTTATTCGTAGACTTCTCTTCCGCCTGAATTCTGAATAGGAAACTGCTCTCACTGGGCATCTCACCAGATCTCTCTGGCTGGATCACCAACTTCCTCACAAACAGAACCCAAAGAGTCAAACTAGGCCCCTTTATCTCTTCATCCAGAATAAGGTTGCGTTCTGTCCCCCCTCCTCTTCTCCATATACAGAAATGACTTCACGTCAACAGACCCATAAATCAAAATCATCAAGTTTGCGGACGACACAAATCTAGTAGGCCTTATCAACAACACAGACGAGTCTCCCTAGCGAACACAAATAAAAAATCTGGTAACCTGGAGCGAAGAGAATAACCTCATCCTCAACACCCAGAAAACGGTTGAGCTGATTGTCGACTTCAGGCGGTCCCACCCAGCGCACAGTCCCATCTCCATGGGTAAGGATGATGTCAATATCGCTACCAGCGCAACATTCCTCGGCACGGTGATAACTAATGACTTGAAGTGGAGTAGGCATGCCGCCGTTGTCCTAAAGAAGGCTCAACAGAGACTGTATTTCCTAAGACAACTTTCAAAATACGGAATGTCTAAAAGGATCCTGAAGACCTTCTACATCGGTGCAGTAGGCTCGCTCCTGAGCTCCTCCTTCACTGCTTGGTATTGTGGGATCACGGCCAAAGACAAGATCAGGCTGAAGAGAATCACCAGGACTGCTGAGCGGATCATAGGGTGTCCCCTACCTGACCTAGATGAACAATTCAAGGAAAGGATCCGCTCAAGGGCAAAAAGAATAGTTGGAGACCCCACACACCCAGGTCACCCCTTCTTCAATCTCCTACCATCTGGACGAAGGTACCGGGCTCTCTCGTCCAGGACCTCTCGGTATAAAAACAGTTTCTTCCCACTTGCAGTTAAAGCACTGAATAATCAACTCTAAGAATCCTGGAAAAAACTTTCGGTCCCCAGCGCATCACCAGTTACTTAAAGGAATATCGTATGTAACTAAATCCCTTGTAAATATGTATAACTAGCAAATGTTTAAATCCCCATTGATGTATATAGCTGTGTGTCTAGCAAATGTTCTATGGAGAACCCCCCTTCCAAAAAGTATTCCTTGTTTGTACTCTGTACTTACTTGGCGACCAATAAAGTATTCGTAGTATTCGTATTCATAGAGGTGTCACACACAGGGGCATCCCAAGCCTCTTCCTCTCTAGTCATCTATAGTAGTAGCGGGTGATCCTAGAGGTGTCACACACAGGGGCATCCCAAGCCTCTTCATCTCTAGTCATCTATAGTAGTAGCGGGTGATCATAGAGGTGTCACACACAGGGGCATCCCAAGCCTCTTCATCTCTAGTCATCTATGGTAGTAGCGGGTGATCCTAGAGGTGTCACACAGGGGCATCCCAAGCCTCTTCATCTCTAGTCATCTATGGAAGTAGCGGGTGATCCTAGAGGTGTCACACACAGGGGCATCCCAAGCCTCTTCATCTCTAGTCATCTATGGAAGTAGCGGGTGATCCTAGAGGTGTCACACACAGGGGCATCCCAAGCCTCTTCATCTCTAGTCATCTATAGTAGTAGCGGGTGATCATAGAGGTGTCACACACAGGGGCATCCCAAGCCTCTTCATCTCTAGTCATCTATGGTAGTAGCGGGTGATCCTAGAGGTGTCACACAGGGGCATCCCAAGCCTCTTCATCTCTAGTCATCTATGGAAGTAGCGGGTGATCCTAGAGGTGTCACACAGGGGCATCCCAAGCCTCTTCATCTCTAGTCATCTATAGTAGTAGCGGGTGATCCTAGAGGTGTCACACACAGGGGCATCCCAAGCCTCTTCATCTCTAGTTATCTATGGAAGTAGCGGGTGATCCTAGAGGTGTCACACACAGGGGCATCCCAAGCCTCTTCATCTCTAGTCATCTATAGTAGTAGCAGGTGATCATAGAGGTGTCACACACAGGGACATCCCAAGCCTCTTCATCTCTAGTCATCTATAGTAGTAGCAGGTGATCATAGAGGTGTCACACACAGGGGCATCCCAAGCCTCTTCATCTCTAGTCATCTATAGTAGTAGCAGGTGATCATAGAGGTGTCACACACAGGGGCATCCCAAGCCTCTTCATCTCTAGTTATCTATGGAAGTAGCGGGTGATCCTAGAGGTGTCACACACAGGGGCATCCCAAGCCTCTTCATCTCTAGTCATCTATAGTAGTAGCAGGTGATCATAGAGGTGTCACACACAGGGGCATCCCAAGCCTCTTCATCTCTAGTCATCTATAGTAGTAGCAGGTGATCATAGAGGTGTCACACACAGGGACATCCCAAGCCTCTTCCTCTCTAGTCATCTATAGTAGTAGCGGGTGATCCTAGAGGCGTCACACAGGGGCATCCCAAGTCTCTTCATCTCTAGTCATCTATAGTAGTAGCTGGTGATCCTAGAGGTGTCACACACAGGGGCATCCCAAGCCTCTTCCTCTCACTTATAAGTCACTTATTTGCAGATAATTGGCTTGTTTTTTATGAAATAGGAGACCACACTCCACAAAGAACAAACATAGAGGGTTTAATGATGTCTAATAATAATAATAATAATCCCATTTAATGAGCTCAGCGGTTTGCACATAGTACACAGTGTGCAGCGAGTACAGTCCCTTCTGAGTTACAGCCTTGCTGTACAGACCCTGATTCAGCCAAAAAAGATCCTTTAAAGTGGACCAAGACCCTTGACACTGGGCTCTAGAGTGTAAAAGATGCCAGGGCCGAGTAAAAGTCTTTGCCAGGACCTTCCTTTCTAATTTGGTATACGCTGTTGTTTTAAAGTGGATGAAAACCCAGGATTTTGGCTATCCTGGCTTTTGGTCCTTGCCCCCTGGGCTCCCCGATCGGGGATGCCCAGCTGTGTGAAACCCCCGGGTTGCCCGATCTCACATATCTTTCCATGGTCATCTGGCGCATGTGCAGCCCTCTCATCTAATCAGCGCTTAGATCCTCTTGAGCCCCTTCATCCAGGGACTCGTCTAATGCTAGCAGATCCGAGCGCGCTGGCGGCCAAATCCCCGCTACCCTTTAACAGGGAGTGTGCCCACGCCGGCCATTCACAAATGCCTGGCATGCCCCCTGCTAGAGGGATAGTAGGGATGTGGCTGCTGCTCGCGCATGCACAGTTGGACTGGGAACAAATGTGAGTTTTCAGGCGATCTGGGGTGTTTCACACAGCGGGGCATCCCTTATCGGAATTACTAAATATTGTGGGTACTGCGGCAAGCCTGTTTTCTTTGGTGCCAAGGGCTTAGTTCAAACTAGGGGCCCAGCTATCACATACAGGTTCTATAGGGGCAAGACGTTGTGGTTGTGTGGGGCCCAAAAATTCTGGATGGTAGTCCTGCAAAGAGATAATTGATAAGAGCTTTCCCCTGACACCATTGAATCCTGCGATCTGACAGCCTCTGTGTGTCTTGGGTAATTTTTTCTTTTGGAATAGAGACAGGCAGGCCCGGCTCCAGGTTTATATGGGCCCTTGGGCGGCATGGTCTCAGTGGGCCCCTTTGTGGTGAAGAGTTACGTCCCAAATCTGGATGCCCCCTAAGGATCATGCTATTTGAACCAAAACTCTAGTCTTGGTCTACTTTGAAGCGCACCAAACCCCTTTAAACCTGACCTCGAAGTCTAAACAAATCTAGATCCTCCTGATTTTGGATGTCCCTGTGTGTGACCCCTTCCCCCCCCTTTGTTCATTACTTTCCTGGAACTGGTGAATGCACTGTGGGGTCGCCAGTTTGAGTAAACGGCCAAACCAGGGGGGTTCTTTCACAAACAGTGGCATCCCAAATTGAGATGCCCCTGTAAAGCGGACCAAAACCCAGGGGTGGAATTGCTTGCATGGAGGGTATGTCAGCGATCCCAGGGGGTGTCACACAGTAGGGTATCACAGATTGGGAAGCTCCAGGGATAGGAAATCAGCTTGGGGCGGGCAATTTAAAAGCAGAACAAAACCCAGCACTTCCTCCCCTGGAATCTAAATCGAGATGCCCCGTTGTGTAAAACCCTGCGATTCGAGGAGATGTGGGCACCAGCTGTGATGGTGCCCTACCAGTCTGCTGCTGATCCAGCGCCGTTGCACACCCCAAAGGCCGGTCCTGTCAGTGGGCCCCCCCTGGAAAGTGGGGGCCCCCGGCAGCTGCCCCACCTTGCCGGGTGCTGACGCCAGCCCTGGAGAAGGGGCCACCATCAGGCCAGATGGGGCCCAGGAGGCTGTACTGGGGGTCCCCAGCCAAGCATTTCTGATGGCTGCCCTGCCCTGAGCCTTAATGACTATCTCAAATAACCAATTTAGGACGTCCCTTCGGTGTGAACCTCACTGGCTCACCTAGTTTATTGACCTCCCACAGCGCATGCACTTCTTCAATCAGTTCTATATGCCATGTATATGAATGAACAGCACAGGAGTATGATTGAATACAAAACCCACCATAGTGTCATGGGAGCGGCTGGCACCATTTTGGCTCCATCCCTCTGGCTGTGCATCATACCTACCAACCTTTCAAGGTGGGAAAGAGGGACATTTTTCAAAATAGACCACGCCCCCTCATTGAGAGATGGATAGGTGATACATTGTAACAGTTAAAACAATAGAAACACTTTAAATAGGCAAATGAATCATTCATTGATGCAGATCTACGTGTTGCACCTCAAAGAGGGGCAAATGAGACCAACGATGGTTAGGGGGACATGGACTCCAAAGGGGGACAGTCCCTCCAAATCAGGGACACTTGGGAGGTATGTGTGCATGGCCGTGCCAGCCAATCAGGCCTGGCGCATGCATCAGCTGGAGCAGTGGCGGATGCATTGTGGGCAGAAACATAACTATAGGGGGTGCAGAGGTTGCAACCGCACAGGGGGCCCATGAGGTCAGGGGGCCCCGTCATTGTTTCTCTCTCTTATTTCTTATAGTTTACTCTCTTTGATGCTTCAAAATGTAGTTGTCTAGTTGTATCCAATTTAGTTGAAACAACAGGAAAAAGGTTACTGTATGAGCCCTGAAGAGGCCCCACTCACACCAGGGCCTGGTCACATTTAGTAACGCAACTGTTGTGATCATTACATATGCGCAGCAGCCAATCAGGGGATTTTTGCAAAGCAGGGCATCCCAAATTGAAATGGGACGGGGAACTGGACAGTCCTAGAGTCATTTAGACCAGCAATGTAGGGTTTTGGCCAGGGATAGCCTTAGGCTAAGTGTCCCCCTGTGCAAGATTTCAGGATGGCGCCCCCTAGAGACACACCTACACAAAATGGAAAGCGAGCAACAGTGGAAACAGGAGAGAAAGTGGAGGTAAGAAGGGAAAACAAAGAAAGAGAGAGAGAAAAGGAAACAAAGAGAAAAAGAATGAATGAAAGAGTGAGTGAGAAAGAGAGAGAGAGAGAGAAAGACAGATAAACAGAGAGAGAAAGAGGAGGTGAGAAAGGGAAACAAAGAAAGCGAAAGAGAAAAGGAAACAAAGAGAAAAAGAATGAATGAATGAAAGAGTAAGTGAGTGAGTGAGAAAGAGAGAGAGAGAAAGACAGATAAACAGAGAGAGAAAGAGGAGGTGAGAAAGGGAAACAAAGAAAGCGAGAGAGAAAAGGAAACAAAGAGAAAAAGAATGAATGAATGAAAGAGTAAGTGAGTGAGTGAGAAAGAGAGAGAGAGAAAGACAGATAAACAGAGAGAGAGAAAGGAGGTGAGAAAGGGAAACAAAGAAAGCGAGAGAGAAAAGGAAAGAAAGAGAGAAAGAATGAATGAATGAAAGAGTGAGTGAGTGAGAAAGAGAGAGAGAGAGAGAAAGACAGATACACAGAGAGAGAAAGAGGAGGTGAGAAAGGGAAACAAAGAAAGCGAGACAGAAAAGCAAAGAAAGAGAGAAAGAATGAATGAAAGAGTGAGTGAGAGAGAATGAAAGATAGATGTATTTTGTTTTTGTTGTGGTGACCCCTGACCACAGTATCCCACAGCAAACCTCGGGGCTGCTGCAACCCCCAACCCCATTTGGATGGCAATCAGCCTAAAAAAAACAGATGGTATACTAAAAGCAGAACAAAACCCAATAGGGTCAGCTCTAGAATCTAAAAGTTTCCAGGGCCAGCCGCTGGCTTTACCCTGGGGCATCCAAATCTGTGTGAAGCGCCCCCCCCCCCCCTTCCCGGGGTGGCTCAAAATTTCCTGGATCCCTTCTTGAATCCCCTGACAATGAAAACATTGGATCTTTGGCCGGTGTGCACACTCCCGCCCGAACATTTGCTGCTGGGGATGCGGACGCTCGCACTCCCTCACAGCTGTTTGCCAAACAATACACAATCCCAAATTGAAATGGGACAAGGAACTGGCTGGTCCTGGAGTAATTTAGACTCTAGGGCTGGCAATGTAGGGCTTTAGACCGCTTTGTGTTTTGGTCAGGGCTAGCCTTGAGCTAAGGCCCTTATTTATGAAGGAATAGCGACAGGTAGCGACTGGTGAGCGACCGGTAATGACAGGCACCGCCACGAGAACGCCGGCTCCCCACCACAATCACACATTTATCAAGCCGATCCTGCTTAGCGACTGAGATAGCGCCAGATAGCGACTCATTCATCATTATTCCAGCCTCAGCCCAGAGCGCCAGCGTCCGACCTTGAACAGCGACAGGTATGACCTCTCGCTACCTGGCGCTCTCCAATGCATTTCAATGGAACAATCTTTAAATATTCATAATTAATTGTTATTAATGTTTTTTTTTTTTTTTTTTTAAATGTGAAAAATTCTGTGACCACTTCTGCCATTTTAGATAATTTTTTTAAGGGAAAAAAAAAAAAATGTACAGAATTGATATTACAGGTCTGATATTAATGTATTCATATTACTAAATTATTTAAAAAACTTGTTTTTTTGGTTTCCAAAAATATGGTTGTTTGGGGGTTAAAAAACTACTTTGAACCCATCGCCGCCAGCGCTCTGGGGTTTAAACAAGCATTTCACAGCGCGAGAAACGTAGATAAATGTTGTAAATAACAATGAGAGAACGAAAGAAAGGAGGAAAGGCAGAGAAGGTAAGAAAGAATGAGAGAAAGAAAGAGAGCTGAATAGGGCTAAAAGAGGTTAGGGGAAAAAAATTAGGTATACAGGGAAAGAGAGAGCAGAACTGGAAAATAGAGATGGCAGGAAGGTAAAAATAAAGAAGTTAAAAAGAAAGGAAGAAATGAGCAAAAAAGAAAGAGAGAGAGGGGGGTACTTTGAAAAAGAATAGAAGCCCGCTGGTGCAGTTGAGAGCGCCTGACGCAGATAGATCGGGATGGCACACACCTCAAAAGCCGCTGATGTATTTCTTGGCTTTTGCTTTATTTTTTTGCCCAAGGGCCTTATTCATCAAGGGATAGCGGCAGGTAGCGGCATGAGAACGCCGGACACAGCACGCAATTCCACATTTATGAAGCAGATTCTGTTGAGTGATTGGGATAGCGCCATGTAGCGTCCGATTCATTATTATCCCAGCCTAAGCAAACAGCGCCGGCGTTCAGCCTTGCAGAGCGCTACGTATTACCTCTCGCTACCTGTCGCTCTCCCATACATTTCAATGAACATTCTTTTACTTCTCTTTAAACAGGCGTTTTTTTAAATATTTTTTTTTTATTCTCAAATAATGTTGTGACCTCTCCTGTCCTTGAAAAAGCCATTTTTTATATATTTATGCAGAATTTACATTACAGGTCTGCCATTGATGTGCTCATGTTACAATGTAATAACAATGTCATTCCATATGTTTTCGCTTTGTTACTGGAGGATACATGTTCAAAAACAGCCTTTATTCATACAGCCTCCGGCGCTCTGGGCTACAGTGAAGCATTTTTGAGGGCCGGCGGTGCGTGAGGCTGTTTTTTTTTATGAATATGGTGTGAGTCGGTCGCACTGACCAGTCGCTACCATACAGCGCTGTACTGCTAATATAGCGACTCCCCACAATGTATTCATCAATGCTGCACAGGGATTGAGGCGCTCTGAACTAGCGAACCACGGCCTACTAGCGGGCGCTCTGAAACGCCTCCAATCTGCGCGCTCGGAGCCGCTCACGTCACGGCGTCTGGGAGGCCGATTCATTAATAGCGCCAGGTAGCAACAGATGAGCGACAGTAGCGTTATTTTCACAGCGCCCGCTAGTATTCGCTGTGCTTGGCCGTTGTTCGGTTGTTGATAGTGACTCAGTCGGTGTGCGGTAATGTTGAATACGGGGTTAGGAGTCGCTGTTTGACAGGTTCCGCGCTGTATGGGAGCGCATGATAGCGAATGGCCATAGCGAACGGCTCCCAGCATATTCATTAACAAATCACGCTCCAAAAATTCTCGCGCTGTAAAATGCTTGTTTAAACCCCAGAGCGCTGGCGGCGATGGGTTAAAAGTAGTTTTTTAACCCCCAAACAACCATATTTTTTGAAACCAAAAAAAACAAGTTTATAAAAACATTTTGTAATATGAATACATTAATATCAGACCTGCAGAAGTGGTCACAGAATTTTTGACATTTAAAAAAAATAACTAAATAAATAATAGCAATTAATTATGAATATTTAAACATTGCTCCATTGAAATGCATTGGAGAGCGCCAGGTAGCGAGAGGTCATACCTGTCGCTGTTCAAGGTCGCTCGCTGGCGCTGTGGGGTAAGGCTGGAATAATGATGAATGATTCGCTATCTGGCGCTAAGCAGGATCGGCTTGATAAATGTGTGATTGCGGAGGGGAGCCGGCGTTCTCGTGGCGGTGACCGTCATTACCGTTCGCTCACCATTCTCTACCTGGCGCTATCTCTTGTTAAATAAGGGCCTAAGACTTCATCAGCTGCTCCGAGGGTGCTGGCGGCCACGTTCCTCACTACCCTCTAACAGGGAGCGTGCCTGTGCCGGCCATTAATAAATGCCTGCCGCAGGCACGCACCTGGCTAGAGGGATAGCGGGGATGCGGCCGTGGCTCGTGCATCCGCCATTGGACCAGGAAACAAGGTAAGTGTATGGGGTGACCTGGGGAGTTTCACATTTTGGATGCCCCGGGGGGAGTGAATTGATTGGCCCAGAAGTCTTAAAGATTCCCGGGCCGATCGCGGTGTTTGGTCCACTTTAAATCAGCCGATGAAGTTATTGTTGTGTGTGAAATATTGGGGCCGCTCTGTTGTGAAGATCATGTCCCGGGCAGGGGGAAGCTGGGAGCCGCATGCCAAGAGGTGTTAAGTGGCGGATGAGCTTATTTTTTTGCTGTGGCATTGAATGGGGCAGCCGAGCCCCCCTGGCAGTGGAGGGCTGAAGGCGATTCAGAGGAGAGAAGGGGCTTTTCATGGCTTTATATTGTCCCTGAACGGATGTTCTCAGGCTCTTTGTGGCTCAGGCTCGGCCTCACAGAGCTCAGATCTCCCGTGCCAAAGCCTTGTCTTGATGGAGGCTTGAAGGCAAAAGCATCTCCCAGGCAGCGGCCAGAGGCTCCCAAACCGTCCCAACCATTCTTTTGTTGGGGTCGCTGTGTATACACACACCAGATTACGCCATCAGCCGCCAGACAATGCGCCATTAATCCCCGGCCGCTCTTCCTGGGAACGGCCAAGATGGGACACCCAGGATGGAGGGTCTCGCCGAGGAAGGGGCAGCCCGTATCGGCTTCTTCATATCAATAGATTACGTGGCCTCCTAAAACCGAACACAAGAAATGTTTTGTATTTTGTTTTTGTTGTGGTGATTTAACTTTAAAGTGGACCTCTGGACGTAGTATCCCACAGCAAACCTCGGGCTGTTGCTCCCCCCCCCCCCCAGCCCCTAGTATCCCGCAACCCACAGAATTTGGAAAAAAACAGACGGTATACTAAAAGCAGAACTGTACCACTTGCCATAGAGATAGTAGCCTCCACCACTTGACATAGAGATGGTGGCCTCCACCACTTGCCATAGAGGGGAGCCTTCTCCACTTGCCATATAGATTGTTGTCTCCACCACTTGCCATAGAGATGTTGGCCTCCACTACTTGCCATAGAGGGGGGCTTCACCAATTGCCATAGAGATGGTGGCTTCCACCACTTGCCATAGAGGGGGTCCTTCACCACTTGCCATAACTTGCCATAACACCACTTGCCATAACAATGGGGGTCTCCACCACTTGCCATAGAGATGGTGGCCTGCACCACTTGCCATAGAGGGGGCCTTCACCACTTGCCATAGAGATGGTGGCCTGCACCACTTGCCATAGAGATGGTGGCCTGCACCACTTGCCATAGAGATGGTGGCCTGCACCACTTGCCATAGAGATGGTGGCCTGCACCACTTCCCATAGAGATGGTGGCCTGCACCACTTGCCATAGAGATTGTGGCCTCTACCACATGCCATAGAGATGGTGTCCTCTACCACTTGCCATAGAGATTGTGGCCTGCACCACTTGCCATAGAGATGGTGGCCTGCACCACTTGCCATAGAGATGGTGGCCTGCACCACTTGCCATAGAGATGGTGGCCTGCACCACTTGCCATAGAGATGGTGGCCTGCACCACTTGCCATAGAGATGGTGGCCTGCACCACTTGCCATAGAGAGGGGGCCTCTGCCACATGCCATAGAGATTGTGGCCTGCACCACTTGCCATAGAGATTGTGGCCTCTACCACATGCCATAGAGATGGTGTCCTCTACCACTTGCCATAGAGATTGTGGCCTGCACCACTTGCCATAGAGATGGTGGCCTGCACCACTTGCCATAGAGATTGTGGCCTGCACCACTTGCCATAGAGATTGTGGTCTGCACCACTTGCTATAGCGATGGAGCCTCTACCACTTGCCACAGAGAGGGGGCCTCTACCACTTGCCATAGAGATGGTGGCCTGCACCACTTGCCATAGAGATGGTGGCCTGCACCACTTGCCATAGAGAGGGGACCTCTACCACTTGCCATAGAGATGGTGGCCTGCACCACTTGCCATAGAGATGGTGGCATGCACCACTTGCCATAGAGAGGGGGCCTCTACCACTTGCCATAGAGATGGTGGCCTGCACCACTTGCCATAGAGATGGTGGCCTGCACCACTTGCCATAGAGAGGGGGCCTCTACCACTTGCCATAGAGATGGTGGCCTGCACCACTTGCCATAGAGATGGTGGCCTGCACCACTTGCCATAGAGAGGGGGCCTCTACCACTTGTTTCCAGTGAGCCCCTGAGCTGTGGTGTTATGCTGTATGTTTTCTTTATAAGAGTAGACATTGATGGATCAGCGTATAATTGATCCCCCTCCCCCGCCCCCTGTGATGTCTGGGACATAATTTTGAAATTTTGAGATAGGAGGATAGGGGTAAAAAAACATTTGGCCCTTTGGTCTGCTTTAACTTTGGGTCCAATTTAAAGTGGAACAAAACCCGGGAATTTGTTCCATTCCGGTGGCATTCCAACTTGGGATGCCCCACTGTGTGAAACCCCACAGAAAGCCCCACACAGCTCACCTCTTCCACGTTTCAGTGGCACATGCGCAGGTGCTCAGCCAATGGGAGTGGTTTGCTCTGTTTACCTCTTTTGGTAAGCGGCTCCAATAGACTTTAATGGGGGAGAACGTGCTGCCGCATCCCCTGTATCCCCAGTCTTATGCGCACAACGCAGGGGATGGGCTTAGCACGCGATTGCCAATCAAAACAATGCAAGCCGCCTGCCGAATTACATAGTCACAGCGGGCGTATATCATTGGACGAGAGCCGCCACATGCCCCGCTGGACTGGAAAAAGGTAAGAGATTACCGGTGACCTGGGGGCTTCACACAATGGGGCATGCCCAGGGGGAAAGCCAGCGGCCAGCCCTGGATTTTTTTAGATTGCAGGCCGGCCACTGGTGGGTAGGTAGCAGGTAGGAAGTCAGGGAACAGGTTAGAAGAGGACCGAGTGAATTCTGCCACAGGGTCTGGAAGAAGTTGGGCCAAACTTCCCCAATCAAAACAATGAGAGCTGCCTGCTAAATGGCATACAGGCTGATTCATCATTAGCGGCAGGAAGCAACAGATGAGCGCCTGTAGAGCGGATTTCAGAGCGCCCGCTAGTAGTCACTGTGCTCGGACGTGGTTCGCTAGTTCAGAGCGTCTCAGTCGCTGTGCAGCATTGATGAATACCTTGTGGGGAGCCGCCATATGAACAGTACAGCGCTGTATGGGAGAAAATGGTAGCGACTGGTCAGTGTGACCGACTCACACCATATTCATCAAAAAAACAGCCTCAAACAGCACTGGCGCTCCAAAATGCTTCGCTGTAGCCCAGAGTGCCGGAGGCTGTGTGATTAAAGGCTGTTTTTTAACATGTATCCACCAGTAACAAAGCAAAAACACATGGAATTACATTGTAATAACATTGTAACATGAACACATTAATGCCAGACCTGTAATGTCAATTCTGCATAAATATATAAAAATTAAAAAAGTGTGAAAAAATTGCTTTTTCAAGGCCAGGAGAGGTCACAACATTATTTGAGATTTAAAAAAAAGAAATTAATAAAAACCCCCCTGTTTAAAGAGAAGTAAAAGAACGTCCATTGAAATGAATGGGGGAGCGACAGGTAGCGAGAGGTCATACGTGGCGCTCTGCCAGGCTGAATGCCGGCGCTGTACGCTGAGCCTGGGATAATGATGAATCGGATGCTACATGGCGCTATCCCAGTCGCTCACCAGAATCCGCTTGATAAATTTGTAATTGTGTGCCATGTTCGGCGTTCACCTGCCGCTGTACAGGCTCTACCTGTCGCTATCCCTTCATGAATAAGGCCCATAGTCACAGCGGGCAGATCTCATTGGACGAAAGCCGCTGAATGGGCCGTTGGACTGGGAAAAGGTAAGAGATTACCGGTGACCTGGGGGGCTTCACACAATGAGGCATCCCGATTCAGGATACCCGGGGGGGAAAGCCAGCGGCCGGCCAGCAATCTAAAATAATCCAGGGCCAGCTGCTGGCTTTAAAGTGGACCAACACCCAGGGGGGATCGGCCCAGGAATCTATAAGATTCCCGGGCCGATCAGACCCCTCCCCGCGGGGCATCCGAAATCGGGATGTCCTGCGGGGTGAAACCCCCCAGGAAGGCCACAATCCTACCTTTTCCACGTTCCAGCGGCGCATGTGCGTCCGCCGCCGCTGCCTCCCGCGCGTCCCTCTAGCAGGGCACGCTCCCCCGCTGGGCGTTTGTGAATGCCCGCCGCGGGTGCGCTCCCTGTAAGAGGGACGCGCAGGAGGCGGCAGACGCGCTCTGCTTGTCCGGTGCTGCCTCCTGCTTTTCCGGATTGGCTGCAGCGGTCACGTGGGAGCGGGGAGAGGTGAGTTTTCGGGGCTTTCTGGGGGGTTTCACACAGCGGGGCACCCCCGATCGGGGTACCCCACCGAAGTGGAACAAAACCAAGGATAGTCAAAATCCTGGGTGTTGGTCCACTTTAAGGTAGGTTTCCCTCCTGCTGTAGGTAGGTAGCAGGTGGGCAGTCAAGGAACAGGTAGGAAGAGGAGTGAGTGAATTCCGAGCAGTGTGCCCCTCCCCAGGAATTCTCCCTCTACTCCTTATGGCTAGTGGATCCCTGCCTATGGCTGTCTGGTGCTTGTAGTTCCGCATGTTCCTGAGACAGATTTTCCAGTGAGAGGCGATCATATTATTTAATCTGTCTCTTTATTTTTCATCGGAGTTCCAATCAACCTTAAAGTGGACCAACACCCAGGGGGGATCGGCCCGGGAATCTATAAGATTCTCGGGCCGATCAGATCCCTCCCCGCGGGGCATCCGAAATCGGGATGTGAAACCCCCCAGGAAGCCCACAATCCTACCTTCTCCCCGTTCCAGCAGCGCATGCGCGTCCGCCGCCGCCGCCGCCTCCCGCGCGTCCCTCTAGCAGGGCTCGCTCCCGCGTTGGCCGTTTGTGAATGGCGCTCCCTGTAAGAGGGACGCGTAGGAGACGGCCGCGGACGCGCTCTGCTTGTCTGCTGCCTCTCGCTTGTCCATATGCGGGGATTGGCTGCAGCGGTCACGTGGGAGCAGGGTGAGGTGAGTTTTCGGGGCTTTCTGGGGGGTTTCACCCGATCGGGGTGCCCCGCGGAAGTGGACCAAAACCCAGGATAGTCAAAATCCTGGGTGTTGGTCCACTTTAAAGCGGAGCTGATACCCCGACAATAGTCTCTAAGCGGAGGCTGGATGCTGCGTCTGCGCTGTGTGTGGCTCACGAGTGAGGTGCCCAAATCAAATAAACACCACTTAACCCTTCGCTGTGTCCCGGGTGAGTCAGTGTTTCCATCCGCCGGAGTCTTGGCTTCTTGTCTGGAGCTGAAGCTGCTCCTGACTGATCACACAGCGACCCAGCGACCCTCCCCGGCGACACAGCTGGCTAATAGGGGAACTCGTTTTTTTTAGCCACCAACAACCAATTATTGCTGTACACATAGGGAATCTGGAAAATGCTCATCCTGGTGGTGCAACAAGGGAAGAATCGGGAACCCTGGAGGTGTAACAATTTATGCTTTGGGCAGGGCCGGCTCCAGGTTTATGTGGGCTCTTGGGCAGGGCCAGATTATTAGGGGGGCACGTGCCCCGGGGCCTCCACCACTTGCCCTGCAAAGGGGGCTTCCACCAACCTTTGGGTTATGGTCTGGTCCAGGAGGCTTTTCAGTCTTTGGCCTGACGGGTCGCAGGGCCAGCAACAAAGCTATCGGCAGCAGTGTGGGCCCCCTGCACCTAGGCAAACCTGCAGCCAAAGCCTCCACAGGGCAGGATGGAGAGTCTAGAGCAGCAAAGCCGCCGCCAGCAACGCTACAGTGATGGGTGCAGAGCTGTCACTGCACATAAGCCACCAAGCTCAGCCGCTGGCAGCTCAATGCAGGGAACTGGTTTCTGCTGGACCAGCCGGGCGACTACACGACCCCCACCCAGAATGGCAAAGCAGGAGTTCCCGAGCAGCACGCACCCGCACAAGGGTGGCACTGGAAAAAAAATACTGTATCTGGGGCCTCCACTACACTTAAAGTGGACCAAAACCCATGACTTTGACTATCCTGGGTTTTGGTACACTCCCCCGGGGCACTCTGATCAGTGGTGCCCCGCTATGTGAAACCCCCCAGATTTCCCAGATCATGGTTTCAGTCCACTTTAATCCGGCCCTGCCCTTGGGTGAGTCTCAGTGGGTCCCTTGCGGTGTGGTATACTGCATATATGGCAAATACTGCTAAAGAAAAAAATAATAGAAGAAATGACCAAGAATAGAAGGACTCACAGAAAGGAAGAAAAGAAATATAAAAAAAATTAAAGAGAAAAAATGAATGACAGACACAAAGAAAGAATAAAATAAATAACAAAAAAAAGCAGGAAAGAGAGAGAAGGAATGGGAGAAAAAAAAAGAAGAGAAAGAAGGAATGGAGGGAATGACAGAAACAAAATAACAGAAGGTAAGAAGAAAGAAAAGGGATGGCAGAATGAACAAATGAAAGAACAAAACAAAGAGTCGAAAGAGAAAAAAAAATGAGAGAATACAAGATTTAACATGCCTGGGATAAGGAATTTAAACATGCCTGGGATAAGCACACATCTATCCTAAGATAAAGAGAACATACAGTATACACATAAGATACAGAGAACATACAGTATAAACATAAGATAAAGAGAACATACAGTATACACATAAGATACAGAGAACATACAGTATAAACATAAGATAAAGAGAACATACAGTATACACATAAGATACAGAGAACATACAGTATAAACATAAGATAAAGAGAACATACAGTATATACATAAGATAAAGAGAACATACAGTATACACATAAGATAAAGAGAACATACAGTATACACATAAGATACAGAGAACATACAGTATACACATAAGATAAAGAGAACATACAGTATATACATAAGATACAGAGAACATACAGTATATACATAAGATACAGAGAACATACAGTATAAACATAAGATAAAGAGAACATACAGTATACACATAAGATACAGAGAACATACAGTATACACATAAGATAAAGAGAACATACAGTATACACATAAGATACAGAGAACATACAGTATACACATAAGATACAGAGAACATACAGTATACACATAAGATACAGAGAACATACAGTATACACATAAGATAAAGAGAACATACATTATACACATAAGATAAAGAGAACATACAGTATACACATAAGATACAGAGAACATACAGTATAAACATAAGATAAAGAGAACATACAGTATACACATAAGATACAGAGAACATACAGTATAAACATAAGATAAAGAGAACATACAGTATATACATAAGATAAAGAGAACATACAGTATACACATAAGATACAGAGAACATACAGTATATACATAAGATACAGAGAACATACAGTATACACATAAGATACAGAGAACATGCAGTATACACATAAGATAAAGAGAACATACAGTATATACATAAGATAAAGAGAACATACAGTATACACATAAGATACAGAGAACATACAGTATATACATAAGATACAGGGAACATACAGTATACACATAAGATAAAGAGAACATACAGTATACACATAAGATAAAGAGAACATACAGTATACACATAAGATACAGAGAACATACAGTATACACATAAGATACAGGGAACATACAGTATACACATAAGATAAAGAGAACATACAGTATACACATAAGATAAAGAGAACATACAGTATACACATAAGATACAGAGAACATACAGTATACACATAAGATACAGAGAACATACAGTATACACATAAGATACAGAGAACATACAGTATACACATAAGATAAAGAGAACATACAGTATATACATAAGATAAAGAGAACATACAGTATACACATAAGATACAGAGAACATACAGTATACACATAAGATCAAGAGAACATACATTATACACATAAGATAAAGAGAACATACAGTATACACATAAGATAAAGAGAACATACAGTATACACATAAGATACAGAGACCATACAGTATACACATAAGATACAGAGAACATACAGTATACACATAAGATACAGAGACCATACAGTATACACATAAGATACAGAGAACATACAGTATACACATAAGATAAAGAGAACATACAGTATACACATAAGATACAGAGACCATACAGTATACACATAAGATACAGAGAACATACAGTATACACATAAGATACAGAGAACATACAGTATACACATAAGATACAGAGAACAGTATACACATAAGATAAAGAGAACATACAGTATACACATAAGGGCAGACTAGATGGAGTGTATGGTCTCCTTCTGCCGTCACCCTTCTATGTTTCTAAGAAAAGAATAGAAGGAAAGAAAGAAATACTAGGACTGGCAGAAAGAAAGAGAGAAGGAATGGCAGATGAAAGAAGCAAACGAAGAATAGATGGAAATAAAGAAAAGGAAAAGAAAAAAAGATTAGAAAGGAAAAAAGAGAAGGAAAGAACTGGGAAGAAAGAAAATGTCTCTGGCAATATCCAATCTGCTCCTGGCTGACAGCTTTTAGTTCTGGTTACTGCACGGCCCTGCATTCTGCATAGGGTCTGCCCTGGGTTTAGGGAATTTATTTATTTTAAAGGTCTATGAGGCTGATTCATCATTAGCGCCAGGTAGCGACAGATGAGCGTCTGTAGCAGGCATTTTCAGAGCGCCCGCTAATAGTCGCAGTGCTCGGTCGTGAGTCGCTAGTTTATAGCGACTCAGTCGCTGTTCAGTAATGTTGAATACATTGTGAGGAGTCGCTATTTGACCAGTACAGCGAAACAAATCTCTGGTGCAGAAAAATGCTTGTTTGAAGCCCAGAGCGCAGGAGGCGGTGTGTTTAAAGTCTGTTTTTCAGCATCTATCCACTAGTAACAAAGCGAAAACATATGGAATTACATTGTAGCAACATTGTAACATGAACACTTTAATGCCAGACCTGTAATGTCATTTCTGAGGAAATATATAAAAAATGAAAACATTTTGAAAAAACTGCTTATTCAATGCCGGGAGAGATCACAGAATTATTTGTGATTTTTTTGGGGGAAAAAAATACCCCGTTTAAAGAGAAGAAAAGGTTCATCCATTGAAATATATGGGGGAGCGACAGGTAGCGAGAGGTCATACCTGGCTCTGTGCAAGGCTGAACGCTGGCGCTGTTCGCTGAGGCTGTGAAAATGATGAATCAGACGCTACATGGCGCTATCCCAGTCGCTAAACAGATTCAGCTTGATAAATGTGTAATTGCGTGCCGTGTCTGGCGTTCACCTGTCGCTACCTGTCGCTACCTCTCATTAACCAGGCGCTACCTGACGCTATCCCTTCTTAAATAACCCCCTATGTTTGGGACGTGTTGGAGTATTTCTACCCCATTGCATTGCAAAGGGCTGGATGTGAAAGGGGCTTAAGCCAGAATCAAACACGGGGAGGCTGATTTATTAATAGCGCCAGGTAGCGACAGTTGAGCGACTGTAGCGGCATTTTCACAGCGCCCGCTAGTAGTCGCTGTGCTTGGCCGTTGTTCGGTTGTTGACAGCGACTCAGTCGGTTTGCCGTAATGTTGAATATTGGGTGAGGAGTCGCTATTTGACAGGTTCCGCGCTGTATGGGAGCGCATGATAGCGACTGGTCAGAGCGACCGGCTCCCACCACATTCATCAAAAAATCACGCTCAAAATATTCTTGCGCTGTGAAACGCTTGTTTAAACCCCAGAGCGCTGGCGGCGATGGGTTAAAAGTAGTTTTTAAACCCCCAAAACAACCATATTTTTGGAAACCAAAAATACATTTTTTTTTTTAAGAATTTAGTAATATGAATACATTAATATCAGACCTGTAATATCAATTCTGCACAATTTTTTTTTTTTTTTTACCTTAAAAAAAATATCTAAAATGGCAGAAGTGGTCACAGAATTTTTCACATTAAAAAAAAAAAAAAAAACATTAATAACAATTAATTATGAATATTTAAAGATTGTTCCATTGAAATGCATTGGAGAGCGCCAGGTAGCGAGAGGTCATACCTGTCGCTGTTCAAGGTCGGACGCTGGCGCTCTGGGCTGAGGCTGGAATAATGATGAATGAGTCGCTATCTGGCGCTATCTCAGTCGCTAAGCAGGATCGGCTTGATAAATGTGTGATTGCGGAGGGGAGCCGGCGTTCTCGTGGCGGGGCCCGTCATTACCGGCCGCTCACCAGTCGCTACCTGTCGCTATTCCTTCATAAATAAGGGCCACAGTGTATATATATATAAGCTAGGTATGCTGGGAAAAAAACATATCTACAAATGAAAGTTTTCATTTTAACACATAAGTGGGAGGGACCACTAGCCAAAAACAGCAAAAAAAATAGTTGAGGAAATAAAAGTAGCTTTTATAATTGATCGGCTTGCAGGGTAAGGTGAGTCAATAGACAATAGACATTGTATTGTTATATATTATTATTGTGCTCCTCTGTAGCAGGTGACGAGTAAATGAACACAATGTGAGAGTGACAGCGCCGGGGGCAGGGATGAACGCGGCCTGAGACGTAGGGATTCTGGAAATGATTTCTCAAGCAGACGGGGACGTTCTGAAGTCTCATAATGAGATGGAAAGAACAGAGCATTTTTGTTTTTTTTATTTGTTGTTTTAATATAACGCAAATGTGTTACAGACAGTTCTGCTGCTGTTCTGATTGGGTTAAACACACACACACATATTAGGGTTGATTGAGCACCAAAGGCCCTTATTTAAGAAGGGATAGCGTCAGGTAGTGGCTGGCTAATGACAGGTAGTGACAGGTAGCGACAGGTGAACGCCGGACACGGCAGCAATTACACATTTATCAAGCAAAATCTGTTGAGCGACTGGGATAGCGCCATGTAGCGTCTGATTCATCATTTTCACAGCCTCAGCGAATAGCGCCGGCGTTCAGCCTTGCACAGCGCCAGGTATGACCTCTCGCTACCTGTCGCTCTCCTATACATTTCAATGGACGATCCTTTTCTTCTCTTTAAACAGGGTTTTTGTTTGTTTGTTATAATAAAAATTCTGTGACCTCTTCTGGCATTGAAAAAGCTGTTTTTCACAATTTTTTCATTTTTTATATATTTCCTCAGAAATGACATTACAGGTCTGCCATTAAAGTGTTCATGTTACAATGTTGTTACAATGTAATTCCATATGTTTTCGCTTTGTTACTAGTGGATAGATGCTGGAAACAGACTTTAAACACACCGCCTCCTGCGCTCTGGGCTTCAGAGAAGCATTTTTCAGCGCCAGAGATTTGTGAGGCTGTTTTTTTCCTGAATATGGTGTGAGTCGGTCGCTATGAGCAGTCACTAACATGCGCTCCCATACAGCGCTGTACTGGTCAAATAGCGACTCCTCACAATGTATTCAACATTACTGCACAGCAACTGAGTCGTTATAAAGTAGCGACCCACGGCCGAGCACTGCGACTACTAGCAGGCGCTCTGAAAATGCTGCTACAGACGCTCATCTGTCGCTACCTGCCGTTAGTGATGAATAAGCCTGAGTTTTTCTTTGCTGTAATTCAGCACCATTTCGCTGTGCACATTTTTGGAAACAAAAAAACAACATAAACAAAATATCATGAAAAAAAAAAGTGTTTTCCCTTAAAAAAAAAAAATAACGGTGCTGAATCAACCGTATTGTGTTCAAATACAGTATGAGGCTATTTTCACTGTATGGGTTTCAAGCACATTGCAGAGTGATGGACCAGAGGGCAGCTGTGATTGTTTTATAAGTGGACCGATACCCAGGATCTTGACTCTCCAGGGTTTTGGCCCTTGCCCCCCGGGCACCACAATCAGGGATGCCCCCAAGGCCATCCAATCTCACTCACCTTTTCCCGGTCCTACAGCGCGTGCACAGCTCTTCTGCCTAATGAGGGGGCGTGGCCTATTTTAACAAATGTCCCTCTTTTCCACCCTGAAAAGTTGGTAGGTGTGCATTATTATTATTATTATTATTGTTTATTTATATAGCGCCACCATCCTCTGTAGCACTTTACAAGGTATGATTACAGACAAGGTAAAACATATAGTACAGGGAACAATACAAAATTAGATGCCACCAGGTTAAACCAAGAGGCTGATTCATCACTAACGCCAGGTAGCGGCAGATGAGCGTCTGTAGCAGGTATTTTCAGAGCGCCCGCTAGTAGTCGCAGTGCTCGGCCGGGAGTCGCTACTTTATAGCGACTCAGTCGCTGTTCAGTAATGTTGAATACATTGTGAGGAGTCGCTATTTGACCAGTACAGCGCTGTATGGGAGCGCATGTTAGCGACTGCTCATAGCGACCGACTCACACCATATTCAGGAAAAAAACAGCCTCACAAATCTCTGGCGCTGAAAAATATTTGTTTGAAGCCCAGAGCGCAGGAGGCGGTGTGTTTAAAGTGGACCAACACCCAGGATTTTGACTATCCTGGGTTTTGGTCCACTTCGGTGGGGCACCCCGAACGGGGGTGTCCCACTCCCTGAAACCCCCTAGAAACCCCAAAAACTCACCTCTCCCCGCTCCCACGTGACTGCGCCGTCCAATCCCTGCCGACGTCCAAGCGGGTGACAGGAACGTCCAAGCCGCTTCCGCCGCCTCCCGCGCGTCACTGTCGGCGCTCGCGCCGCCCATTCACAGACGGCCGGCGCGGGCGCGCGCACGTCTAGAGGGGCGCGCGGGAGGTGGCGGCGGCGGAAGCGGCGGCGGATCAGGTAAGGTGTTTGGGGGGGTTTCACCCCGCGGGACATCCCGATCTCGGATGTCCTGCGGTGTGGGAGGTGATCGGCCCGGGAATCTTATAGATTTCCGGGCCGATCACCCCTGGGTGTTGGTCCACTTTAAAGTCTGTTTTTCAGCATCTATCCACTAGTAACAAAGCGAAAACATATGGAATTACATTGTAGCAACATTGTAACATGAACACTTTAATGCCAGACCTGTAATTTTTTTTGAAGAAATATATAAAAAATGAAAAAAATTTGAAAAAACTGCATTTTCAATACCAGAAGACGTCACAGAATTATTTGTGATTTAAAAAAAAAAACCTGTTTAAAGAGAAGAAAAGGATCGTCCATTGAAATGTATGGGAGAGCGTCAGGTAGCGAGAGGTCATACCTGGCGCTGTGCAAGGCTGAACGCTGGCGCTGTTTGCTGAGGCTGTGAAAATGATGAATCAGACGCTACATGGCGCTATCCCAGTCGCTAAACAGATTCTGCTTGATAAATGTGTAATAGCGTGCCGTGTCCGGCGTTCACCAGTCGCTACCTGTCGCTACCTCTCATTAACCAGCCGCTACCTGACGCTATCCCTTCTTAAATAACCCCCCAAGTGTTGTGAGCACAGGAGACAATAGGGAGGAGCGCCCCGCCATTGGCAGCTTACAGTGTAATGTGGGTCACTGCAGCCAGTTAAGCTGGGCCTTGTTGTGCGCCAGGCTCTGCGCTTACATAAGATACATGTCAGACACTCAGCCTATTAGGTTTATATTCCATAAAAAGTCAGATTTTCAGAGCGGGAGTGTGATTCAGCGAGGGACTGTGCGGCTGGCCGGGGGGGGGGGGGGGGGGGAGGGATATCCCGCATTGTTCTCGCTCTCCCGCTGATTGACACCCTCCACCCTGCTGTTTTATTTCTTCTTCTTCTTCGGTCCCTTCAGAGAACATTTCTAACTTTAGAGTTTTTTTCTGAGAACAACAAAGCAAGGAACACAGGAAAGAAACAGAATGTCTGCCACGTGCCGGGCCCCGAAATGTTCCGGGACAGATTGTCTGCCCCCGCCATGCAAGGATCGTGACGGCGCAACGCGTTTCGCTAACGCTGTTAACTTTGTCTTGCAAAACATTTAAGGAGAGCTTTTAAGCAGCGACAGCGAAGTATCACCTGACGTGACCTCCCGAGTCATTCGCAGGTTTGGCACAGTAATAAAAATGTCGGCTAATAAGCTGCAATTACTCGCTTGCCAGGACCCGATAGCGGGTGACACTGGCAGCCAACTGAGAGCGGAACCGAAAGCCTGCTTTACAGAGAGCTCAGAGTATGAATATGCAGGGTGAGGGGCGTGCAGGGTGTGTATGAATATGCAGGGTGAGGGGTGTGTATGAATATGCTGGGTGAGGGGTGTGCAGGGGTGTGTATGAATATGCAGGATGAGGGGTGTGTATGAATATGCAGGGTGAGGGGTGTGCAGGGTGTGTATGAATATGCAGGGTGAGGGGTGTGTATGAATATGCAGGGTGAGGGGTGTGTATGAATATGCAGGGTGAGGGGTGTGTATGAATATGCAGGGTGAGGGGTGTGTATAAATATGCAGGGTGAGGGGTGTGTATGAATATGCAGGGTGAGGGGTGTGTATGAATATGCAGGGTGAGGGGTGTGTATGAATATGCAGGGTGAGGGGTGTGTATGAATATGCTGGGTGAGGGGTGTGTATGAATATGCAGGGTGAGGGGTGTGTATGAATATGCAGGGTGAGGGGTGTGTATGAATATGCAGGGTGAGGGGTGTGTATGAATATGCAGGGTGAGGGGTGTGTATGAATATGCAGGGTGAGGGGTGTGCAGGGGTGTGTATGAATATGCAGGGTGAGGGGTGTGTATGAATATGCAGGGTGAGGGGTGTGTATGAATATGCAGGGTGAGGGGTGTGTATAAATATGCAGGGTGAGGGGTGTGTATGAATATGCAGGGTGAGGGGTGTGTATGAATATGCAGGGTGAGGGGTGTGTATGAATATGCAGGGTGAGGGGTGTGTATGAATATGCTGGGTGAGGGGTGTGTATGAATATGCAGGGTGAGGGGTGTGTATGAATATGCAGGGTGAGGGGTGTGTATGAATATGCAGGGTGAGGGGTGTGTATGAATATGCAGGGTGAGGGGTGTGTATGAATATGCAGGGTGAGGGGTGTGCAGGGGTGTGTATGAATATGCAGGGTGAGGGGTGTGTATGAATATGCAGGGTGAGGGGTGTGTATGAATATGCAGGGTGAGGGGTGTGTATGAATATGCTGGGTGAGGGGTGTGTATGAATATGCAGGGTGAGGGGTGTGTATGAATATGCAGGGTGAGGGGTGTGTATGAATATGCAGGGTGAGGGGTGTGTATGAATATGCTGGGTGAGGGGTGTGCAGGGGTGTGTATGAATATGCAGGGTGAGGGGTGTGTATGAATATGCTGGGTGAGGGGTGTGTATGAATATGCAGGGTGAGGGGTGTGTATGAATATGCTGGGTGAGGGGTGTGCAGGGGTGTGTATGAATATGCTGGGTGAGGGGTGTGTATGAATATGCAGGGTGAGGGGTGTGTATGAATATGCAGGGTGAGGGGTGTGTATGAATATGCAGGGTGAGGGGTGTGTATGAATATGCTGGGTGAGGGGTGTGTATGAATATGCAGGGTGAGGGGTGTGTATGAATATGCAGGGTGAGGGGTGTGTATGAATATGCAGGGTGAGGGGTGTGTATGAATATGCAGGGTGAGGGGTGTGTATGAATATGCAGGGTGAGGGGTGTGCAGGGGTGTGTATGAATATGCAGGGTGAGGGGTGTGTATGAATATGCAGGGTGAGGGGTGTGTATGAATATGCAGGGTGAGGGGTGTGTATAAATATGCAGGGTGAGGGGTGTGTATGAATATGCAGGGTGAGGGGTGTGTATGAATATGCAGGGTGAGGGGTGTGTATGAATATGCAGGGTGAGGGGTGTGTATGAATATGCTGGGTGAGGGGTGTGTATGAATATGCAGGGTGAGGGGTGTGTATGAATATGCAGGGTGAGGGGTGTGTATGAATATGCAGGGTGAGGGGTGTGTATGAATATGCAGGGTGAGGGGTGTGTATGAATATGCAGGGTGAGGGGTGTGCAGGGGTGTGTATGAATATGCAGGGTGAGGGGTGTGTATGAATATGCAGGGTGAGGGGTGTGTATGAATATGCAGGGTGAGGGGTGTGTATGAATATGCTGGGTGAGGGGTGTGTATGAATATGCAGGGTGAGGGGTGTGTATGAATATGCAGGGTGAGGGGTGTGTATGAATATGCAGGGTGAGGGGTGTGTATGAATATGCTGGGTGAGGGGTGTGCAGGGGTGTGTATGAATATGCAGGGTGAGGGGTGTGTATGAATATGCTGGGTGAGGGGTGTGTATGAATATGCAGGGTGAGGGGTGTGTATGAATATGCTGGGTGAGGGGTGTGCAGGGGTGTGTATGAATATGCTGGGTGAGGGGTGTGTATGAATATGCAGGGTGAGGGGTGTGTATGAATATGCAGGGTGAGGGGTGTGTATGAATATGCTGGGTGAGGGGTGTGTATGAATATGCAGGGTGAGGGGTGTGTATGAATATGCAGGGTGAGGGGTGTGTATGAATATGCAGGGTGAGGGGTGTGTATGAATATGCAGGGTGAGGGGTGTGTATGAATATGCTGGGTGAGGGGTGTGCAGGGGTGTGTATGAATATGCAGGGTGAGGGGTGTGTATGAATATGCTGGGTGAGGGGTGTGTATGAATATGCAGGGTGAGGGGTGTGTATGAATATGCTGGGTGAGGGGTGTGCAGGGGTGTGTATGAATATGCAGGGTGAGGGGTGTGTATGAATATGCAGGGTGAGGGGTGTGTATGAATATGCAGGGTGAGGGGTGTGTATGAATATGCAGGGTGAGGGGTGTGTATGAATATGCAGGGTGAGGGGTGTGTATGAATATGCTGGGTGAGGGGTGTGTATGAATATGCTGGGTGAGGGGTGTGTATGAATATGCAGGGTGAGGGGTGTGTATGAATATGCTGGGTGAGGGGTGTGCAGGGGTGTGTATGAATATGCAGGGTGAGGGGTGTGTATGAATATGCTGGGTGAGGGGTGTGTATGAATATGCTGGGTGAGGGGTGTGTATGAATATGCAGGGTGAGGGGTGTGTATGAATATGCAGGGTGAGGGGTGTGTATGAATATGCAGGGTGAGGGGTGTGTATGAATATGCAGGGTGAGGGGTGTGTATGAATATGCTGGGTGAGGGGTGTGTATGAATATGCAGGGTGAGGGGTGTGCAGGGGTGTGTATGAATATGCTGGGTGAGGGGTGTGTATGAATATGCAGGGTGAGGGGTGTGTATGAATATGCAGGGTGAGGGGTGTGCAGGGGTGTGTATGAATATGCAGGGTGAGGGGTGTGCAGGGGTGTGTATGAATATGCAGGGTGAGGGGTGTGCAGGGGTGTGTATGAATATGCAGGGTGAGGGGTGTGCAGGGGTGTGTATGAATATGCAGGGTGAGGGGTGTGCAGGGGTGTGTATGAATATGCTGGGTGAGGGGTGTGCAGGGGTGTGTATGAATATGCAGGGTGAGGGGTGTGTATGAATATGCTGGGTGAGGGGTGTGTATGAATATGCTGGGTGAGGGGTGTGTATGAATATGCAGGGTGAGGGGTGTGTATGAATATGCAGGGTGAGGGGTGTGTATGAATATGCAGGGTGAGGGGTGTGTATGAATATGCAGGGTGAGGGGTGTGTATGAATATGCTGGGTGAGGGGTGTGTATGAATATGCAGGGTGAGGGGTGTGCAGGGGTGTGTATGAATATGCAGGGTGAGGGGTGTGTATGAATATGCTGGGTGAGGGGTGTGTATGAATATGCTGGGTGAGGGGTGTGTATGAATATGCAGGGTGAGGGGTGTGTATGAATATGCAGGGTGAGGGGTGTGTATGAATATGCAGGGTGAGGGGTGTGTATAAATATGCTGGGTGAGGGGTGTGTATTAATATGCAGGGTGAGGGGTGTGTATGAATATGCAGGGTGAGGGGTGTGTATGAATATGCAGGGTGAGGGGTGTGTATGAATATGCTGGGTGAGGGGTGTGCAGGGGTGTGTATGAATATGCAGGGTGAGGGGTGTGTATGAATATGCAGGGTGAGGGGTGTGTATGAATATGCAGGGTGAGGGGTGTGTATGAATATGCTGGGTGAGGGGTGTGTATGAATATGCTGGGTGAGGGGTGTGTATGAATATGCTGGGTGAGGGGTGTGTATGAATATGCAGGGTGAGGGGTGTGCAGGGGTGTGTATGAATATGCAGGGTGAGGGGTGTGTATGAATATGCAGGGTGAGGGGTGTGTATGAATATGCAGGGTGAGGGGTGTGTATGAATATGCAGGGTGAGGGGTGTGTATGAATATGCTGGGTGAGGGGTGTGCAGGGGTGTGTATGAATATGCAGGGTGAGGGGTGTGTATGAATATGCAGGGTGAGGGGTGTGTATGAATATGCAGGGTGAGGGGTGTGTATGAATATGCTGGGTGAGGGGTGTGTATGAATATGCAGGGTGAGGGGTGTGTATGAATATGCAGGGTGAGGGGTGTGTATGAATATGCAGGGTGAGGGGTGTGTATGAATATGCTGGGTGAGGGGTGTGCAGGGGTGTGTATGAATATGCTGGGTGAGGGGTGTGTATGAATATGCAGGGTGAGGGGTGTGTATGAATATGCAGGGTGAGGGGTGTGTATGAATATGCTGGGTGAGGGGTGTGCAGGGGTGTGTATGAATATGCTGGGTGAGGGGTGTGTATGAATATGCAGGGTGAGGGGTGTGTATGAATATGCAGGGTGAGGGGTGTGTATGAATATGCAGGGTGAGGGGTGTGTATGAATATGCAGGGTGAGGGGTGTGTATGAATATGCAGGGTGAGGGGTGTGTATGAATATGCTGGGTGAGGGGTGTGTATGAATATGCAGGGTGAGGGGTGTGTATGAATATGCTGGGTGAGGGGTGTGTATGAATATGCTGGGTGAGGGGTGTGTATGAATATGCTGGGTGAGGGGTGTGTATGAATATGCTGGGTGAGGGGTGTGTATGAATATGCTGGGTGAGGGGTGTGTATGAATATGCTGGGTGAGGGGTGTGTATGAATATGCAGGGTGAGGGGTGTGTATGAATATGCAGGGTGAGGGGTGTGTATGAATATGCTGGGTGAGGGGTGTGTGTGAATATGCAGGTTGAGGGGTGTGTATGAATATGCAGGGTGAGGGGTGTGTATGAATATGCAGGGTGAGGGGTGTGTATGAATATGCAGGGTGAGGGGTGTGTATGAATATGCAGGGTGAGGGGTGTGTATGAATATGCAGGGTGAGGGGTGTGTATGAATATGCTGGGTGAGGGGTGTGTATGAATATGCAGGGTGAGGGGTGTGTATGAATATGCTGGGTGAGGGGTGTGTATGAATATGCAGGGTGAGGGGTGTGTATGAATATGCAGGGTGAGGGGTGTGTATGAATATGCTGGGTGAGGGGTGTGTATGAATATGCAGGGTGAGGGGTGTGTATGAATATGCAGGGTGAGGGGTGTGTATGAATATGCAGGGTGAGGGGTGTGTATGAATATGCTGGGTGAGGGGTGTGTATGAATATGCTGGGTGAGGGGTGTGTATGAATATGCTGGGTGAGGGGTGTGTATGAATATGCTGGGTGAGGGGTGTGTATGAATATGCTGGGTGAGGGGTGTGTATGAATATGCTGGGTGAGGGGTGTGTATGAATATGCAGGGTGAGGGGTGTGTATGAATATGCAGGGTGAGGGGTGTGTATGAATATGCAGGGTGAGGGGTGTGTATGAATATGCTGGGTGAGGGGTGTGTATGAATATGCAGGGTGAGGGGTGCGTATGAATATGCAGGATGAGGGGTGTGTATGAATATGCAGGGTGAGGGGTGTGTATGAATATACAGGGTGAGGGGTGTGTATGAATATGCAGGGTGAGGGGTGCGTATGAATATGCAGGATGAGGGGTGTGTATGAATATGCAGGGTGAGGGGTGCGTATGAATATGCAGGATGAGGGGTGTGTATGAATATGCAGGGTGAGGGGTGTGTATGAATATGCTGGGTGAGGGGTGTGTATGAATATGCAGGGTGAGGGGTGTGTATGAATATGCTGGGTGAGGGGTGTGTATGAATATGCAGGGTGAGGGGTGTGTATGAATATGCAGGGTGAGGGGTGTGCAGGGGTGCAACTCTAATGAGGCGAGGTGAGGCAGTTGCAGGGAGGGGCAGCAGGCTGTGAAGCAATGGGAAGCGGTGACGATGTGACAGTAAACAAAATACATTTTGAAGGACCTTCACCCTGAATAAGAGTCTATCTTATATGTTTCCCACACCCTGTACATACAGATTGCTCACATTAAAAATCATCCTACCTGCACCTAGTGCATTTTCTGAGCCTTAAAACATTCAAGATGGCGGCTCATGGAGCATCAGGCAGCCTGCAAACAGGAAGTGTCTTCTGAGTGTGTCACTCTATAACCCCGCCCCCTGTACTTTATCCTGCTCTCCTCTCCTCAGTATGCGAGTCCTGAACAGAGTTGTAGCCCAGTGGGGGAAAGAATAATAAGTAAGTGACTAAAATCTTAAAACATATTAATTTTAGATGCTGGGGAATAGATTTTTAAGGCTTTGGGCTTTTCATTAAATTATGCTGAAGGTCCGGTTTAACAGGGGCCCCTGTGGCCCTCGCAGGTACTGCAGGGTTATGTTCTACTAAAACGGGCAGGCTGATTCATTGCAAACGCCAGGTAGCGACAGATGAGCGTCTGTAGCGAGGATTTCAGAGCGACTGTTAGTAATCGCTGCGCTCGGTCATGGTTTTTCGTTTCAGAGCGTCTCAGTCGCTGCCCGGCATTGATGAATATGATGTGTGAGTCGCAGTACTACGCTGTATGGGACCGAATAGGAGCCCCAGCTCAGTGCGACTGACTCACACCACATTCATCAAAAAAACAGCCTCAAACAGCACTGGTGCTCAAAATCATGTAGTTGTAGCCCATAGCGCCAGAGGCTGTGTGATTAAAGGCTGTTTTTGAACATGTATCCACTAGTAACAAAGAGAAAACATATGAAACGACATTGTTATTACATTGTAACATGAACACTTTACTACCAGACATGTAAAGACAATTCTGCAGAAAAATATTATTAATCCAAAAAGTTTTCAAAAATGTCATTTTCTTGCCCAGAATACATGTCAGAAGTATTTAACATTTTTCTAAGAAAAAAAAAAAATGGCACCAGGAAAGGGATTTAAGGATCGTCCATAGAAATGTATGGGAGAGCGACAGGTAGCGACAGGTTAGACGTGGCGCTCTGCAAGGATGAACGCCGGCGCTGTACGCTGAGCCTGGGATAATGATGAATAGGACGCTACATGCCGCTGTTCTAGTCGCTCACCAGATTCGGCTTCATAAATGTGTAATTGCGTGCCGTGGTCGGCGTTCACCTGACGCTACGTGACGCTACCTGGCGCTATCCCTTCATGAATAAGGCCCTTACTTGTCTGTGCTGGGGCATCTTTCCTGGAGTATAGCCAACTGCAGGCCTGGCAGGGGGCAGTGTTAAAGAGGGGGGGGGGGTGCCGCGCTGTGTGAAACCCTCCAGGTCGCCCGATATCACTCACCCTTCCCCGGTCTTACAGCCTCTCGCCCAGTCTGTGCGCTCGCTCCCGCTTCCGTCCCTTCGTCCAAGAACTCGTCTAAAGCGAGACAACCTCTGGCGGTCGCATCCCCGATTGCCCTTTAGCAGGGAGCGTGCCCACGCCGGCCATTCACAAATGCTTGGTGCAGGTACGCTCCCTGCTAAAGGGATAGAGGGGATGCGCCCGCTGCTCGTATATGTGCTGTTGGAAAGAAGATGAGTTTTCAGGTGACGTAGGGGTGTGACACAGCGGGGGAGCGAGTATACCTGCTCTGGAGTCTCTTATACTACAGTGTGGGTTTTGGTCCACTTTAAAGCAGACCAAAACCCCCCTAAGCAAGCCAATCTATTTTGCTCCCCCACCCTAGATACATTACCTTGGATGTTCTCTGTCCTCAGTGCTGCTCGGTATTATGGTGATAGTGATGTTAAAGTGGACCAACACCTAGGGGGGATTGGCCCGGGAATCTATAAGATTCCCGGACCGATCATATCCCTCCCCGCGGGGCATCCGAAATCGGGATGTCCCGCGGGGAGGAACCCCCCAGGAGGCCCACAAACCTTACCTCAGCCCCGTTCCACTGGCGCATGCGCGAGCCGTGGCCGCGTCTTGCGCTTCCCTCTAGCAGGGTGCACACCCGCGCCGGCCGTTTGCGAATTCCCTGTTAGAGGGAAGCGTGAGACGCGGCCTCCATCGCTCAGAGCCGCTGAGCTGCTATGCGCGTCCAAGCGGCCTTGGACGTGCGCTGTGATTGGCTGGAGCGGTCACGTGGGAGCGGGGAGAGGTGAGTTTTTGGGGCGTTCTGGGGGGGTTCGATCGGGGTGCCCCACCGAATTGGACCAAAACCCAGGATAGTCAAAATCCTGGGTGTTGGTCCACTTTATTGTTCGCGTTCCCCATTGTATGCCACTTGTTTCTGATGAAGTGGGTGATGCGCCCACGGAACGCGTGGCTCCTGGTGCGGTAGGCGGTGGGGAGACTTCACGCATGTTATTTTCATGATACCTTGGCTTTATTTCTGGTGAGGTTTTTTGTGATAGATTTGTGATTTTATCTATGATTGGTATTGTGATATACATCAGTGGTTCCCCTTTGTGATGCCTAATAATATATACAGGTGATTATATTTTCATATTATTCTTTAATTGGTGGATATAGTAGATTGATATGTTTATGAGTTGTTACGGTTGGAAATATTAATCCTTAATTGATTGTTTGACTAGTAGCACTTGCACTTTATAAATATATAGATTTTGTAGTGATCCGGATCATAGGCAGGATTTGCACATGCTCAGTTGCACTGTTGGAACACTTTGTTAAATGATTTTAGCACATATATATCCAGGCATTTGATATCAGTTAGTGTGGTGAGACTCTCCCCATCGCCTACACACCTTCATGTTGGTTTGTCCTGTGTGTTATTGTCCCATTTATATGTTTTTAAGGGATTTTAATATGTTGAGTGTATTGTATGTAGTGATTATAAATATGTAATTAATAAAAATGTATTTTTTGATCAATTTAGTTGAGTTGAGAGCCTCCCTACATGCTTTTTTGTTGTTCCTGGTTTGAGCTCTTTTGCAGCTTTGGGAGCAGCACCTCTACAGATTAAATAGGGTCTAATGTAAGTCCTCATTTTTTTCCTTCTTGCTGGTTTCTGATAGGACACCATTGTTCTCATAACTAGCTGTTTAATCCCCCCCCCTCTCACCTAAAAGACTCCAGGGCCATACGAGTTTCACTGTTTGGGACATCCTGTATTGTGATGCCACACTGTGTAAAACCCCTCAGATCCACTCACCTGATCCCAGAGCCCTCGCCATGTCCTTGGCCGCATCCCTGCTTACCACTAGCCATGCGCACCCCCCCCGCACCAGGCCTTTCTGAGCAAGCACGGACAGAGCTGGGGTCAGGAAAAAGACAGCAATCTCACAATGCAGAGCAGCACAGTCAGAAGACACTTCCTGTCTGCAGGCAGCTTGAAACTACATGGACCACCATCTTGGATGTTTAAAGGCTCAGAAAATTCAGTAGATGCAGGTAGGATGATTTTTAATGTGAGCAATCTGTATGTACAGGGTGTGGGAAACATAAAAGATAGGCTCTTATATATGGTGAAGGTCTGCTTTAAGAGTTTAGTGAGATGGAGGATGAACATTAAAGCGGACCTTCACCCTGAATAAGAGCCTATCTTAAATGTCTCCCACACCCTGTATATACAGGTTGCTCACATTAAAAATCATCCTACCTGCACCTAGTGCATGTTATGAGCCTTTAAACATCCAAGATGGTGGCTCATGGAGCATCAGGCAGCCTGCAAACAGGAAGTGTCTTCTGACTGTGCTGCTCTGCATTCTGGGATTGCTGTCCTTTTCCTGACCCCAGCTCAGCTCTGTCTGTGCAAACCGCAGCTATAACCCCGCCCACTGTACTTTATTCCGCTCTCCTCTGCTCAGTATGTGATGCTTCTGAGGCAAGATGGCGGCGCCCGTATCCTAGAGTCCTGAACAGAGTTACAGCCCAGTGGGGGAAAGAATAATAAGTGACTAAAAACTTGAAATATATTAATTTTAGATGCTGGGGAATAGTTTTTTTAGGGTTTGGGCTTTTCATTAAATTATGCTGAAGGTGCGGTTTAAAGTGGACCAAAACCCAGGATTATGACTATCTTGGGTTTTGGTCCACTCCCCCGATCGGGGGGGCCCCGCTATCAACTCAGATCAACGCACCTCACTGCGGTCCTACAGCGCATACGCGGACGCTCGTCCAATCAGCGTGCTCAGAGCCGCCGAGCTATGCACGTCTTAGCGGCGTCTTAGCTCATCTGGCGCTAGTGAATGGTCAGCACGGGCACGCGCCCTGCTAGAGAGAAGCGCAAGATGCGGTCGTGCCTCGCACATGTGCCGTTGGACCCGGATTGAAGTAAGTGTAGCGGCATCCTGGGGGGTTTCACACAGCGATTTTGGATGCCCCACGGAAGGGAATGGATCGGCCGATCCAGCTGGGTTTTGGTCCACTTTAAGTGGGATGCGATCGCGTGAATGGCTTATAATGGCGACACCATGGGGACCAGAGACCAAGGATTGTTGTGGATTTCATGGGCAGCTTTTGGAAGCTTTAGTGACCTAAATGACATTAGAAATGTTTCCTCTTTATAAGGTTGTGTTATATGCTGATTTCCTTGTTATAATTTATGCTTGTTTTTTTGTTTTTTTACTTTAATTAATGTGTAAGAAGGGGTTTGATTTAATGACATTGATAAGATGTGCTGTGTCTAGGTTTTATGACATAAGCCTTTATACTTTATATACTATATTACGTTTACTATTTGATTGTAGATGAGATTGTATAGTTACCGTAATTGGGGTTATACAGTTATTGTTTTTGTGCCGGCACAAAAAGTTATCTTTGTTTAAACACATATAGGTTTTTATTCATTATTTTTTGGTGTGTATAGCATCATTGGTGTAATTCATATACACAAAAAAATATATTTTTTATGCATCCTATAATGAGGATGGATACATAATATAGTTAGGCCCTTATTTATGAAGGAATAGCGACAGGTAGCGACTGGTGAGCGGCCGGTAATGATGGGCCCCGCCACGAGAACGCCGGCTCCCCACCACAATCACACATTTATCAAGCCGATCCTGCTTAGCGACGGGGAGGCCGATTCATTAATAGCGCCAGGTAGCGACAGATGAGCGACAGTAGCGGTATTTTCACAGCGCCCGCTAGTATTCGCTGTGCTTGGCCGTTGTTCGGTTGTTGACAGCGACTCAGTCGGTGTGCGGTAATGTTGAATACGGGGTGAGGAGTCGCTGTTTGACAGGTTCCGCGCTGTATGGGAGCGCATGACAGCGAATGGTCATAGCGAACGGCTCCCACCATATTCATTAACAAATCACGCTCAAAAAATTCTCGCGCTGTGAAATGCTTGTTTAAACCCCAGAGCGCTGGCGGCGATGTGTTAAAAGTAGTTTTTTAGCCCACAAACAACCATATTTTTGGAAACCAAAAAAAAAAAAAAAATTTTAAGAATTTAGTAATATGAATACATTAATATCAGACCTGTAATATCAATTCTGCACAAATTTTTTTTTTTTTTTTTTACCTTAAAAAAAATATCTAACATGGCAGAAGTGGTCACAGATTATTTCACATTTAAAAAAAAAAAAAAAAAACATTAATAACAATTAATTATTAATATTTAAAGATTGTTCCATTGAAATGCATTGGAGAGCGCAAGGTAGCGAGAGGTCATACCTGTCGCTGTTCAAGGTCGGACGCTGAGGCTGGAATAATGATGAATGAGTGGCAATATGGCGCTATCTCAGTTGCTAAGCAGGATCGGCTTGGTAAATGTGTGATTGTGGTGGGGAGCCGGCGTTCTCGTGGCGGGGCCCGTCATTACCGGCCGCTCACCAGTCGCTACCTGGCGCTATTCCTTCATAAATAAGGGCCTTAGAATATAGAATTTCAATGTGGTGTTTATGTGCACAAATTGGTTTATATAAGGATGTCTATGATCTGTTATATCAGTGTTTATAAATATCTTCAAGAAAAATGATTGAAAAGGAAAGAAACGTTTCCTCTGTTACCGGCCCTTTGTGTGTGTTGGATCTTCTGTGATATTGGAAATATTTCCTTTGACGATCAGAAGCACGAGAAGACAACCTTTTAGCGGTTGGGTTTTATGTCTTTATAGATGACAGATCTGAACACTTCTGACGTATAATATAATAGAATAGAGGATTAGACACAAGGAGACGGTTTATAATGGAGGAACATTGGCTGCCCAGAAGCCGGGTACACGGAGGAGCCCTGCTGTGGTTTCAGCGAGAGTTGGATGGCTGTAGGTTCTAGTAATTGGCCAGGAAGGTAAGGAGGCGTCCATTGTGTGAGGTGCCAGGGAACAGGACGTCTTCAGTTCAGCTTGTGGCAGTCGGTGCAGGGTCTCCATTCTGCCAGTGCTGAGGGACTATGGCGCCATTGTTCCGGCTCCATTGTCCTTTCAGTGGCAGATTGATGCACTTCAGCGTTCATGTGAGGCCCAACACACGCGCCATTGTGCGCTTGTTTACTTCCCGCTCTGGAATACGGGCTCCGCTGTTGCTTCCCTCTTTACCCAATACCTTGATTCATTCATAAATGTGTAACGGGAAGTTACTACGCTGGCCGCAATCGCTCAATTATGAATTGCCACCGCGCTAGTCGTCAGGGTTATGGAGAAAAACAAATAAACATAATAACAACCGAAAGAAGTATAACACGTTCATTCATAAAGACACATAATACAGCTAGAACATAAAAGGAAAAAAAAACCTTTAAAGAGGAACATCAGAGGCTTAGACACAGACTCCTATTCAGGATGCCCCACTTTATAATACCCACAGAAACCCCATCTCACTGACCTTGTCCCGAATCCCTCGCTGAGTCTCTGAGCCACAGCCGCCTGCTGGCTCACCTCTAGCCATGCGCTCACCCACACCCAGCCTTTCTGAATGGGGCAAGGAGGTGGAGCGGGGAATGTGACCGGTGCCGAGTCCCGAGTGAAAGCGAGCGCACTGATTGGTTGAGCGGGCGGACCCACCAGAGGTAATCATTCTCGGGATTTCTAGAGGAAATCATTCTTGGCCCCCCTTAAGGATATCATGCCTGAGGCCCACAAAAGGAAATCATTCTTGGGGCCCACCAGAGGAAATCATTCTTGGGGCCACCAGAGGAAATCATTCTTGGGGGCATCAGAGGAAATCATTCTTGGGACCACTAGAGGAAATCATTCTTGGGGCCATCAGAGGAAATCATACTTGGGACCACTAGAGGAAATCATTCTTGAGACCCACCAGAGGAAATCATTCTTGGGGCCACCAGAGGAAATCATTCTTGGGGCCATCAGAGGAAATCATACTTGGGACCACTAGAGGAAATCATTCTTGAGACCCACCAGAGGAAATCATTCTTGAGACCCACCAGAGGAAGTGATTCTTGAGACCCACCAGAGGAAATGATTCTTGGGACCCCACCAGAGGAAATCATTCTTGGGACCCACCAGAGAGAATCATACTTGGGACCACCAGAGGAAATTATTCTTGGGGACCAACCAGAGAGAATCATACTTGGGACCACCAGAGGAAATCATTCTTGGGGACCAACCAGAGAGAATCATACTTGGGACCACTAGAGGAAATCATTCTTGAGACCCACCAGAGGAAATCATTCTTGGGGCCACCAGAGGAAATCATTCTTGGGGCCATCAGAGGAAATCATACTTGGGACCACTAGAGGAAATCATTCTTGAGACCCACCAGAGGAAATCATTCTTGAGACCCACCAGAGGAAGTGATTCTTGAGACCCACCAGAGGAAATGATTCTTGGGACCCCACCAGAGGAAATCATTATTGGGACCCACCAGAGAGAATCATACTTGGGACCACCAGAGGAAATTATTCTTGGGGACCAACCAGAGAGAATCATACTTGGGACCACCAGAGGAAATCATTCTTGGGGACCAACCAGAGAGAATCATACTTGGGACCACTAGAGGAAATCATTCTTGAGACCCACCAGAGGAAATCATTCTTGGGGCCACCAGAGGAAATCATTCTTGGGGCCATCAGAGGAAATCATACTTGGGACCACTAGAGGAAATCATTCTTGAGACCCACCAGAGGAAATCATTCTTGAGACCCACCAGAGGAAGTGATTCTTGAGACCCACCAGAGGAAATGATTCTTGGGACCCCACCAGAGGAAATCATTCTTGGGACCCACCAGAGAGAATCATACTTGGGACCACCAGAGGAAATTATTCTTGGGGACCAACCAGAGAGAATCATACTTGGGACCACCAGAGGAAATCATTCTTGGGGACCAACCAGAGAGAATCATACTTGGGACCACTAGAGGAAATCATTCTTGAGACCCACCAGAGGAAATCATTCTTGAGACCCACCAGAGGAAATGATTCTTGGGACCCACCAGAGCGAATCATTCTTGGGACCCACCAGAGGAAATGATTCTTGGGTCCACCAGAGGAAATCATTATTGGGCCACTAGAGGAAATGATTCCTGAGACGCACCAGAGGAAATCATTCCTGGGACCACCAGAGAGAATCACTCTTGGGACCACTAGAGGAAATCATTCTTGGCCCTCTTAAGGAAATCATTCTTGGGGCCCACCAGAGAGAATCATTCTTGGGACCCACCAGAGGAAATGATTCTTGAGACCCACCAGAGGAAATCATTATTGGGGCCACCAGAGGAAATGATTCCTAAGACCTACCAGAGGAAATCATTCCTGGGACCACCAGAAGGAATCACTCTTGGGACCACTAGAGGAAATCATTCTTGGCCCTCTTAAGGAAATCATTCTTGGGGCCACCAGAGAGAATCATTCTTGGGACCACTACAGGAAATCATTCTTGGGACCCACCAGAGGAAAACATTCTTTGGACCCACCAGAGAGAATCATTCTTGGGACCCACCAGAGGAAATGATTCTTGAGACCCACCGGAGGAAATCATTATTGGGGTCACCAGAGGAAATGATTCCTGAGACCCACCAGAGGAAATCATTCCTGGGACCACCAGAGGGAATCACTCTTGGGACCACTAGAGGAAATCATTCTTGGCCCTCTTAAGGAAATCATTCTTGGGGCCACCAGAGAGAATCATTCTTGGGACCACTACAGGAAATCATTCTTGGGACCCACCAGAGGAAAACATTCTTTGGACCCACCAGAGAGAATCATTCTTGGAGACCACCAGAGGAAATCATTCTTGGGGCCCACCAGAGAGAATCATTCCTGGCTTCCCTAGGAGAAATCATTCTTGGGGCCCACCCTTCAGCTAAAACACAATTAGATTGTTGCAAAATATAACATACAAAGCTTATTAACCAAGTAAATGTTATGCTGTGTTAGCCTTGGACCTTTATGTGGTGCCGTAATAGAGGCCTGTGTCCCAACAGCGGATCCGATACTGCGACCACTGCACAGCACAGAACATAACAGTGCTCTGCGTTGCGCTGCACAATGTGGTGGAAACGCACAGTATAAAAGGAGCATGAGCAATGATCTCCTCACATCTATGGCTGGCGTCTGCGAGCACACAGCGCGTGGAACTCCAGATCATTACCTCATAGCTCTGGCGGCTGACAGGGGGAACCTTCCTGCACAGACACATCCCGGTCACACCTCGTTCTGTATCGGGCTGTCTGCGGGAACGTTGCCCTGACAGGCTCAGCATTTATCTGGAGACAGACGATCCACAGGAGACCCCCCCCAACATCTGCCGCTCAGGAACGCCGTGTGTATCTTGCTTCTCCAAACAGCTTTACACACTGCAAACAAGCCACCAGACCTTTCCTCACCACACCTCGGCTGTTTATGTAGCATGATGGCACCTGGGCCTCCTGGGATATTATAAACTAGACGGGAAACCTGGCAGCAGATCGGGGCCCAGAGACACTTTCACAACAGGGGACCATACACTCATACACTCATTCCAGTCCGGTTTTACATCAGGAGCTCCCCAACCTGGGGACAAGCTAAAACAAAACACTGGGGGGCACGAAGTCCCGACATTTTCAGCCACATACAGTGTCGCACTGGAGTACCTCGGGCCCACCACAGAAAATCATTCTTGGGGACTACCAGAGAAAATCATTTTTGAGACCTAACAGAGGAAATCATTCTTGGTGTCCACCAGAGGAAATCATTTTTAGGGCCTATCAGAGGAAATCGTTTTTAGGGCCTATCACAGGAAATTATTCTTGGAGACCACCAGAGGAAATCATTCTTAGACCATCAGAGGAAATCATTCTTGGAGACCACCAGAGGAAATCATTCTTGGAGCCCATTAGAGGAAATAATTTTTGGTGCCAACTCGTACAAATCATTCTTGGAGACCATCAGAGGAAATCATTCTTGGAGACCATCAGAGGAAATCATTCTTGGAGACCCAACAGAGGAAATTATTCTTGGTGCCAACTAGTACAAATCATTATTGGAGACCATCAGAGGAAATCATTCTTGGAGACCATCAGAGGAAATCATCCTTGGAGACCCAACAGAGGAAATCATTCTTGGAGACCATCAGAGGAAATCATCCTTGGAGACCCAACAGAGGAAATCATTCTTGGTGCCAACTAGTACAAATCATTCTTGGAGACCATCAGAGGAAATCATTCTTGGAGACCATCAGAAGAGATCATTCTTGGAGACCATCAGAGGAAATCATTCTTGGAGACCATCAGAAGAGATCATTCTTGGAGACCATCAGAGGAAATCATTCTTGGAGACCATCAGAAGAGATCATTCTTGGAGACACAACAGAGGAAATCATTCTTGGTGCCAACTAGTACAAATCATTCTTGGAGACCATCAGAGGAAATCATTCTTGGAGACCATCAGAAGAGATCATTCTTGGAGACCATCAGAGGAAATCATTCTTGGAGACCATCAGAAGAGATCAATCTTGGAGACCATCAGAGGAAATCATTCTTGGAGACCACCAGAGGAAATCATTCTTGGAGCCCATCATAGGAAATCATTATTGGGACCCACTAGAGGAAATCATTCTTGGGGCCCACCAGAGGATATCATTATTGGGTCCCCCCCCCCGAAAGGAAATCATTCTTGGGACCCAACAGAGGATATCATTCTTGGGTCCCACCAAAGGAAATCATTCTTGGGGCCCACCAGAGAAAATCATTCCTGGAGACGCAACAGAGGATATCATTCTTGGTGCCAACTAGTACAAATCATTCTTGGAGACCATTAGAGGAAATCATTCTTGGAGACCATCAGAGGAAATCATTCTTGGGAACCATCAGAGGAAATCATTCTTGGAGACCATCAGAGGAAATCATTAGTGGAGACCACCAGAGGAAATCATTAGTGGAGACCACCAGAGGGAATCATTCTTGGAGACCACCAAAGGAAATCATTCTTGGGGCCCACCAGAGGAAATCATTCTTGGAGACGCAACAGAGGATATCATTCTTGGTGCCAACTAGTACAAATCATTCTTGGAGACCATTAGAGGAAATCATTCTTGGCGCCCATCATAGGAAATCATTCTTGGAGCCCATCATAGGAAATCATTCTTGGGGCTCACCTGAGGAAATCATTTTTGGGACCCACCAGAGGAAATCATTCTTGGGGCCCACCAGAGGAAATCATTCTTGGGACCCAACAGAGGATATCATTCTTGGGTCCCATCAAAGGAAAATATTCTTGGAGCCCATCATAGGGAATCATTCTTGGGGCTCACCTGAGGAAATCATTCTTGGAGATCATCAGAGGAAATCATTCTTGGAGACCACCAGAGGAAATTATTCCTGGGGCTCACCAGAGGAAATCATTCTTGGGACCCACCAGAGGAAATCATTCTTGGGGCCCACCAGAGGAAATCATTCTTGGGACCCACCAGAGGAAATCATTCTTGGGGCCCACCAGAGGAAATCATTCTTGGGGCCCACCAGAGGAAATCATTCTTGGGGCCCACCAGAGGTAATCATTCTTGGGACCCACCAGAGGAAATCATTCTTGGGGCCCACCAGAGGAAATCATTCTTGGGGCCCACCAGAGGAAATCATTCTTGGGACCCAACAGAGGATATCATTCTTGGGTCCCACCAAAGGAAATCATTTTTGGGACCCACCAGAGGAAATCATTCTTGGAGATCATCAGAGGAAATCATTCTTGGGGCCCACCAGAGGAAATCATTCTTGGGACCCAACAGAGGATATCATTCTTGGGTCCCACCAAAGGAAATCATTCTTGGGGCCCACCAGAGGAAATCATTCTTGGAGACCCAACAGAGGAAATCATTCTTGGTGCCAACTAGTATAAATCATTCTTGGAGACCATCAGAGGAAATCATTCTTGGAGACCATCAGAGGATATCATTCTTGGGGCCCACCAGAGGAAATCATTCTTGGGGCCCACCAGAGGAAATCATTCTTGGGGCCCACCAGAGGAAATCATTCTTGGGACCCACCAGAGGATATCATTCTTGGGTCCCACCAAAGGAAATTATTCTTGGGACCCACCAGAGGAAATCATTCTTGGAGACCATCAGAGGAAATCATTCTTGGAGACCACCAGAGGAAATCATTCTTCGAGACCACTAGAGGAAATCATTCTTGGAGCCCATAATAGGAAATAATTCTTGGGACTCACCAGAGGAAATCATTATTGGGGCCCACCAGAGGATATCATTCTTGGGTCCCACTAAAGGAAATCATTCTTAGGGCCCACCAGAGGATATCATTCTTGGAGACCCAACAGAGGAAATCATTCTTGGTGCCAACTAGTACAAATCATTCTTGGAGACCATCAGAGGAAATCATTCTTGGAGACCATCAGAGGAAATCATTCTTGGAGACCATCAGAGGAAATCATTCTTGGGGCTAACCAGAGGAAATCATTCTTGGAGACCACCGGAGGAAATCATTCTTGGAGACATCCAGAGGAAATCATTCTTGGAGACCACCAGATGAAATCATTCTTGGGGCCCATTAGAGGAAATCATTTTTGGTGCCAACTAGTACAAATCATTCTTGGAGACCATCATAGGAAATCATTCTTGGAGACCATCAGAGGAAATCATTCTTAGAGACCCAACAGAGGAAATCATTCTTGGTGCCAACTAGTACAAATTATTCTTGGAGACCACCAGACGAAATCATGCTTGGGGCCCATCATAGGAAATCATTCTTGGTGCTCACCTGGGGAAATCATTCTTGGAGACCCAACAGAGGAAATCATTCTTGGTGCCAACTAGTACAAATCATTCTTGGAGACCACCAGAAGAAATCATTCTTGGGGCCCATCATAGGAAATTAATCTTGGTGCCCACCAGAGGAAATCATTCTTGGTGCCCACCAGAGGAAATCATTCTTGGGGCCCATTAGAGGAATTCATTTTTGGGACCCAACAGAGGAAATCATTCTTGGTACCCTTGCTTACATTAGGGTTATACATAAGTCAGATAGGTGGATAAGCACGCATGCTTACCCATACCTACTAACTTTTCATAGTCAGAAAGAGGGAGAATTGTTAAATGAAGCCACTCCCCGTCATTGATTGATGGATAGTAGATAGGGTGTAACAGTTACAATAGAAACACTTTGAATAGGCAAATGAATCATTTATTGATGCAAATATGTATGTTACACCTCAAAGAGGGACAAATGAGACCACCATAGGACAGGGAGACATGGACTCCAAAGAGGGACAGTCCCACCTAATCAGGGACAGTTGGGAGGTATGCATTTTATTAACTATAGAACAGGGGCAACTGTGACAGGGGGGAGTTTATCTATATCATGTATAACTTCACAATGGTTGCAGGAGGCTCCTAAATCTCTAGGAGTTCATAGGCCTGACCGGCTGTTGCCATGGTTACACTTCAGCATGTCTTTACCTAAAGTCATCCCCTGTAGCAGTGGTAAAAGCCGCCATTGTTCACACATCCTCCAACATTCCATCATGTCACTGATAGTTACACAGGCAAGTTGTGACTTACACTTACATATGCTGCACGTATCTACCCCCCCCCCCCCCCAACAACTGACCCCAGAGCAGTGGCGTACATAGCCCGGTCGGGCCATTACTCCCTCTTTACACAGCTCATCCCATCCATTACTCGTTCCCACACCACCTCACCCTAACCATTCCTCCTTCCCAAGCTCAACTTAACAATTCCCCCCTCCCCAGCTCATCCCATCCATTCCTCCCTCCCTCCCCAGCTCATCCCATCCATTCCTCCCTCCACAGCCCTTCCCATCCATTTCTCCCTCTTTCCCCAGCTCATCCCATCCATTCCTCCCTCCCTAGCTCATCCCATCCATTCCTCCCTCCACAGCCCTTCCCATCCATTTCTCCCTCTTTCCCCAGCTCATCCCATCCATTCCTCCCTCCCTAGCTCATCCCATCCATTCCTCCCTCCACAGCCCTTCCCATCCATTCCTCCCTCTTTCCCCAGCTCATCCCATCCATTCCTCCCTCCCTAGCTCATCCCATCCATTCCTCCCTCCCTCCCCAGCTCACCCTAACCATTCCTCCCTCCACAGCTCATCCCATCCATTCCTCCCTCCCTAGCTCATCCCATCCATTCCTCCCTCCCTAGCTCATCCCATCCATTCCTCCCTCCCTAGCTCATCCCATCCATTCCTCCCTCCCTAGCTCATCCCATCCATTCCTCCCTCCCTAGCTCATCCCATCCATTCCTCCCTCCCTAGCTCATCCCATCCATTCCTCCCTCCCTCCCCAGCTCACCCTAACCATTCCTCCCTCCACAGCTCTTCCCATCCATTCCTCCCTCTTTCCCCAACCCATCCCATCCATTCCTCCCTCTTTTCAAAGCTCATCCCATCCATTCCTCCCTCCCTCCCCAGCTCACCCTAACCATTCCTCCCTCCACAGCTCATCCCATCCATTCCTCCCTCTTTCCCCAACCCATCCCATCCATTCCTCCCTCTTTCCCCAGCTCATTCCATCCATTCCTCCCTCTTTCCACAGCTCATACCATCCATTCCTCCCTCTTTCCCCAGCTCATCCCATCCATTCCTCCCTCCCTCCCCAGCTCACCCTAACCATTCCTCCCTCCACAGCTCATCCCATCCATTCCTCCCTCTTTCCCCAACCCATCCCATCCATTCCTCCCTCTTTCCCCAGCTCATTCCATCCATTCCTCCCTCTTTCCACAGCTCATACCATCCATTCCTCCCTCTTTCCCCAGCTCACCCTAACCATTCCTCCCTCCACAGCTCTTCCCATCCATTCCTCCCTCTTTCCCCAACCCATCCCATCCATTCCTCCCTCTTTCCCCAGCTCATTCCATCCATTCCTCCCTCTTTCCACAGCTCATCCCATTCATTCCTCCCTCTTTCCACAGCTCATCCCATCCATTCCTCCCTCTTTCCCCAGCTCATTCCATCCATTCCTCCCTCTTTCCACAGCTCATCCCATCCATTCCTCCCTCTTTCCACAGCTCATCCCATCCATTCCTCCCTCTTTTCAAAGCTCATCCCATCCATTCCTCCCTCTTTCCACAGCTCATCCCATCCATTCCTCCCTCTTTTCAAAGCTCATTCCATCCATTCCTCCCTCTTTCCACAGCTCATCCCATCCATTCCTCCCTCTTTCCACAGCTCATCCCATCCATTCCTCCCTCTTTCCACAGCTCATCCCATCCATTCCTCCCTCTTTCCCCAGCTCATCCCATCCATTCCTCCCTCTTTCCCCAGGTCATCCCATGCATTCCTCCCTCCCTCCCCAGCTCACCCTAACCATTCCTTCCTCCCCAGCTCATCCCATCCATTCCTCCCTCTTTCCCCAGCTCATCCCATCCATTCCTCCCTCTTTCCACAGCTCATCCCATCCATTCCTCCCTCTTTCCACAGCTCATCCCATCCATTCCTTCCTCTTTCCCCAGCTCATCCCATCCATTCCTCCCTCTCTCCACAACTCATCCCATCCATTCCTCCCTCTTTCCACAGCTCATCCCATTCATTTCTCCCTCCCACGCCAGCTCATCCCATCCATTTCCATCCATCCCATCCATGATTGGTGGCTATAGGGAAGGCAACAAGGACTAGAGGATGATTGGTGGCCATAGGGAAGGCAATAAGGACTGGAGGATGATTGGTGGCTATAGGGAAGGCAATAAGGACTGGAGGGTGATTGGTGGCTATAGGGAAGGCAATAAGGACTGGAGGATGATTGGTGGCTATAGGGAAGACAATAAGAACTGGAGGGTGATTGGTGGCTATAGGGAAGGCAATAAGGACTGGAGGGTGATTGGTGGCTATAGGGAAGGCAACAAAGACTGGAGGATGATTGGTGGCTATAGGGAAGGCAATAAGGATGGGAGGGCGATTGGTGGCTATAGGGAAGGCAATATGGACTGGAGGATGATTGGTGGCTATAGGGAAGGCAATAAGGACTGGAGGGTGATTGGTGGCTATAGGGAAGGCAATAAGGACTGGAGGGTGATTGGTGGCTATAGGGAAGGCAATATGGACTGGAGGATGATTGGTGGCTATAGGGATGGCAATAAGGACTGGAGGATGATTGGTGGCTATAGGGAAGGCAATAAGGACTGGAGGGTGATTGGTGGCTATAGGGAAGGCAATAAGGACGGGAGGGTGATTGGTGGCTATAGGGAAGGAAATAAGGACTGGAGGGTGATCAGAAGAAGACTCATTTATGGCAGTGGAGCTAAAAGGTGCCAGCATCCTTGTAAATGTGACAGTCCCCTCCCAGGGACGACATTAACATTAGAGGGGGAGGGTGGGCAAGGGCAGAAGGAGGATTAAATAGGGGACAGGCATGGAGTGTGCGGGGTCAGGAGCCAAGGCGCCGCATGTTGTCGGTGGCAGAGATTGGGTAACCTGAGCGGTCAGTGTGTGCGGCTGGCATGCTCCGCTCTACTGTACACACAGCGGTGGCGGCGGGCTTAGGTTACACTGCACGCGTGTATACTGGAAAATGTGCAACAGCGCCCAGCCAAGAATGTATTTATTTCTGCCTTGCAACCGAATCCGTGTAGTTTTTCCCAGAAGTAAAATAGGCCTTGTCATTATGAAGGAGCGTTTTATAATTCACCGGCACATAATACGCTGCTTGTGTATCGCTTGTTAAAATAATTACCTTCTCCATCCTTTACCGCCATGATGAATGGTTCCTTTCTCCCCTCCAGGGTCCGTGTGAAAAAATCGTCCTAAGGCGATGAGCAGGGCTGGGGTACCCTAAAGGATGGGTAACCCACCCAGGATTAGGGGACACTGAACACTGTTATAGCGGACCGAAACCCACATTTTTAACTAGCATCCCCTGAATTGCTCCCCCCATGAGGAGCCAATTCTCACTGCTCCTGCTTCACTCTAATCCCAGATAATGGCGCCTGTTTTAGCTGTAAAGCTCCGCCTCCTCCATTCATTACCATTGTGTGTGGCAATGATGTCATGGCCACACCTATGCAATGACTGTTCGCTGCCATCTTACAGAGAGGGACAGCAAAAAAAAATGTTCTGTGGCGTTTCGAAGAGTAAAAGTATCCATTTCCAGTTCCCTAAGAAGGGAATATCGGCAGGGGCTTTGGCCAAAGATATTTTACAAGTTTAGTAGGTTTTGGTCCGCTTTATGTGTCCTGCTCCACTTTAGGCTTTGCAGGAAGTGAAAACTGCTCCCAGTCAGTATTGTTCAGCACCTCTATTACTGATTACCATGGCATATTTTCCGGCAGTGACTTATGGGACACAGACAGTCAGTTAGTCAAGACCCCCTTTCAAAGTGGACCAAAACCCAGGATTTTGACCATCCTGGGTTTTGGAGCTTGGCATCGCTGTGTGAAACCCCCCAGGTCGCCCAAACAAACTCATCTTTTCCCGGTCCTATGACGCATGCGCGGCCACTCGTCCAATCAGTGCGCTCGGAGCCGCTCCCGTCCCTTTGTCCAGGAGCTCGTCTGATGCGAGCGGATCCGAGCGCACTGACGGCCGCATCCCCCGCTACCCTCTAACAGGACATTCACAAATTCTTGGAATGGGCCCGCACCCTGCTAAAGCGATAGGGGATGCGGCTGCTGCTCACCCATGCGCCATTGGACCGGGAACGAAGGTAAGTTTTCGGGTGACCTCAGGGGTTTCACAAAGCGAATTACCCCTGATCGGAGTGCCCCGGGGGGGTAGCGAGTATGCCTGCCCTGGAGTCTCATAGAATGCAGGGTGGGTTTTGGTCCTCTTTAAAGGACAGCTGGAAGCTAAATTAAAGGACAACTATCATTTAACACCCGTGAAACTGAAATGCTGTGATATGATAAGCTATAGGTTATTAAAGGGATTGATGACTCAAATAAAAAACAAAACAAAAGGGTACTCACCTCGCTCAGCAGCTCACCCGATCTCTGGATCACATGATGTGTCATCCGGGCCACTTCCGTGTCAGATTTGAGCCCCTCGTTCATCAGTCAAAGGGGCCTGCCACAGCCTCTACATTCACTGCAATGGAGAGGGTGTGCCGAGGCATGAGGACGAAGAGTCAGCAGAAGGGAGCATGCTCAATAGGGCTTATCAGGACACAAAGCAGGTTAATTGAATGATTTGCATACAATTTCTTTTAAAGCGGACTAAAACCAAGGTTCTTTGTGTGAAACCTCCATCCCCCCACCAGCCTATCTTGAGTCATCTTTGCAAGCCCCCTCCAGGACATCCTGAGTCTCTTTGTATCTCCTATCCAACCTACCTTGAATGTTTTTCATTACCATCTCCATACTATCCTGCGTCTTTTTGAATCCCCTCTCCAGGACATTCTTGTTGTTTGTTTGCATCCTATCCAGGGGTCTCTATGTATCCCCTCTCTAGCCTACCCCAAGTCATCTTTGCACCCACTCTTCAGGACATCCTGGGTCTCTGCATCCTCTCTCCAGCCTATCCTCAATCTCTTTGGATCCCCTCTCCATCCTATCCAGGTTCTCTATGTATCTCCTCTGCAGGACATCCTGGGTCTCTGCATCCTCTCTCCAGCCTATCCTCAATCTCTTTGTACCCCCTCTCCAATATCCAGGCTCTCTATGTATCTCCTCTTCAGGACATCCTGGGTCTCTGCATCCTCTCTCCAGCCTATCCTCAATCTCTTTGTACCCCCTCTCCATCCTATCCAGGGTCTCTATGTATCTCCTCTTCAGGACATCCTGGGTCTCTGCATCCTCTCTCCAGCCTATCCTCAATCTCTTTGTACCCCCTCTCCAATATCCAGGGTCTCTATGTATCTCCTCTGCATCTCCTCTGCAGGACATCCTGGGTCTCTGCATCCTCTCTCCAGCCTATCCTCAATCTCTTTGGATCCCCTCTCCATCCTATCCAGGGTCTCTATGTATCTCCTCTTCAGGACGTCCTGGGTCTCTGCATCCTCTCTCCAGCCTATCCTCAATCTCTTTGGATCCCCTCTCTATCCTATCCAGGGTCTCTATGTATCTCCTCTTCAGGACGTCCTGGGTCTCTGCATCCTCTCTCCAGCCTATCCTCAATCTCTTTGGATCCCCTCTCCATCCTATCCAGGTTCTCTATGTATCTCCTCTGCAGGACATCCTGGGTCTCTGCATCCTCTCTCTAGCCTATCCTCAATCTCTTTGGATCCCCTCTCCATCCTATCCAGGTTCTCTATGTATCTCCTCTGCAGGACATCCTGGGTCTCTGCATCCTCTCTCCAGCCTATCCTCAATCTCTTTGGATCCCCTCTCCATCCTATCCAGGGTCTCTATGTATCTCCTCTTCAGGACATCCTGGGTCTCTGCATCCTCTCTCCAGCCTATCCTCAATCTCTTTGTACCCCCTCTCCATTCTATCCAGGCTCTCTATGTATCTCCTCTGCAGGACATCTTGGGCCTCTTTATCCTCTCTCCCGCCTATCCTCAATCTCTTTGTACCCCCTCTCCAATATCCAGGGTCTCTAAGTATCTCCTCTGCAGGACATCTTGGGCCTCTGCATCCTCTCTCCCACCTATCCTCAATCTCTTTGTATCCCCTCTCCAATATCCAGGCCCACTAAGTATCCCCTCACCAGCCTACCCCAAGTCATCTTTGCATCCCCTCTCCATTACATCCTGGGTCTTTTGTTATCTTCCCTCCATCCTCCTCCATTGCATCAGCTCTCCAGGACGTTTTTGTTCTCTTTGTACCCCCTCTCCATCCTATCCAGGGTCTCTATGTATCTCCTCTTCAGAACATCCTCGGTCTCTGCATCCTCTCTCCAGCCTATCCCTAATCTCTTTGTATCCCCTCTCCATGCTATCCAGGATCTCAATGTATCCCCTCTACAGCCTACCCCAAGTCATCTTTGCATCCCCTTTCCAGGACCTCCTGGGTGCTTTTTTATCTTCCCTCCATTTTATCATGAGTCTCTTTCAATTTTCTGTGTACCATTTTTCCTCTCCAGCCTATCCTGAATGACTTTGAACCTCATCTCCGGGCTATATTTTTGCAGCAACTCTCCAGGATGTTTTTGTTCTCTTTGTATCCCCTCTACAGCCTATCCAGACTCTTTATGTAGCTCCTCTCCAGGACATCCTGGGTCTCTGAATACCCTCTTCAGCCTATCTTGAGACTCTTTGTATCCCTTTTTCAGCCTATTCTGTGTGCCTTTGAACACATTCACAAGCCTATCCCAGGACACTTGGGTAGAAGGAATCCCTGCTCAGAGCACCGTATGGGCAGCACTGTGTTATCCAGGACCTCGGAGGAGAGAGATTTAGGGATACTGATTACTGATAGCTGCAAGATGATTGGACAGTGTAGCCAGGCAGTGGGAAAAGCAAGCAGGATGCTCGGCTGCATAGCTCGAGGCATCACCAGTAGGAAGAGGGAGGTTGTGATGCCGCTGTATAGAGCCCTGGTAAGGCCACAGCTAGAATACTGTGTGCAGTTCTGGAGACCTTACCTGCAAAAAGACATTATTCAAATAGAACGTGTCCAAAGGCCGGCAACAAAAATGGTGGACTTAAACTTAGAACTTATCAGGAGAGACTTAAAGAACATAATTTGTACAGTCTGGAGGAAAGAAGGGAGAGTGGACATGATTGAGACCTTTATATATGTGAAAGGATTGAATAAGGTTCAGGAGGGAAGTGTTTTTAAGAAGAAACTTAATGATAGAACAAGGGGGCACAACCTGAAGCTAGTCGGGGGGAAGATCAGGAGCAATGTTAGAAAATATTATATTACAGAAAGAGTAGTAGATGCTTGGAACAAACATCCAGCAGAGGTGGTTGAGAAATCGTCAGTCACTGAATTTAAACATGCCTGGGATAAGCACACATCTATCCTAAGATAAAGAGAACATACAGTATACACATAAGGGCAGACTAGATGGACCGTATGGTCTCCTTCTGCCGTCACCCTTCTATGTTTCTATGACATCCTGGGTCTCTGCATCCTCTCTCCAGCCTATCTTCCATCTCTTTGTATCTCCTCTTCATCCGATCCAGGGTGTCTATGTCTCCAGCCTACCCCAAGTCATCTTTGCATCTCCTATCCAGTACATCTTGGGGCCTATCCTGATACTTTGTGTATCATCTCTTCTCTCCAGCCTATCCTGAATGACTTTGAACGTCATCTTCGGACTATTCTTTTGCATCAGCCCTCTATGATGTTTTTTTTCTCTTTGTATCCCCTCTCCAGCATATCCAAGCTATTTATGTAGCTCATCCAAGGACATTGTGGGTCTCTGAATACTCAGCCTATCCTAAAGCTTTTTGCATCCCTTCTCCAGCCTATTCTGATTGTCTCTGAACACAATCACAATCCTATCCCAAGTCATTTCGTATGTCCTCTCTAGGACATTGTTGGTCTTTTTGTATCCCATCTCTATAGCCTATCCCGAGTCCTCTTGCATTCCTTTTCTAGGACAGGTCTCTTTGCATCACCTCTCCAGCCAATGTGGACTGTTATTCCTGAAGCCAGTCCTCCCCTGAAATGAGTGAAATGAGTGATCAGCCATCAGCACCAGATGTTTTTTTCATTAGCCGGGGCCCCCACATGGAAAATGCTGATATTCCCAATCCCCGATTATCCAGCTGCTCCAGCACAGAGCTCATCACAGGGCCCCAGTCGGATTTACTGTGATGGACACATTGATGCTGAGCAGGTCCATCAAACTGCGCAACGCGCTCAGCAGTCTTGGCAGCGTCTCCCGTAACACACAACAATCACCCCGACATGTTTATTCAGCCCGCTGCTAATTGAATTCCTATGAGATGTTAATAAATACAATAAAAATATTAATAAATATTGATGAATGGTTCCCGAACACGGTGGCAGTGATCACGCTCAGACTGCGTCACTACAATCATCTGTATGCAAGACGATTGCTAAGCTGGATAGCGACATCGCCCTCCTTCCTTGGCTTCTGTAAAAAATAAAAAAAAGTGGGGGATGGGTACAAGAATACATGCACAGAGATAGCACAATGATAGCTTTAAATAGGATAGCATCCCTTTAAAAAAAAAAAAAATAGGGTTGAAAAACGAAAACACTTTTTGTCCCCCGAGGAAGCCAACTGGCGAAACGTGCCGAGAAACTCAAACAAATGTCTTTTTCTGTATCCTATCGTTTATAGTAGTGTAATTAATTATTATGGGTCTTTAATGATAGCTGTCCTTTAAACATCTTCTAATTAAAGGACAAATATCCCGATTTTGGATGCCCCAGGGGGGAGGGAATCGATTGGCCTGATTTCTGGTGGGTTTTGCTCCACTTTAAAAGACAAATATATAAGCAGCCAATAATTTGCTGCACTTACAGGAGCACTATCGCGAAAAAATGGACCAATGATAAATATTCCTATAAATATGCAGGATGGCGAGAGGAGGTGTCACTTATACGCCCGATGTCAAGAAATATCAAGCCAGGCTTGTTTCTTTTATTTTACTGGAAGGAAAAGTAGAGCCGGGGTGACAGGCTCTGTCACCCCTCATAGACTAAACCTGTCATCCCTGGATTTTGTTCCTATCATGTGAGAATAAACCACAAGCTTGGTGGGAGTTTTATTCAGCTCGGGTATATAAGTGACTTGTCCTCTCATTAACCAATGTGTTTATATAGATTTTTAACTTTACACAATTTCGCGATAGTGCCCCTTTAAGTTTTTTCCTCACCAATCAACTTTTAAAGCGGAATAAAACCCGGGATATTGACTTCCTTGGGTTTTGTTCCATTCCCCGGGGGAATCTCAATTTGGGATGCCCCTCTGTATGAAACCCCCAGTTCACCAGGTTAAGCTTACCTTTCCTCGCTCCAATGGCACATGCACTCAGCCAATGAGAGCTGTTTGCTATGTTTACATACAATAATTGGAGGTTGCGCATGACGCTGGTGATGCAGGGGATGTTGCAGCGCATGATCCCTATTGACAACAAGAGACGCCTGTGAAATTACCTCTATTCAGCTGGTGGGTCTCATTGGACGAAATTCCACACATGTGTCATTTGAGCGTGGAAAGGTGAGTTTTTATGGGCAGTGAACAAAATGCGGAGAGTTCAAATTCCTCGGGTTTTGTTCCACTTTAAGGGACCTTCACTTTTTTTTCTTATTGAAAGTCTTCTTTAATCAATTTAAAAAATGCACAATGTGTGGTCGATAAAGATTAGGAAGGGGGATTGAGAAAAAAAAATCATAGCGTTAGACTTAAAATACACATACAATGTGTGTAAAATAATAATACTAATACTAATAATAATTATTATTATTATTAATAATATGATTATTATTTTAATAATAAAGATAAAGTACTGCAACAAATTTGAACGACTGCTTGCTCTATTAGGTCGGCACAGCCATTTTTGGGCATGATCAGTAAACGCGCCCCTGCAAAGAAATGTATTAAGTCGGGATTAAAATGCCGAAAGATGTTCCCAACTCCTGAGCGGCAACGTTACAAATAACTGACGTCACCCAGTGACAGGCCCAGGGAAATGGCTGCAGCGCCCTCTGCTGCTGCCGTGCGGTACTGCAGGGAGCTGCCTGGTGCACGGCGCTGCTGCTCCTTTTAGAAAGGCTGCCCTGCTGGGGTACAGTGACACCCAAATGACTTACCTAGAGCTGTGTGCTCCGCTTATACAGTAAGAAAGTAACTCCCCCTTCTGAAAGTGGAACCTTTAGGATCATAAAGAGGTGTTTTACCGTAGTTGAAGGGGCAGAAGATGATGGCACTATATAAATAAACATTATTATTAATAATAATAATAATAATAATTATTATTATTATTATTATTATTATTATTATTGTGGGACATATTTTTAACAGATATTTTACTATATATAATGGGAGAATATCATTTCACTATAAAAATACATGATACAGGACCTTTTGCATTATAGAAACATACTACCTTCTCCCTAAAAATACATTATTTATGTTAAAGGGGACCTCTAGCATTATAGACAGTTGTTTTGCTGTAGTTAAAGGGGGTACTTCTATCACCCTAAAATACATTATTTTATTAAAGGGGCCTCTAGCATTATAGACAAATAATTCACCCTAAAGATTACATTATTTTGTTAAAGAGCGCTACAGAAGATGACAGCGATATATATATATATATATTAATAATAAAGAGGACCTCTTACAATATAAACAGTTGTAATTAAAGGGTAAGTCCACTTTCGATGGAATATTTGAAAGTGTATATTTTTTTGTGCCAAAATGATGTGCTGAAGGTGCTGAGCTGATCTAATATTTTTTTATTTTTTTCCCATGTTAGCAAATGTGTGTTTCATGGAAGCACCTGCAATCTGTTGCTTTTGGCAACATACACTGAGTCTGTACACCAAGAAGAGAGAAGTGAGTCCTGTACACACAGAACACTGCTGCTATGGCTGCTGCGGAGGTGAGGGAGCTCACTCAACCTTACACATTCCCAGCAGCAGTGTTCTGTGAAACTATCTGCAATCTGTGGCTATTGGCAACGTACACCAAGGCCCTTATTTAAGAAGGGATAGCGTCAGGTAGTGGCTGGTTAATGAGAGGTAGCGACTGGTGAACGACGGACACGGCACGCAATTACACATTTATCAAGCAGAATCTGTTTAGCGACTGGGATAGCGCCATGTAGCGTCTGATTCATCATTTTCACAGCCTCAGCGAACAGCGCCAGCGCTCAGCCTTGCACAGCGCCAGGTATGACCTCTCGCTACCTGTCGCTCTCCCATACATTCCAATGGACGATCCTTTTCTTCTCTTTAAACAGGATTTTTTTTTTTCGAAAAAATCACAAATAATTCTGTGACCTCTTCTGGAATTGAAAAAGCAGTTTTTTGACATTTTTTTCATTTTTTATATATTTCTTCAGAAATGACATTACAGGTCTGGCATTAAAGTGTTCATGTTACAATGTTGCTACAATGTAATTCCATATGTTTTCGCTTTGTTACTAGTGGATAGATGCTGAAAAACAGACTTTAAACACACCGCCTCCTGCGCTCTGGGCTTCAAACAAGTATTTTTCAGCGCCAGAGATTTGTGAGGCTGTTTTTTTGCTGAATATGGTGTGAGTCGGTCGCTATGAGCAGTCGCTAACATGCGCTCCCATACTGCGCTGTACTGGTCAAATAGCGACTCCTCACAATGTATTCAACATTACTGAACAGCGACTGAGTCGCTATAAAGTAGCGACCCAGGGCCGAGCACTGCGACTACTAGCGGGCGCTCTGAAAATGCCTGCTACAGACGCTCATCTGTCGCTACCTGGCGCTAATGATGAATCAGCCTCCCTGTCTGTACACCAAGAAGAGAGATGTGCACCCTGTACCAACAGAACACTGCTGCTATGGCCGCTGCTGAGGTGAAGGCGCTCACTCACACTTACAAATGCCCAGCAGCAGTGTTCCGCACTTGGTGTACGATTGACAATAGCAACAGATTGCAGGTAGTGAAAACTGCTTCCATAAAACACACATGTGCTAACATAGAAAAAACTAAAAAATACTAGATCAGCTCGGCACCTTTAAAGTGGACCAACACCCAGGGGGGATCGGCCCGGGAATCTATAAGATTCCCGGGCTGATCAGATTCCTCCTTGCGGGGCATCCCGATTTCGGATGCCCCGCGGGGTGAAACCCCCCAGGACGCCCAGAAACCTTACCTTATCCCCGTTCCAACAACCTGGCAAAGTAGGAAAAGAAAGGTAGCGGCCATTTTGGAGCTTCCTCTCCCAACTGACATAACTGAAATGCACAGTAACAGGAAGCCCAGTACTACTTCCTGTTTGCAGGTGGCTTGCAAGCCCATGACTGGCCATCTTGTTTTTAAAACTTACCCCAGCAGGCTTTAGAAAAAGGTAAATTTTTTTTTATGTGCAGCAATCTAAATTGCGCTGGAGAGGGATGCATATGAGCACTGTTTGTTGTGTTGGTCTGATTTAATTCGTTTTTGACTGTTGGTCCACTTAATGCCCAAGGGCCCCTTTATACATGCTATACCTGCTTTTTAAGAGCATTTATATTCAGGGTCTGTGGCCAACCCATACCATCTACTAACTTTTCCACACCACCCATACCGTTTAACCCTTTTTACAAACTGCGTGGCCCCATCACTACTTTCGGAGGGCCCCTTTAGAACCAAGGTACCTACCCACACCATTTAAGGAACAGTCTAGGGCATCCACACTGTCCAAGAACAAATTTATACAATCTTCAAGGACCACCTATTATTATTATTATTATTATTGTTTATTTATATAGCGCCATCATCTTCCGTAGCGCTTTACAGAGTAGTAATTACAGACAGGGTAGAAACATACGATACATATACTATTTCAAATGCAGTTTTACAGAGTTGACAGTGGATATTCTGAGTACAAGATACATTAGGGGAGAGAGCCCGGCCCTTGCGAGCTTACAGTCTAAAGGATGAGGGGTGAAGACGAGGGGGAAGGATCACAAACAGTCAGTATTGAGCTTTGTGCCCTTTAGGAGATTGGTTAGGCCAGATTATATGCTTGTCTGAATAAGTGAGTTTTAAGGGCGCCTTTGAAGGTTTTGAGGGTTGTGGAGTGGCGGATTGGGTGCGGGAGGGCATTCCAGAAGATTGAAGTTGCACGTGAGAAGTCCTGGAGGCGGGCGTGAGAGGAGGTGACCAGGGTGGAGGACAGGAGAAGGTCGGCAGAAGAGCGGAGGCTGCGTCTAGGTTGATACTGTTGGATTAGAGATGAGATGTAGGGAGGGGCCTGGTTGGAAAGAGCTTTGTATGCGAGAGTTAGAGTTTTGAACAGGATTCGCTATGGGACACCTATACCATCCACTGACTTTACACCAGCCATACTGTCCAAGGGCCCCTTTATACAATCTACAAAGGCCATCTATACCATCAATGGACCTCTCTCTAGACCATGCATACTGTCCAGGGGGACCGCGTTATACATACGTTTCCTAATTTTCAAGGGCTCATTTAATCAAGTTTCATAGCCAATTCATATATACACAGACCTTAATACAATAATCATACAATCCATTATACAAACTACGTGGGCCATCCCTACTTTACAAGGGCCCCTTTACACAAACTCTATGGCTTGCCCATAACATCTTGAAAGCCAAAGCCAAATTAAAATAGCAAAATCCACACCATCTAAGGACCTAGAACAACCATATACCATCCAAGAAACATAGGCCCCCTATACTATCCAAGAACACATTTATAATCTATGAGGGCTACCTATACCACCTACTGACTTCTCCACACCAGCCATACTGTCTAAGGGCTCCTTATATACAACCTACAAGGGGCCACCTAAAGCATCAATGGTGCTCTATAGACAACCCATAATGTCCAAGGAGCCCTTTTTATTCAAGCTAATTAACCCACCTTAATGTGTAACAGCCCTAACATTCAAGAACCTCTCTTGCACATCCCATAATATCCAAGAGCCCTCTTATACAATCTGTGAGGGCCACCTATACCATCCATGGACCTCTCTAGATCAGGGGTTATCAAGCGGTGGTACCAGTACTGGTGGTACTCAAGCTCCCCTCTGGTGGCACTCGAGACCACCGGGGGATTGACAGCATGAAAGATGTGTATGTATACCCACCCTACTGCCTCAAGCCAAAGAAAATACCTTGTATGTATGCTCATATATACCGGGCGAAGAAAGTATTCTGAATCATAGATACTATTCCTACTTATCAAGGGCCCCTTTATTCAAGCTCCGGAGCCAACCTATATATCTACTAACCTTTCTACAGCACTCATAATGTTCAAGGGCCCCTGTATACCTCTCATAACACCTAGGACCCCTCTTTCACCTCACGTAATGTTAAAGGGCAACTTTTAAACTCCATGGCCAACACAATAACATTCAAGAACCTCTCTAGCACCTACCATACTGTTCAAGGGCCCTATCATAGGATCACGTTTATTTTGCCAGTTATATACGTACAGTACATACATTCTGGGATTTTCACTTGGCACCTATATAGCCACAGCCTTGGTAAGAGCGCCCAAAAGACCCCTTTAAATGCGGTTTTATACAAACTCCATGGCCCACCCAAAACATTCCAGAACTTCTCCTGCACCTGTCCATGGACCCCTTTATACAATTTGCAAGGGCCACCTATACTATCCGTGGGCCTCTCAAGACAATCCATACTGTCCAGGGGCCCCTTTATACATACTATTGCTACCTTTATTGATTCTTTATTTAAGCTCCATGGTCAACCCATACCATTTAAGAAGCTCTCTTGCTGCCATACTGTCCAACGGCCCCTTTATATAATTTACAAGGGTCTCCTATACTATCAATGGGGCTACTCTAGGCTACCCACACTATCCAAGAACTTTATTGAATTTATCAGGGCCACCTATACCATCCACTGACTTCTAGACCACTCACACTGTTCAAGGGCCCTTTATAGTTATTACTACTACATTCACATTCACTTCTACCATCCACTAAGCTTTCTATAGCACCCATACTGTTCAACTAATTTTAAAAATTACGTGGGCTTTCCCTGCTTTCCAAAGGCCCCACAACTCCATGGCCTGTTTATACTATCCAAGAAAATATATTTAACCTCTGACACCATTCAAAGGCCCCTTTATACAAATCCAGTGACCAACCATCCCACCCAAGGGCTCCTTAACACAAACTCCATGGCCACACATTCCATCCAAGGGCTCCTTAACACAAACTCCATGGCCACCCATCCCATCCAGGGACCTATCTGTCCAAGGTGCCCACTTAATCTTTCTGGGCTCAATTTAATTTTATGGGCTATAGCAGTCTTGGTCCCATGCAGGCAGGATTGGGCCCACCCTTCAGCTAAAACACAATTAAATTGTAATAATATAAAATATGTTGATTGATCAAATAAATGTAACTGAATGGAATCACAACCTAGAAACTGTTTTAGTCTTAGATAATTTGTACTGCCCTTATGGTGGCCCTGGGTCAGTGCGTGGAGCCCACCGACACTGCATGCAGGAGGCCCCATACTGGATTTTTGCCTGTACTGTCCAGATTGCTGCCCACGCCATTACTACCAGCATCCAGTATATCCGGAATGCTATCATCTCATTACTTCATGCACAATAGAAATAGGTTCTTTTGGAAGCGGTGGGAAAGTAATCACTGTTCTCGGGGATTGTTGATTAAAAGAAGTCCCCACCCGGTAAACTTGGATTTTCCAGTTGGCTCCTTGCAGCGCTTACAGAGGAGCGATGGGATCATCCACCCCCAAGTTCTGAGGAATGTACGGAAAAGTCATCACCTTGAATGCTGAGCCCACAATCCTAAGTGGCGTGCTTGAGGTTCTACTTCTGGCTGAGCTGCTGATTGGGATCTGTAATAAAGCCAGCAAAACCTCCTGAAGGGCACCGAGAGTTCAGAGAGGCCCCAAACTCAAAAGGCTCAGTGTCTGCTGCTGCTGGCGACTTCACATCTTCCTTAAATAAACAGCCTAGTGGGAAAAATAAGCCGTCTCCCAACACGAGAGAAATGTCACACTAACCAGGAGGGCATGTGCCGAACAAGGGCCCGCGCTCTGCCGAGGGGCCCACTCCCTGCTGGAAGTCACACCTAGGCCTGAGCAGAGAAGAGGAGCACCATTGTTCTGACCCCTTTCATGTCGTGACACTTGGGACATAAATCATGACTGCGAAAACATTGCAAATCAGAAAATATAACAGCTGCAGACAGGAAAAACATTCACAGGGTAAAAACAGCCTTTTAGCTCAGATGTTCCAGGACTTGCAGGTGTACAGGACTCCGAAATGTGAAAAATAATAAAAACAGAATCATAGCAAACAAATCTACATGAACTTGGAAGAAAATATACAGAGCAACATAATGTGTGCCAACACTTATTACAACTCTCCTCTACATGGTAAGAACTAATTACAGCTCTCCTCTCCATGGTAAGAACTTAGTACAGCTCTCCTCTCCATGGTAAGAACTTATTACAGATCTCCTCTCCATTGTAAGAACTTATTACAGCTCTTCTCTCCATGGTAAGAACTTATTACATATCTCCTCTCCATGGTAAGAACTTTTTACAGCTCTTCTCTCCATGGTAAGAACTTACTACAGATCTCCTCTCCATGGTAAGAACTTATTACAGATCTCCTCTCCATGGTAAGAACTTATTACAGCTCTCCTCTCCATGGTAAGAACTTATTACAGCTCTCCTCTCCATGGTAAGAACTTATTACAGCTCTCCTCTCCATGGTAAGAACTAATAACAGCTTTCCTCTCCATGGTAAGAACTCATTACAGCTCTCCGCTCCATGGTAAGAACTTATTACAGCTCTCCTCTCCATGGTAAGAACTTATTACAGATCTCCTCTCCATTGTAAGAACTTATTACAGCTCTTCTCTCCATGGTAAGAACTTATTACATATCTCCTCTCCATGGTAAGAACTTTTTACAGCTCTTCTCTCCATGGTAAGAACTTATTACAGATCTCCTCTCCATGGTAAGAACTTATTACAGCTCTCCTCTCCATGGTAAGAACTAATTACAGCTCTCCTCTCCATGGTAAGAACTCTAAGAACTCATTACAGCTCTCCTCTTCATGGTAAGAACTTATTACAGATCTCCTCTCCATTGTAAGAACTTATTACAGCTCTCCTCTCCATGGTAAGAACTTATTACAGATCTCCTCTCCATGGTAAGAACTTATTACAGCTCTCCTCTCCATGGTAAGAACTTATTACAGCTCTCCTCTCCATGGTAAGAACTAATAACAGCTTTCCTCTCCATGGTAAGAACTTATTACAGCTCTCCGCTCCATGGTAAGAACTTATTACAGCTCTCCTCTCCATGGTAAGAACTTATTACAGATCTCCTCTCCATGGTAAGAACGTATTACAGCTCTCCTCTCCATGGTAAGGACTAATTACAGCTCTCCTCTCCACGGTAAAAAACTAATTACAGCTCTCCTCTCCATGGTAAAAACTAATTACAGCTCTCCTCCCCATGGTGAGAACTTTTTCCTGCTCTCCTCTCCATGGTAAGAACTAATTACATCTCTCCTCTCCATGGAAAGAACTTATTACAGATCTCCTCTCCATTGTAAGAACTTATTACAGCTCTCCTCTCCATGGTAAGAACTAATTACAGCTCTCCTCTCCATGGTAAGAACTCATTACAGCTCTCCTCTTCATGGTAAGAACTTATTACAGATCTCCTCTCCATTGTAAGAACTTATTACAGCTCTCCTCTCCATGGTAAGAACTTACTACAGCTCTCCTCTCCACGGTAAGAACTTATTACAGATCTCCTCTTCATGGTAAGAACTTATTACAGATCTCCTCTCCATTGTAAGAACTTATTACAGCTCTTCTCTCCATGGTAAGAACTTATTACAGATCTCCTCTCCATGGTAAGAACTTATTACAGCTCTCCTCTCCATGGTAAGAACTTATTACAGCTCTCCTCTCCATGGTAAGAACTAATAACAGCTTTCCTCTCCATGGTAAGAACTTATTACAGCTCTCCGCTCCATGGTAAGAACTTATTACAGCTCTCCTCTCCATGGTAAGAACTTATTACAGATCTCCTCTCCATGGTAAGAACGTATTACAGCTCTCCTCTCCATGGTAAGGACTAATTACAGCTCTCCTCTCCACGGTAAAAACTAATTACAGCTCTCCTCTCCATGGTAAAAACTAATTACAGCTCTCCTCCCCATGGTGAGAACTTTTTCCTGCTCTCCTCTCCATGGTAAGAACTAATTACATCTCTCCTCTCCATGGAAAGAACTTATTACAGATCTCCTCTCCATTGTAAGAACTTATTACAGCTCTCCTCTCCATGGTAAGAACTAATTACAGCTCTCCTCTCCATGGTAAGAACTCATTACAGCTCTCCTCTTCATGGTAAGAACTTATTACAGATCTCCTCTCCATTGTAAGAACTTATTACAGCTCTCCTCTCCATGGTAAGAACTTACTACAGCTCTCCTCTCCATGGTAAGAACTTATTACAGATCTCCTCTTCATGGTAAGAACTTATTACAGATCTCCTCTCCATTGTAAGAACTTATTACAGCTCTCCTCTCCATGGTAAGAACTTACTACAGATCTCCTCTCCATGGTAAGAACTTATTACAGATCTCCTCTCCATGGTAAGAACTTATTACAGCTCTCCTCTCCATGGTAAGAACTTATTACAGCTCTCCTCTCCATGGTAAGAACTTATTACAGCTCTCCTCTCCATGGTAAGAACTAATAACAGCTTTCCTCTCCATGGTAAGAACTTATTACAGCTCTCCGCTCCATGGTAAGAACTTATTACAGCTCTCCTCTCCATGGTAAGAACTTATTACAGCTCTCCTCTCCATGGTAAGGACTAATTACAGCTCTCCTCTCCACGGTAAAAACTAATTACAGCTCTCCTCTCCATGGTAAAAACTAATTACAGCTCTCCTCTCCATGGAAAGAACTTATTACAGCTCTCCTCTCCATGGAAAGAACTTATTACAGCTCTCCTGTCCATGGTAAGAACATATTTCAGCTCTCCTCTCCATCATAAGAACGTATTACAGCTCTCCTCTCCGTGGAAATAACTCTCTTGCACATCCCATACTATCCAAGAGACCTCTTATACAATCTATGAGGGCCACCTATACCATCCATGGACCTCTCTAGATCAGGGGTTCTCAACCCGTGGTACTCAAGCTCCCCTCTGGAGCTCCATGGTAAGAACTTATTACAGCTCTCCTTTCCATGGTAAGAACTAGTTTTTTTAAAGAGGAACCATAGTCAGAAATCACTATAATCCCTCTTTAAAGTGGACCAAATCCCAGGATTTTGACTATCCTGGGTTTTGGTGCCTACCCTGGGGCACCCGGATGAAGGTGAAACCCCTTGAGGTTGCCCAATCTCACTCACCCTTCCTTGGTCCTATAACACATGCGTAGCCTCTCCAATCAGCACGCTCCCGCCCCTTCGTGTAAGAGCTCATATAAGTTGAGCGGATCCGAGCGCGCTGGTGGTGGCATCCCCCACAGGGAGCGTGCCCGCACAGCCAATTCACAAATGCCTGTGGATAGCGGGGATAGCGGGGATGCAGTCGCTGCTCATCCATGCACCATTGAACCGGGAAAGAAGGTGAGTTTTGGGCGACCTGGGAGGTTTGACACAGTGGGGCATACTGCCAGGGGAGCAAGTATGCCTGCCCTGGACTCATAGAATCCAGGGTGGGTTTTGGTCCACTTTAATATGCAGTAGCAGGGCAGCCGACCCAGGCTGTCCCGCTGTGCAACGTGCTGTCAAAAGAAAGAGCTTGCACAGCCAAAGCCGGCTGCGCTAATAGGTTGATTGCGGTCATGTGGCAGTGCAACCCGGAGGAGATGAGGGTCCGGGCAGCCGGTTCTTTGATTGACTGGCGCAATGAACAGCAGGGAAGGCCGGGATGTCATGCCACGCTGCTGCATATTAACTCTTTCACTGCCAGCCTACCTAGAGCTTTTGTCACACTCGGTTGCCAGATAATTTTTCACTATTTTGCAATATATATTTTTAACTGTGATTTTTGCAAGACGTCTTCTTTGTAATTTTTTTAATGCTTTCACAATTTTCTGGGGGGGTAAAAGTTGATAAAAAATAAAATACCAAATGAAAGCCACATTCCTCCTGATTACAATGGAGAAATGGCACTTGGAGTTTTCTCACTCATGGGAGCGGTGGCCATCTTTCTGTGGCCCACGGCTGTACCCCACTTGACAGGAACATAGCCCACTGACCAGGGACCAGATTGGGGCTCAGCTGAGTTTCAGCATTGCTTCCTACTGCACACTCGGTCCCCCCGCTCTTATTCAGGGTGAAGGTGCACTCATCACTGTAGCGTTCCTGATGGCGGCTTTGGCTTGCCCTGGCGTGTGGGGGGCCCCACTACTGCCGATTGCTTTGTTGCCGGCCCCGCGGCCCGTCAGACCAAAGACTGACAAGCCCCCTGGACCTGACCATAACCCAAAGGTTGGCAGAGGTCTCCTTTGCAGGGCAAATGGTGGAGACCCCGGGGTGTGGAAAGCAGGACCACAGAACTACAGAAAGTACATACGTATAAAAGCAGGGACGAAAACTGGAAGAAACCCTACACCAAGAGGTATAGGCCCAGGGGTGAGAGAAAGGAGGGAGGGAAGGCCATTATTAGCCCATAATTGACTTGAACTTCATGGTAGTGCTTGGCCCCAGGTTCACTACCGATGTACATATCTACCTCTACCTGTCTTCGAGAAGTGCCTGGATACCCTGAAAATTTCAAGATACCTCCCCCAGTGACCATGTTTTGGTGTAACTCTGGGGTCTGTTGCCTGACCACTCCAGAACCAGCTTCTCCATCATCCTGATGTTTTCCACCTCTTGGACCCATTCCAGACTGGCTCTGGTTGGGAGGGTTTCCCAAAATGTAAGACATATGTTAAAGAAATTAATGGTGCAAGACACAGAGAAAAGGAAGGGAAGTCAGGGCACCGGAAAGTGGAGAGAGAAGTGTTTAGAAACCAAACAATGACTCTGGATCTCGGCATCATTACAGTCAGTAGCACATCACAACATTAAGACTCGCTATATAATAACATTAAGGCTCGCTATATAGTAATAGAGCAATTAGTTCCTTCTGGAAAATGGATACAATGAAAAAAAAAAGAAAAAAAGAAAGAGTGAAAGCCTTCTTGTGTCAGACTCAAAATCAAATGTGAATGAATGGAAAATTGCTGCAGTCAGCCAGGAGAATGTTATTTCTTTGGCCTGTGTGTTTTCCCAGTGACACCGCCATAGGGAGGACAGGTCCAGTGACTGCAGATTAAACAAATCCCATAAAGCTGGGCAAACTCTGCCCCTTCCCACTCCCCCCCCTCAAGGCAACATGTCATCCGCGGCTGATGGAGTGAGGTCAGACGCAGCCCAACTGTACATTTTTCTGGAATTAATGGTGAGTCGGGCTCACTGAGCATGACCAAAAACAAAGTGAATGGCTGCTTCTTATGGGCTAAGCCTTCTTTGTTAGCAGCATTCATTAAAATGATTGGGGTGGGACTGAGGTGCTAAAATGAATGTGGGCACAGATTTCTGCAGGTTTCCTACCTTTAGTTCCCGCTCGGTTATTGTGGCCAAGGTGAGCTCAACGTTTCGGGTTTGCAAGGCACATGAGCTCATCCTGATTTTTGGGAACATTTTGCTGGAATGGTATATACATGCAAAACGCTACTTTACCCTCTCCCATAAGTAACGTATTTTCCCTAACCTAATGTGCAACAACAGCTCTAAAGGTTGTTATACTAAATAAGAGGTCCCCAATGCCTATCACCATAGAAGCCATATTTAATGTAAATGACTTATTGCAACTGTATACAGGGGGATATTATGAGGGGTCACAAAGGGCGCTAGTCCCGGGGCCTCCACCACTTGCCCTGCAAACCCACCAACCTTTGCTTTATGGTCTGGTCCAGGAGGCTTTTCAGCCTTTGTCCCTCAGCACTAAGCCCCCTAGTGTTGGCTCTGCTGCTGCTTTGCCTAACCCGCTTCTGGGTTCATGGAGCACGGGAATCCCTACTACATGAAAATCTGCAGGCTTGATTTCTTTGTTAAAATTTATGCTTGTTTTTTTTTTTTTTTACTTTAATTAATGTGTGAGAAAGGGTTAGATTTAATGAAATTAATAAGATGTGCTGTGTCTAGTTTTAATGACATAAGCCTTTACACATAGGCCCTTATTTAACAAGGGATAGCGACAGGTAGCGACTGGTGAGCGGCCGGTAATGACGGGCCCCGCCACGAGAACGCCGGCTCCCCACCACAATCACACATTTATCAAGCCGATCCTGCTTAGCGACTGAGATAGCGCCATATAGCGACTCATTCCACCCGTAGGGCATGACCCAAAACGCCCCTCAAATATACCTGTATAATTAGACCGCAACAACCAGAATTTAAGTAAATTTATAAGAACCCTTTATTTACATATGGGTATTAATACAACACTAGAACGCACTTTTCACATTTAAAAAACACACAATTAAAATAGCGACTCATTCATCATTATTCCAGCCTCAGCCCAGAGCGCCAGCGTCCGACCTTGAACAGCGACAGGTATGACCTCTCGCTACCTGGCGCTCTCCAATGCATTTCAATGGAACAATCGTCAAATATTCATAATTAATTGTTATTAATGTTTTTTTTTTTAATGTGAAAAATTCTGTGACCACTTCTGCCATTTTAAATATTTTTTTTAAGGTAACAAAATAAAAAATGTACAGAATTGATATTACAGGTCTGATATTAATGTATTCATATTACTAAATTATTTTAAAAACTAGTTTTTTTGGTTTCTAAAAATATGGTTGTTTGGGGGTTAAAAAACTACTTTTAACCCATCGCCGCCAGCGCTCTGGGGTTTAAACATGCATTTTACAGCGTGAGAATTTTTTGAGCGTGATTTGTTTATGAATATGGTGGAAGCCGGTCGCTCTGACCAGTCGCTATCATGCGCTCCCATACAGCGCGGAACCTGTCAAATAGCGACTCCTCACCCAATATTCAACATTACGGCAAACCGACTGAGTCGCTATCAACTACCGAACAACGGCCAAGCACAGCGACTACTAGCGGGCGCTCTGAAAATGCCACTACAGTCGCTCAACTGTCGCTACCTGCCGCTATTAATGAATCGGCCTCTTAGTAATTAGAATATAGAATTTAAATGATGTGTTTATGTGCACAAATGGTTTATATAAGGATGTCTATTATCTGTTATATCAGATATACCAAAAGTGTTTATAGATATCTTCAATAAAAATTATTGAAAAGAAATCTGCAGGCCTGCCCACCACCCATTCCACCCATATTTTGGGGGGGGAATGGCTATTTTTTTCATTTCCCACCAAAAATAATTAAAAAAAAAAGTGTGCCCTTCACCTCTAGAGCTTACCAACCTGGCACATCAAGGAAAAGGGCCTAGTAATCCCAGGTCTTAAGGGCCAAACCCATGGCCTCAGTCCTAGTAATTACCAGCCCTCAGCCCTGGTATCAAGCACCTGTATGAAGCACCTGTCTGCACCTCAGCCCTCACCTAGTCCAGCGACACGCCTTATTGTCTATTAATTTAACCAGTAGATCATTTAACTAGTTTCCCAGTTCAGAATAAGAGACAGTTGCTAAAACCACGCACACGCACACTCAAAAGTATGTTCTAATTTTTGTTCCTTTTTTAAAATAAAGCTGTGCACTCTACCTGAGGAAATGACTTTAGGTCACGAAACGCGTAGCTGGGAATTTGGGGGTCCCAGTGGTTGATCCGCACATGGCACTTTGTTTGGCAAGTAAGATAACTTTACTGTATGTATTTTGTCTTTGATTTGCACCTACCTCTTTCTCTGTATTTGTATATTATTATGTTTGTATATAGATTTGGCATCCGATGCACTTTGGAAGCACTGGACACTTTATGAATTCATTTGTAAATATAGCTTTATTAATTAATTATTGACACATTAGGTTCTTCCACTGGCCACACCAATATTCAAACCCCCCCCGCCCCTCATTTGATGGCAGTCTATATGTGTGTTGCATGTTTTTAACAGTTTTTAATATGTCTTGATATTGTGAGAATCTAATAATCTTAAAATAAAATTGGATATGAATTATTATTAATGGAGTGCCTTTGTTAGTCTCTGGTTATACTCCCTTTTGGGGTTGGGGCACCCCTTGTGTATGTACCATTTTTTAAAATGAAGCTATATTGTAATTATAATTATAAAATAAAGTTTCATCTCATGTTGTGCTGTCCTCTGTAATGGCAGTGGCAGAGCTGAGTGATGCAGGCACTGTTGCAGCAGAGTGTGAGTGCTGGGTGTAGCGGAGTCAAATCTACATAGACATTTGTGGTGTAACAGGAACTGTCTGTACTGGAACATGAATGCAGTACGTCACCTTACAGGGTGAATAACATAGACAGGAAACAGAGGTCACAGGAGATCTCCTCAATGTACAGGAAACACAACATGCAGTAGAGAAAATACAACAGAGACTTCAGATGGACATATGTTACACAGCCATCTATTGTCATATATGTAAACTGCTTTAACCTAGCAATACAGATGCAGATCACATACAGGGACGAGCTGTAAGCTGTTGCACAGTATCCCCAACAGGCACACTGTGTGCGTTGCATTGGTGTGAGCTGGGTTTTCCTTCCAGTCTACCACTAGGTAGGGGAAATCAGCCTGATGGAAGCCTCAGGCTTCAATTTGTGGTCAGGATTTGGGGAGAGGAGCTGAGGGCAGTGGAGGGAGGAATTCCCCTTCCTTTTGGAAACCAGAGCAAAAAGACAGAATGGCAGGTTAGCTGCCAGGCAAATTATTTTACTGACTGACTGGTCAATTCCTCCCCGTCCAACCAGAGTAGTACTTAAAGTCTTGGACAATATTGGACTTCTCTAGCCACGTGACATGTTACTTGTTGGGAGATCCTATCCACTCTGCAGAAGACGATCATGGCATCCTTTAGACTATAACCTTGCAAGGGCCGTCTCTATCTCCTATTGTATCTTGTATTCAGACTATTCATTGTAAACTCTGTAACACTGCATTTGTAATAGTCTATGTACTGTATGTTTCTACCCTGTCTGTAATTACTACTTTGCACAGCGCTACGGAAGATATATATGCCATATAACTACCGTATATACTCGAGTATAGGTTGACCCGAATATAAGCCGAGGCACCTAATTTTACCACATAAAACTGGAAAAGTTATTGACTCGAGTATAAGCCTAGGGTGGGAAATGCAGCAGCTACCGGTAAATTTCAAAAATAAAAATAGATACCAATAATGTTTTTGAATACCATATTTATTTCAAAGAAAAGACTTTTACGGGTACAGAAAGTGAATGACAGTGATGACATGACTGTTTGTATAGAGCAGCCTGTGTTAGGGTTCATAATATACATTCTACCAGTGTCCTGCCTGTGCCCATTAAATATACAGCCTGCCTGTGTCCATGAAATATACCATACAGCCTGCCTGTGTCCATTAAATATAATGCCTGTCTATGTCCATTAAAGGAAAACTGTCACATATGGTAAGCACTAACCAGTGGCCCAGGCTGGTAGTGCGGTTTATGCTGAGTAAATACCTGGCTCCTGCCGTTTGATTGCCCGATCCATTCTGCCGTTATACCGGTAGTTGATTGCCGCCTTCCTCTTCAGCGTGCCGGCTCCCTCTATACACCCGGAAGCGGCCGCTTGCCAGGCTGGACTGAAGCTGCGCCGGCTGTTTCTGGGTGTACGCAGGAAGCGGCCGGCGCGCTGAAGAGGAAGGGGAGGACGGCGGATCACTGTACCAGAGGAGGCGGGACATCGCTCCCGTGGCTGCACGGGACATCAGCATCATGAGGCCATTCACGAGCGTCACCCAGCGGTATGGCCCTGCCCCTTTTTCTCCTCTATTTCGGCCAAAATTTTCACTGACTCGAGTATAAGCCGAGGCGGCTTTTTTCAGCCCAAAAAGTGGGCTGAAAAACTCGGCTTATACTCGAGTATATACGGTAAACACTAAGAAGAAGAAGAATGTATGTGTGTACAGGATCTGAAAAGATGGATCTATTCAATTGTGAATACCATGGACGTGAGTCCAGAAAATGTCATGAAAACCTTCCCCAGACCATAATGCTGCCACCACTATCTTGCGTTCTTCCAACAAATGGTTGCAGGGTGTTTGCTCTCTGATGTTTCTCACCTCACATGCCAACATCCATCCATTCCATTAAAGTGGACCAAAACCCACAGAGATCGGCCCAGGAATCTATAAGATTCCCGGGCCGATCGATTCCCTCCCCCTGCAGCATCCAGAACCGGGATGCCCTGCTGTATGAAACCCCTCAGGTCGCCCATGAACTCACCTTCTTTCCTGGCACAACGGTGCATGTGTGAGCAGCAGCTGCATCCCAGCTATCCCTCTAGCAGGTCACGTGTCCGCGCTAAGCATTTGTGAATGGCCGGCGCGAGCAAGCTCCCTGTTAGAGGGTAGTGGGGGATGCGGCCACCAGCACGCTGATTGGACGGTTAGTGTGTTCAGGCGGCCTGGGGGGGGGGTCTCACACAGCGGGGCACCTCCGATCAGGTCAAAAATCCTTGGTTTTGGTCCAGGCAAACTCCCTTTTTGTCAGTTTTTTGAGTTCTCCTGAATGTAAAATAAACGTGTGTTAGGATTGTGCCCCCAGACCTGTGATTTACTTATCAGTGAGACAGAATGGTACTGACACAGCATCAGGTGAGCTGCCAGGTAAATTATTTTAAAGCTTGGCAAAGGGGGTGGGAGCAGCTCCATCACTACTATTTATACAAAATTATTATCATTATTATTCAGGGCCTGGGAACCAATTTACCGCCCAGTTTAACTCTCTCATCATCCAAGTATTAAGCACCAAACATGTCTAGCTATGTGGAAAGACAGAGATTTGGGTGCACATATCTGCAGATACATGTGGAAGCCACATTGCCCCGGCAAGGCACTCTGTGTTTAGTGTGGTCCCTACTCTTAATTTTGAGTCCCCAACATTGGGACATGCAATGCAGCCAGAGCTACTGAATAATAATAATAATTTTGTATAAATAATAGTGATTGAGCTACTCCCACCCCTCTTTATTTATTTTAAAGCTTGACTGGTCAATATTAGGCGCAAAACACATTTGTTATAGTAGAACAATACCCAGGTTTTTGACTATCCTGGGTTTTGTTCCATGTCCTGGGGGCATCCCCACTGTGTGAAACCCCCCATTTTGCACAGTACATTGTGCATGTGCGGGCTCTCACCCAATCAGAGCTCTGACTAATAATGGAGAGCCTATCTGAATGGCCGGGGCTGGAGCCCGCACACAACCTGAGGGTGCAGGGGATGCGGCCACACTTGCTCCCCATTGTAAACAGAGCCGTTTGCCGGATTATATAGGCATGGAAAATGGCATACCCCCCCCCCAAACCGCCCCGATTTTCCCGGGACAGTCCCGATTTCTGACAGTTGGTCCTGCGTTCGCTATGTCCCGCACTGTCACCTCTATGTCCCACGCCATCGCCCGGAGGGTTGCCGTGTAAGCGCTCAGCTGCACACTCGGAGCCGGTGGCAACAGGCGCCTGAGAGGCTGTGGCAGCCGGGAGTCTGGGAGGCAGGTTTTTTTTTTCTCTTCTTTTATTTCATTGGTGGTTTAGTGGGTGGGGGCGAGACTCCAGCAAGGAGCCTGTTTCTGCCACTGAACTGAAAGAGCCTCACAGGAGATCGCAGAGGAGGGGAAATCGCCTGCACTGGTGAGTGTGTCTGTGTGTGTGTGTGTGTGTCTGTCTTTGTGTGTGTGTTTGTGTCTGTGTGTGTGTCTGTGTCGCCCCTAACTGGTTGCAATGAAGAATGCCCCTAACTGGTTGCAATGAGGGATGCCCCTAACTGGTTGCAATGAAGAATGCCCCTTACTGGCTGCAATGAGGGATGCCCTATTTAATTATTAGGTGGTGTTTCCCTTTAAGAGCGTGGCTGACGGTGAGGCTGGGGATGTGGCCGGGGGCATGGCTGGGCGTGGCTTCTCATGTCCCTCTTTACAGCTTTTAAAAGTTGGGAGCTATGCAAATGGCTCTGATTGGATGAGAACCCACGCATGTGCCACTGGGCCAGGGAAAGGTGAGTAATTACTGGCGAACTGGGGGGGGGGGGGGGGCTCACACATCGGGGCATCCAAATCAGTGGCCAGCCCTGGGTTTTGTTCCGCTTCAAAAACGCTGCAAAGTGTTTGATGCCATCATCTTTCTAACCATCTCTCTGATTAAAGGCTCCAGACTCGTACACTAAGCCAGTGGTACTCAACTGGCAGACCTGGAGCCCTGCCCTGACAGCCCTGCACTCAGTTGCTTTTGTGTTGTCGTGCTACTTGATCAGCGATGTAGCGCTTAGTATCTCTGTCAGTGTCATGGCTCCCGGGCACCTAGCATTGCAATATGAAGTACTGCACAGGTGGGAACTGGCATTGCAAGGTGCTCACAAACTTTGTTTCTCTGTCTCTGTGACCCATACAATCCTGTCCTGCTGCCCCAACTCAGCCCCATCTATCCCTGTCCCACCATCTCTGCCCCATCCATTCCTGTCCCCCCAGCTCTCCCCCATCCATTCCTGTCCCCCCAGCTCTGCCCCATCCATCCCTGTCCTCCCAGCTCTGCCCCATCCATTCCTGTCCCCCCATCTCTGCCCCATCCATTCCTGTCCCCCCAGCTTTACCCCATCCACCCACCATCTCTGCCCCATCCATTCCTGTCCCCCCAGCTCTGCCCCATCCATTCCTGTCCCCCCAGCTCTGCCCCATCCATCCCTGTCCCCCCAGCTCTGCCCCATCCATCCCTGTCCCCCCAGCTCTGCCCCATCCATTCCTGTCCCCACAGCTCTGCCCCATCCATTCCTGTCCCCACAGCTCTGCCCCATCCATTCCTGTCCCCCTCAGCTCTGCCCCAACCATTCCTGTCCCGCCATCTCTGCCCCATCCATTCCTGTCCCGCCATCTCTGCCCCATCCATTCCTGTCCCCCCAGCTCTGCCCCATCCATCCCTGTCCCGCCATCTCTGCCCCATCCATTCCTGTCCCCCCAGCTCTGCCCCATCCATCCCTGTCCCCCCAGCTCTGCCCCATCCATCCCAGACTTTTTAAAGTTTTACCTATGGAATCTTTAACTCCCGCATTGCACGGATTTCTAACTACCCCCCCCCCCCCCACGACAGCCCCCCGTCCGGACCTTCACCTCTCATCGGATGCCTGTATATGGACTTTTACAAGTAGTGGTTGAGTACCCCCTGCTCTAAGCCATAAGACTACGGTGCCTTCTCTTCAGGCTTAACATGTATAGAAAGAATTACCTGCAGCGTTTTATGAAGGTCCTGAACAGAGTCTCTATACATTATGACTATGTAAAGAATATGTGTGGCCTTCTGCCGCTCAGAAACCCAATGTTAAGCCCCCCCAACCATCGTCTCCATGAGTTCATTTCTCTAATCTCTGTCCTAATAGAAGCCACATGAGCAGAATTAGGAAGCTTAGCCTCCATGTGAAACCTCTGGGCCGCCTTCTACTCCTTGTGTTCCGTGCAGGCTCTAATCCTTGCTGGCGTTTGCTCTTGTTATTTCGCCCTTCTCTCTGTGGTTCAGGAGGAAGGCTGAGCTTCCAAACCAATCAGTGCTATGAGACGGGAAGCAAGCGGAACTTTCTACGACCCGGCCCTGAGAATTACCACTGACTACTGGGGAGCTCCTAGATGACAGTTCCGTAAACCATTCCTCATACTTAATTGTACCATCATCCAGACGCTGGAGACCTCGCTCCGTAATGCAGAAGCTGGGCCGCCATTCGCTTAGCTTTACTTTCAATTAGGTTTTCTCTAAACAAGCAGAATTCAAGTTTCCAATTTGGTCAGTTCAGAAGCCTGTTCATGTATCCCTCAGAAACGCGGGTATTTACAAGCATCACAAGATGCTTGTAGGGAAAGGACCAAAACCCAGGATAGTCACAATGGGTTTTTAATGATGGTGATGCACAGCCAGGCAGCTGCCCCACTGCTCTATATTACAGCAGAACTATAGTCATTTTTGACCATGGTTCCGCTTTTAAACTACTGCCCTCATACCGAAGTTTCAGCATTTTAATGACAAAATACACCATAAGCTTGAACAACTTCTATCCTATAGCTATAAAGAAGCTGAACAATCTGCTGTATACAATGCTGAAGTTGGTTTCTTTATTAAAGTAACTGCGTAATACATGTGCAATTTCTGCTTCAGGATAAATTATTCTAATCTAAGATGTTTTTATTCTTTCTATGTTAATTCTGTAAGATATGATGTTATCCTCGTGTGTTGATATGTTTAGGTCTCCTTGCCAAATAACATTCCTTGTATGTAATTGGCAGTCTAATAAATTCTGAAATTCTGATACTTCGATCTAATTGAACTTCAGAGCTGGATTCTGGACCCAGGAGGGGAAAATGAAGCACCTTTGCTACTTTTCTGTGTTATTGCTCAATGTTATCTGTAAAAGGTGCCGTTATCTCTTGTGTAAGAGGACTTCCTTTTTTTTCTTATTACAAATAAAAGGAACAGGAAACAAGGCAGAAACGCACAAGAAAGTGCTATCAAGAGACATGAAAGCTTTCATTGACCTTCTTGGCGTTATCTCATTTCGCTCCCTGAATGACCCCGGCTTTGATGGCGTTTTCTTCAGCTTAAAGGGCCACTCCAGCCCCTTCCTGAAAAATAAACATAACCTCTGCACTGCCCCCTCCTAATAGTGACCCTGGTAATGTAATAAAAGAGAAAAAAAAAAAAGACTCACCTGCACCCCGAATCCAGCCCCCGAAGTTGGCGGTAGCACAGCTGCCAACACCACCATCCTACCGAAGGTCCTGGTCGGTCGCTAGGTGCGGTGCTCTCCACATTGCACATGCTCCTGCCCACCCATTCACATGTCCAGCATCGCGGACGGGAGCACGGGCAATGCAGGGAGTGTCTACTGCATTCGTTGCAGAGCTGGGGCTGGTTTCGGGGTGAAGGCAAGTTTTTTTTTTTTTATTACATTAGCAGGATCGATATTTGGAGGGGGCAGGGCAGCAGTTATGTTTATTTTTCAGGAAGGGGCTGGAGTGGCCCTTTAAGTAATAAAGGAAACACTTACCACCTGAGTGTTGTAAAAAAAAAATGAATCTTCCTCTATGGTTCATGAAGAAGCAGTGGCGTAACTAAATGTGACAGAGCCCTGGTGCGAACATTAAATGGAGCCCTTGAAGTGGAACAAAACCCGGGATTTGGTTCCATTCCCTGGGTGCTGCGCTGTGTGAAACCCCCTATTTCGCCCAGTTAAACTCACCTCGGGTCTGCAAAGAATCCCCCTCATCTCATCAGTCCAGTCTGAGACTTGACTTGGTTGCGGTATTTTGTAGGGCATTCATTGGAATATTGGTGACCATGGTGTGTATATATATATATATATATATATATATATATATATATTTTCACACAGGTGAGCACCCAGGAATTGTGTGGCTACTGCATTCCCTGAGGTTGTAAATATGGATGTGGAGGAAGTGACTGCTGCAGAAACAAGATTACTGATCACTTTCTGGATGCTCCTGAGATCCTGCTAGAACTCTTCCACCACCTAAACCATGCCAGCCCCCCCCCCCCCCCGCATTCCCTCCTAAGCATCCTGTGCTCCATGAATTTGAGGCTCACAATTAGAGATGAGCGAATCGATCCGGACGAACCCGGATTCGATCCGAATTTCATGAAAAATTCGATTCGGATCGAATCCGAATTTCCCCACGATTCGATCGCTCGAAGTTTTCCTTTAACATCCATTCATTTACCTACAGGCATTCTAAGATGGCGGACGGGACATGTCCAGACATCTACCCCGCGCCAGTGCAAGCTGGGGCAGTCACAGGCAGCCTATCAGCAGCCAGCAAGCCCGGTGACGTCACAGCGCTATTTAAGGCCGGCGGCCATCTTGGTTTTCCTCATTTCTCCATTGCATTCGTGAGAGACAGAACGCTGCTGTAGGCAGGGAGAGAGACAGTTAGACAGACAGGGACAGACAGGGACAGGCTGGAGACAGGCAGGAGACAGGCAGGAGACAGACAGAAAGTCAGCGAAAAACAGGGAAAGTTAGGAAAAATCGGAGGCAGTCACAGGGAGATTTTTTTTTTTTTCATCCAGCCTGAGTGTTTGTTACTGGCTGGCTGACTGGCTTTGTTAGCGTTTTCAGGCTGCTTATACTAACTAACTGTGCATATATACTGAACTGATCTTAAGTCTGCTGTGAGGCATCCCATTCTGTGACTACACCAGCCTCTATTTAAGACCATAACCATTTGCACTTATTCTAATTGAAATTAGGCCTGATAAAGACACTTTTGCTGTGCATGGTACTACTGCCTGCCAGGTGCACTCCTGTTGGGGCATCCCATTCTGTGACTACACCAGCCTCTATTTAAGACCATAACCATTTGCACTTATTCTAATTGAAATTAGGCCTGATAAAGACACTTTTGCTGTGCATGCTCTCTGGTTTTAGTGGCATCCCATTCTGTGACTACACCAGCCTCTATTTAAGACCATAACCATTTGCACCTATTCTAATTGAAATTAGGCCTGATAAAGACACTTTTGCTGTGCATAGTACTACTGCCTGCCAGGTGCACTCCTGTTTGGGCATCCCATTCTGTGACTACACCAGCCTCTATTTAAGACCATAACCATTTGCACCTATTCTAATTGAAATTAGGCCTGATAAAGACACTTTTGCTGTGCATGCTCTCTGGTTTTTGTGGCATCCCATTCTGTGACTACACCAGCCTCTATTTAAGACCATAACCATTTGCACTTATTCTAATTGAAATTAGGCCTGATAAAGACACTTTTGCTGTGCATAGACTTACTGCTGCCTGCCAGGTGCACTCCTGTTGGGGCATCCCATTCTGTGACTACACCAGGCTCTATTTAAGACCATATAACCATTTGCACTTATTCTAATTGAAATTAGGCCTGATAAAGACACTTTTGCTGTGCATAGCACTACTGGTCCCAGGTGCACTCCTGTTGGGGCATCCCATTCTGTAACATACCATTAGCCTCTGTATGTACTCTAAGCTGCACAGTTATTTAAAGAAATTTGGCCTGTATGAGCCTGCTTACACACTGCTGCTGTGTGCATATATACTGATCTCAAGTCAGCTTTGGGGCATTCCATTCTGTAACATACCATTAGCCTCTGTATTTACTCTAAGCTGCACAGTTATTTAAAGAAATTTGGCCTGTATGAGCCTGCTTACACACTGCTGCTGTGTGCATATATACTGATCTCAAGTCAGCTTTGGGGCATCCCATTCTGTAACATACCATTAGCCTCTGTATGTACTCTAAGCTGCACAGTTATTTAAAGAAATTTGGCCTGTATGAGCCTGCTTACACACTGCTGCTGTGTGCATATATACTGATCTCAAGTCAGCTTTGGGGCATCCCATTCTGTAACATACCATTAGCCTCTGTATTTACTCTAAGCTGCACAGTTATTTAAAGAAATTTGGCCTGTATGAGCCTGCTTACACACTGCTGCTGTGTGCATATATACTGATCTCAGGTCTGCTGTGGGGGCATCCCATTCTGTAACATAACATACATAACCTACCTCTCTTATTTACACTAAGCAGCTCTCTTATTTAAACTAAGCAGGCCTCTTATTTACACTAAGCAGCTCTCTTATTTAAACTAAGCAGGCCTCTTGGAGGCTGATTGTCCACTGTTGGGTGTGCATTTATATTCGGTTTCATATACAGTGGGGTATCCCAATTTGTAAGATAACCTACCCCAACCATGTAAACTAAATAGGCCTGTTGCTGCCTGAGTTTCTCTGCTTGCGTATGGCCTGCATTACAATCTGTCTCTTTCAATGACACTGCTGCCTGGGGTATCCCAATTTGTAAGATAACCTACCCCAACCATGTAAACTAAAGGTTACGTCCTTCCAGAAGGAAAACTTATGCCGAACACTATTTTTGTTAGGGGCATTGACCTTTGGATTGATCGGCATGAAATTAAGGTTTTTTTTTCAAAGTATGGCGCTGTAAAGAAGGTCAAAATTATATCTCATACTTGGATTATTGTTACTTTTTGTTCAGCTTGAAATATACCAGGCCACAGGGGCATCCTAAGGCACATGCTATTTTAACCCTATCTGTTATACAACATAAGCGTTGATCAGCATCAGCTGCTTTATTAAGCTACTTCAGTTTGCACTTGTTTTTGACTGCTTTTAATAAACCAGGCCGCAGGGCACCCCAAAGCTGCACCTTGCACCCTATCTGGTATACAACATAAGCGTTGATCAGCATCAGCTTCATTAAGCTACTTCAGTTTGCACTTCCTTTTTGACTGCTTTCATTTAACCAGGCCGCAGGGCACCCCAAAGCTGCACCTTGCACCCTACCTGTTTATACTAAATAAGCATCTACAGCCTCAGCTTTATTAAGTTATTGCATTTTGAATTGGTTTTGGTCTGCTTTAAATACACCAGGCCGCAGGGCATCCCAAACCTGCATGTTGCACCCCATCTGTTATACTAAATAAGTGTTGATCAGCATCAGCTTTATTAAGCTATTGCATTTTGCATTGGTTTTTGTACTGCTGTCAAAACACTAGCCCATATGGGCATCCCAAACCAGCACATGTCACCCTATCTGTTATACTAAATAAGCTTCTACAGGCCCTTTTTTTATTTGTTTATTTTTATTTATATAGAGCTGTAATAGCTTATATTGTGGTAAATTTGCCATTTTGCAGCATAATATAGAGCAGCCCCTGTGTACATCTGAGGGGCAATAGCTTATATAGTGAGGTAAATTCATGGTTTTGCAACATTATATGGAGCAGGCCCTGTGTAAATCTGAGGGGCAATAGCTTATATTGTGAGGTAAATTTGCCATTTTGCAGCATAATACAGAGCAGCCCCTGTGTAAATCTGAAGGGCAATAGCTTATATTGTGAGGTAAATTTGCCATTTTGCTTCATTATATAGAGCAGCCCAGTTGCCATCGAAATCAACTACTGTCCGGCCAGTACAGCTTTTCCAGGGCAAACTCTGCTAGTTGCGGACACAAGTCAAGTTTGGCTTCCCAGCAAATCCAGTGGATCCTGAAGGTGTGTTGGCATGGTCATGTCAAGGTATGACATGACCTGCTGTTTGAGGTCCAGCTCCAGGTCTTCCTGCTGCTCATGAGTAGACTCACTATGCGGGTGTAGAAAGCTACTCACTAGCGACTGAAGACTGAGGCTGCTGCTGATGGAGCTGCTGCTGCTGCTGCTCCTTCCACCCCCCCAGCAGCCATGGCAGTGGAAGGTGATAACAGAGGTCCCCCCGAGTCAGACCTGCGGGAGTATGGGCCATGGCACAGATAGACATCGCCCAACTGACTACGTGGGATGTCTCTGTAGTAGGTCAGTTTTTCCTCCCTCTCAGTGGGCGTAAAAAATGCCCCCATTTTGTGCCGGAAGCGAGGGTCCAATAAGTTGGAGAGCCAGAAGTCTTCCCCCTGACAAATGGAGACAATTCTGCGCTCACTAGTACGCAAGCATGTGAGCATGCATCGTGCCATTTGTGCAAGTGACTCGGAGGGACTACCTGTCTCCATCTCCACTGTAAACTGCCACCGTGTGTCTGGGTCCTCTGTCTCGCCTTCCTCACAACCCTCTAGCTCCTGTGGCTGCTCCTGCTCCTCCTCTCCTGTCAGATGACTAGATAAAATGGTCATTTTGTGAAACCTAAACTGTGGTTTGCTGTGCCCCACCCCCTCCTCCTCCTCCACTTCAGCCCCCACAGGCTTCATGTGGCTGTGAAATGTATGTGCCATGTCTCCAGTGCCCTGACCAGCCATGCTTTCCAACATGTGTTGTAGTACATGAAGCAGTGGAATCTCATCGTTCATCTCATAGTCCTGGCAACTGACTAATAACGTAGCTTCCTCAAAGGGCCTGAGCAAACGGTCGGTGTCACGTATGAGCTGCCAATGGTTTACATTGAATTTACACAGGGGTGTCCCCCTATCCGTTTGGATCATCCAGATATCCGTGATGGCTTTTCTCTGTTCCTATAGTGCAGTGGTCCTCAACCCTGTCCTCAAGGCCCACCAACATGTCATGTTTTTTGGATCTCCAAATAGCCAGCTCTATTGCTCTGCAGCTGCACTAATTACTCCACCTGTGCATCTTTGTGGAGATCTGCAAAACCTGGCCTGTTGGTGGGCCTTGAGGACAGGGTTGGGGACCACTGCTATAGTGGATCCTGCATATGGAGGGTGGAATTCCAACGGGTGGAAACATCGCAAATCAGACTATGTTGGGGTACACCGTTGTGACGCTGAGGCTCAATAAGGTTGTGCTTGGTGGTGTAGGAGTGCCAGAAGTGCATGCTAACTTTCTTTCCTGTTGTTCGGATGTCTTTCAGATGGGGGCAAGACTTCAAAACTAGACTGAACACGTGTGCCATGTCAGGACGCATGACTCTGGCTTCCTTGTCGCAGCGCAAACAAGATGTTCTTCCAAGTGTCAGTCACCATGGGTCCAAATTTGCAGTTTTCGTGGATTAAGCAATGCTTTCATGGATTGAGTTCTCATTTTTAGTAGTTCCTCCCATGTGTGACTCTGATGGTCAAGGAAAACCATGTGAAGAACTGCGTGAAACCACAATCACCAAGGGGGCCTAAAAGGATATATATTGTCCACCATGAGTCCATAGTTACAGTTCCAGACGTAGACAACACTGTGCACTTTGGTACACACTGACAGGCTAAAGGACTGGCCCACCTTCTGTTCAACAACCATGCCATGGGACTCTCCACCTCGGCTCGGCACAAGCCATCAGTTCTCTGAAAGGTCCACCACTGGGTAATGCAGCAGGCTGGACTTATGGTGACGCTGTCTGAGAGGAGAAATCCCTCAGACATCAAGATTAAAAATTCCAAGAATTTTTGAGGGCTCATTATTCAGAGGCAAATGATAGCTAGTTGTTTCTGATTTAATTACAAGGTGGAAACACACCCTCAAACAAAACTTCACTTTGGCAATACTATTGCATTTGTCTATTCATAATTGTATGTATATACACTAACTAACCTACTTTTTCTCCACAGGATGCTGCATGAAACACTGCCACATTGCTGAGTAGCTGATTTTTCCTACCAACAGTCCCCAATAATTCACTGCTGCTGCTGCTGCCGCCGCCACCGCCGCAGACTCCAGGGACCCTCTTCCACTACCTCGGCTTGCAACACCTCCTCCCACGACACTCTCCTCATCACTAATTGCCGGATAGTGGAAGAAGAGGCGAGTGTCTCCTCCACTTCTTGGCTGGGCAGTAGCTGCTGAATTTTATGATTATCAGATCTTCATCAATGGATAGTGGAGCTGAACCCAAAGCATAACAGACAGACAGTTGACTGGGGGTGTCAGATGCCACTTGTGATGCAGTGGACTGCTTTTGCAGCACTTCGAGACAAAGTTGCTTCATTGGCTGACACAATGACTGGTAAAGCTGTGGAACATATGGTTGAAAAGCAAGAATAACCATTTGTTTTTATATGAAAAAGACCCTGGTTTATACATACTTTTTTTTCCAGAGACTGCCCTGCGTGGAAATGAATGGCGCATGGTTCAGCCAAGCTTTCCTCCCAACAATGCCTGATGTATTCCAGTAGATTGATGACGGGGCCAGACCAACACTAAAGAAAGATGGATCGTGCAAAACAGATTTAAGGCGCTGCTCTCCAGTTACAGACATTCCTCCGCATCGGAGGAGTATTGATAAAAAATCCTTTACGTTACTCTTACTTTTTATTAATATTCTTCGGATAAGACGGATCAGACATGATTCCAGATTAAAAATTCCAAGAATTTTTGAGGGCTAATTAGTCAGAGGCAATGATACCTCTATTTAATTAAAAGGTGGAAACACATCCTCAAACAAAACTTCACTTTGGAAATACTTTTGCATTTGTTTATTCATAATTTTATGTAGATATTACTAACTAAGCTACTTTTTCTCCACATGACTCTCCACAGGGTGTGATTCTTCCAATTTTTGGGCTCCTGAAGCCAACTCCAGTGTCTCTTTAAAGTAATGTTTGGGCTCCTGCTGCTGCTGCTGCTGCTGCCAACTCCAGGGTGTGATTCATCCAATTTTTGGGCTCCTGAAGCCAACCCCAGTGTCTCTTTAAAGTAATGTTTGGGCTCCTGCTGCTGCTGCTGCCAACTCCAGGGTGTGATTCATCCAATTTTTGGGCTCCTGAAGCCAACTCCAGTGTCCCTTTAAAGTAATGTTTGGGCTCCTGCTGCTGCCAACTCCAGGGTGTGATTCATCCAATTTTTGGGCTCCTGAAGCCAACTCCAGTGTCTCTTTAAAGTAATGTTTGGGCTCCTGCTGCTGCTGCTGCTCCTGCTGCTGCTGCTGCCAACTCCAGGGTGTGAATCATCCAATTTTTGGGCTCCTGAAGCCAACTCCAGTGTCTCTTTAAAGTAATGTTTGGGCTCCTGCTGCTGCTGCCAACTCCAGGGTGTGAATCATCCAATTTTTGGGCTCCTGAAGCCAACCCCAGTGTCTCTTTAAAGTAATGTTTGGGCTCCTGCTGCTGCTGCTGCCAACTCCTGCCAACTCCAGGGTGTGATTCATCCAATTTTTGGGCTCCTGAAGCCAACTCCAGTGTCTCTTTAAAGTAATGTTTGGGCTCCTGCTGCTCCTGCTGCTGCCAACTCCAGGGTGTGAATCATCCAATTTTTGGGCTCCTGAAGCCAACCCCAGGGTCTCTTTAAAGTAATATTTGGGCTCCTGCTGCTGCTGCTGCCAACTCCAGGGTGTGATTCATCCAATTTTTGGGCTCCTGAAGCCAACCCCAGGGTCTCTTTAAAGTAATGTTTGGGCTCCTGCTGCTGCTGCTGCCAACTCCAGGGTGTGATTCATCCAATTTTTGGGCTCCTGAAGCCAACCCCAGGGTCTCTTTTAAGTAATGTTTGGGCTCCTGCTGCTGCTGCTGCTGCTCCTGCTGCTGCCAACTCCAGGGTGTGAATCATCCAATTTTTGGGCTCCTGAAGCCAACCCCAGGGTCTCTTTAAAGTAATATTTGGGCTCCTGCTGCTGCTGCTGCCAACTCCAGGGTGTGATTCATCCAATTTTTGGGCTCCTGAAGCCAACCCCAGGGTCTCTTTAAAGTAATATTTGGGCTCCTGCTGCTGCTGCTGCTGCCAACTCCAGGGTGTGATTCATCCAATTTTTGGGCTCCTGAAGCCAACCCCAGGGTCTCTTTAAAGTAATATTTGGGCTCCTGCTGCTGCTGCCAACTCCAGGGTGTGATTCATCCAATTTTTGGGCTCCTGAAGCCAACCCCAGTGTCTCTTTAAAGTAATGTTTGGGCTCCTGCTGCTGCTGCTGCCAACTCCAGGGTGTGATTCATCCAATTTTTGGGATCCTGAAGCCAACCCCAGGGTCTCTTTAAAGTAATGTTTGGGCTCCTACTGCTGCTGCTGCTGCTGCCAGCTCCAGGGTGTGATTCATCCAATTTTTGGGCTCCTGAAGCCAACCCCAGGGTCTCTTTAAAGTAATGTTTGGGCTCCTGCTGCTGCTGCTGCTGCCAACTCCAGGGTGTGATTCATCCAATTTTTGGGCTCCTGAAGCCAACTCCAGTGTCTCTTTAAAGTAATATTTGGGCTCCTGCTGCTGCTGCTGCTGCCAACTCCAGGGTGTGAATCATCCAATTTTTGGGCTCCTGAAGCCAACCCCAGTGTCTCTTTAAAGTAATGTTTGGGCTGCTGCTGCTGCTGCCAACTCCAGGGTGTGATTCATCCAATTTTTGGGCTCCTGCTGCTGCCAACTCCAGTGTCTCTTTAAAGCAATGTTTGGGCTCCTGCCCCTCATAGTGATGCCACTTCAACTCTCTGCAATTGTGCCGCTCTGCGATTCTATTAGCGATGCCTCTGATCTGCATGTGATATTTATTCAGTATTATTTAACTAACCCAGCACGCATCCTGTGCGTGTTACAGCAAGGCAGAATGGTTTACAACCCTATTGAGGCTCTAGGAGGCTCAGAAATAGCCGTTTTTAATAGCGATTCGTCGCGAATAAATTCGGGTCGAAACGATTTTTGTCGGAAAATTCGGCGAATCAGTCGAATCGAATTTTTCAAAAGTTCGCTCATCTCTACTCACAATGCTACTTTCCTTTGAGAGTTGCTCTCACTTGTCACATGGTCATTGCTGCTGAGCATCCCCAACCTAGAGCCCAGGCCCCCGGTTCCTCTATTTCACCTCTTGGAGACTAAGAGAGCTGTAGGGGGTTAGTAGGCATGCTTCTTGGCCTGCCCGTTTCACCTAGTGGGGACTAGGGGATCCATAGTGTGGTAAGTGAACAGGCTTTTTAGCCTGTCTGATTCCACCATCTTACCTCTTGGAGACTAGGGGTGATAAGGAAATCTTATTTTAATTTGGTTTAAAGTTGACCAACACCCAGGGGGATCGGTCCGGGAATCTATAAGATTCCCGGGCCGATCCAATCCCTCCCCACAGGGCATCCAAAATCGGGATTCCCCGCTGGGTAAAACCCCCCCAGGACTCCCGCTGCACTTAGCTGAATCCCGGTCCAACGACGCATGCGCGGGCAGCGTCCGCATCTCGCGCTTCTCTGTGGCAGGACGTCCATTCACAAATGGCCGGCGTGGGCGCGCTCCGTTAGAGGGAAACGCGAGATGCGCTCGCCAGCGCGCTCGGAGCCGCTGAGGTTTGACGCCGCTTTGACGCGCATACCTCAGCGGCTCTGAGCGCGCTTATTGGACGAGCAGCCGCGCATGCGCTGTAGGACCGGGGTGAGGTGAGTTGAATTGGGCGATCTGGGGGGTTTCACATAGTGGGGCACCTCCGATCGGGGTGCCCCGGGGAAATGGACCAAAACCCAGGATAGTCAAAATCCTGGGTGTTGGTCCACTTTAAAAGCTTGACAAGAATGTTAGTCTGCAGTCGTTGACTAGAGGACTCCCTTACATGTAGCATATAGCGGATATATGTATATATATGTAGCTATAGGGAAATTGTATAGCACAACCTACACATAAAAGGACAGTTGTCAGCTGAGCCAGCAGAATGATGTTATCTATCACAAATGCATATGCTGATGTATAGAAATGAAAAAAAGACTGATGTCATATGTACTTCACGGCTTGTACTGTGATTGGTTACAGCAGACTATGGCCTTGATTCAATAAAGGTAGAAAAAAATTCTCATGGTAGAAAAAGATTCAATTCATGAGAAAAAAGCCTGAGAATTTCACTGTTACTAAATCAGTAGAAAAAAAGACAATGAAAGTCAATGGCAGCTTTTACTACAGTGTAGAAAGAAGTACCGTATTTGCCGGAGTATAAGACGACTTTCTGCCCCTGAAAAACATGCTTACAAGTGGGGGGGGTCGTCTTATACGCCGGGTGCACGGCACTGTTCCCTCTAAGGCAGGGGTATTCAACCCGCGGGCCACTAGGATTCTGGACCCCATGGCGAGGAGGGTGGGAGACGGGTGTCGTTGGATATCGCCGCCGCCACCGGCGGCTGGGGGGAAAGGCAGCGCGCGGGGCCGAAGACGGGGAGGGAAGGCAGTGGGCGGGGCCGTCGGCCAGGATGGAAGGCAGCAGGCGGGGCCGGCAGTCCGGGAGGAAAGACAGTAGGTGGGTGATTTATGGAGGAGCAGCCGGCTCAGCTGTCTGCTTCGATCGCAGGAGGCTGAGCGGCGCTCAGTTAAAAGAAGTTCTGCAGTGCACTGCTTAATATCCTCCGGGCAGCAACAAGCAGGACTATGCATTAGTTTGGCCCTGCATAGTTCTGTTTGCAGCTGCCCAGCGGATATAAAACAGTGCATGAAGCAGGACGTTTATGAGTGTGCGTCGCTCAGCCTCCTGGGATAGTTGCAGATGACTGTGTGTGAACCCCCCCCCCCACCCGGGCACCTGTAAAAACCCACCTTTCCCTGCTTCAACTCTCTTTTCTTAGCTCTGTCTCATCCCATCTCTCTTTTCCCAGCTCTGTCCCATCCCATCTCTCTATTCCCAGCTCTGTCCCATCCCATTTCTCTTTTCCCAGCTCTGTCCCATCCCATCTCTCTATTCCCAGCTCTGTCCCATCCCATCTCTCTATTCCCAGCTCTGTCCCATTCTAGCTCTCTATTCCCAGCTCTGTCCCATCCCATCTCTCTATTCCCAGCTCTGCCCCATCCCATCTCTTTTCCCAGCTCTGCCCCATCCCATCTCTCTATTCCCAGCTCTGCCCCATCCCATCTCTTTTCCCAGCTCTGCCCCATCCCATCTCTCTTTTCCTAGCTCTGTCCTATCCCATCCCATCTCTCTTCTCCCAGCTCTGTCTCATCCCATCTCTCTTTTCCCAGCTCTGTCCCATCCCATCTCTCTATTCCCAGCTCTGTCCCATCCCATCTCTCTTCTCCCAGCTCTGTCCCATCCCATCTCTCTATTCCCAGCTCTGTCCCATCCCATCTCTCTATTCCCAGCTCTGTCCCATCCCATCTCTCTATTTCCAGCTCTGTCCCATCCCATCTCTCTATTCCCAGCTCTGTCCCATCCCATCTCTCTTTTCCCAGCTCTGTCCCATCCCATCTCTCTTCTCCCAGCTCTGTCCCATCCCATCTCTCTTCTCCCAGCTCTGTCCCATCCAATCTCTCTTTTCCCAGCTCTGTCCCATCCCATCTCTCTATTCCCAGCTCTGTCCCATCCCATCTCTCTATTCCCAGCTCTGTCCCATCCCATCTCTCTATTTCCAGCTCTGTCCCATCCCATCTCTCTTTTCCCAGCTCTGTCCCATCCCATCTCTCTTCTCCCAGCTCTGTCTCATCCCATCTCTCTATTCCCAGCTCTGTCCCATCCCATCTCTCTATTCCCAGCTCTGTCCCATCCCATCTCTCTTTTCCCAGCTCTGTCCCATCCCATCTCTCTTCTCCCAGCTCTGTCTCATCCCATCTCTCTATTCCCAGCTCTGTCCCATCCCATCTCTCTATTCCCAGCTCTGTCCCATCCCATCTCTCTTCTCCCAGCTCTGTCCTATCCCATCTCTCTTTTCCCAGCTCTGTCCCATCCCATCTCTCTATTCCCAGCTCTGTCCCATCCCATCTCTCTTTTCCCAGCTCTGTCCCATCCCATCTCTCTTTTCCCAGCTCTGTCCCATCCCATCTCTCTCTTTTCCCAGCTCTGTCACATCCCATCTCTCTTTTCCCAGCTCTGTCCCATCCCATCTCTCTTTTCCCAGCTCTGTCCCATCCCATCTCTCTATTCCCAGCTCTGCCCCATCCCAGCTCTCTTTTCCCAGCTCTGTCCCATCCCAGCTCTCTTTTCCCAGCTCTGTCCCATCCCATCTCTCTATTCCCAGCTCTGTCCCATCCCATCTCTCTATTCCCAGCTCTGTCCCATCCCAGCTCTCTTTTCCCAGCTCTGTCCCATCCCAGCTCTCATTTCCCAGCTCTGTCCCATCCCATCTCTCTATTCCCAGCTCTGTCCCATCCCAGCTCTCTTTTCCCAGCTCTGTCCCATCCCAGCTCTCTTTTCCCAGCTCTGTCCCATCCCAGCTCTCATTTCCCAGCTCTGTCCCATCCCATCTTTCTTCTCCCAGCTCTGTCCCATCCCAGCTCTCATTTCCCAGCTCTGTCCCATGCCATCTCTCTTCTCCCATCTCTCTTCTCCCAGCTCTGTCTCATCCCATCTCTCTTTTCCCAGCTCTGTCCCATCCCATCTCTCTATTCCCAGCTCTGTCCCATCCCATCTCTCTTCTCCCAGCTCTGTCCCATCCCATCTCTCTATTCCCAGCTCTGTCCCATCCCATCTCTCTATTCCCAGCTCTGTCCCATCCCATCTCTCTATTTCCAGCTCTGTCCCATCCCATCTCTCTATTCCCAGCTCTGTCCCATCCCATCTCTCTTTTCCCAGCTCTGTCCCATCCCAGCTCTCTTTTCCCAGCTCTGTCCCATCCCATCTCTCTATTCCCAGCTCTGTCCCATCCCATCTCTCTATTCCCAGCTCTGTCCCATCCCAGCTCTCTTTTCCCAGCTCTGTCCCATCCCAGCTCTCATTTCCCAGCTCTGTCCCATCCCATCTCTCTATTCCCAGCTCTGTCCCATCCCAGCTCTCTTTTCCCAGCTCTGTCCCATCCCAGCTCTCTTTTCCCAGCTCTGTCCCATCCCAGCTCTCATTTCCCAGCTCTGTCCCATCCCATCTTTCTTCTCCCAGCTCTGTCCCATCCCAGCTCTCATTTCCCAGCTCCGGCCCATCCCATCTCTCTTCTCCCATCTCTCTTCTCCCAGCTCTGTCTCATCCCATCTCTCTTTTCCCAGCTCTGTCCCATCCCATCTCTCTATTCCCAGCTCTGTCCCATCCCATCTCTCTTCTCCCAGCTCTGTCCCATCCCATCTCTCTATTCCCAGCTCTGTCCCATCCCATCTCTCTATTCCCAGCTCTGTCCCATCCCATCTCTCTATTTCCAGCTCTGTCCCATCCCATCTCTCTATTCCCAGCTCTGTCCCATCCCATCTCTCTTTTCCCAGCTCTGTCCCATCCCATCTCTCTTCTCCCAGCTCTGTCCCATCCCATCTCTCTTCTCCCAGCTCTGTCCCATCCCATCTCTCTTTTCCCAGCTCTGTCCCATCCCATCTCTCTATTCCCAGCTCTGTCCCATCCCATCTCTCTATTCCCAGCTCTGTCCCATCCCATCTCTCTATTTCCAGCTCTGTCCCATCCCATCTCTCTATTCCCAGCTCTGTCCCATCCCATCTCTCTATTCCCAGCTCTGTCCCATCCCATCTCTCTTCTCCCAGCTCTGCCCCATCCCATCTCTCTATTCCCAGCTCTGTCCCATCCCATCTCTCTTCTCCCAGCTCTGTCTCATCCCATCTCTCTATTCCCAGCTCTGTCCCATCCTATCTCTCTATTCCCAGCTCTGTCCCATCCCATCTCTCTTTTCCCAGCTCTGTCCCATCCCATCTCTCTTCTCCCAGCTCTGTCTCATCCCATCTCTCTATTCCCAGCTCTGTCCCATCCCATCTCTCTATTCCCAGCTCTGTCCCATCCCATCTCTCTTCTCCCAGCTCTGTCCCATCCCATCTCTCTATTCCCAGCTCTGTCCCATCCCATCTCTCTTTTCCCAGCTCTGTCCCATCCCATCTCTCTTTTCCCAGCTCTGTCCCATCCCATCTCTCTATTCCCAGCTCTGTCCCATCCCAGCTCTCTTTTCCCAGCTCTGTCCCATCCCAGCTCTCATTTCCCAGCTCTGTCCCATCCCATCTCTCTATTCCCAGCTCTGTCCCATCCCAGCTCTCTTTTCCCAGCTCTGTCCCATCCCAGCTCTCTTTTCCCAACTCTGTCCCATCCCAGCTCTCATTTCCCAGCTCTGTCCCATCCCATCTCTCTTCTCCCAGCTCTGTCCCATCCCAGCTCTCATTTCCCAGCTCTGTCCCATCCCATCTCTCTTCTCCCAGCTCTCTATTCCCAGCTCTGTCCCATGCCAGCTCTCTTTTCCCAGCTCTGTCCCATCCCATCTCTCTATTCCCAGCTCCGTCCCATCTCATCTCTCTATTCCCAGCTCCGTCCCATCCCATCTCTCTATTCCCAGCTCCGTCCCATCCCATCTCTCTTCTCCCAGCTCTGTCCCATCCCATCTCTCTTCTCCCAGCTCTGCCCCATCCCATCTCTCTTCTCCCAGCTCTGTCCCATCCCATCTCTCTTCTCCCAGCTCTGTCCCATCCCATCTCTCTATTCCTAGCTCTGTCCCATCCCATCTCTCTATTCCCAGCTCTGTCCCATCCCATCTCTCTTCTCCCAGCTCTGTCCCATCCCATCTCTCTATTCCCAGCTCTGTCCCATCCCATCTCTCTTCTCCCAGCTCTGTCCCATCCCATCTCTCTATTCCTAGCTCTGTCCCATCCCATCTCTCTATTCCCAGCTCTGTCCCATCCCAGCTCTGTCCCATCCCATCTCTCTATTCCCAGCTCTGTCCCATCCCATCTCTCTTTTCCCAGCTCTGTCCCATCCCATCTCTCTATTCCTAGCTCTGTCCCATCCCATCTCTCTTTTCCCAGCTCTGTCCCATCCCATCTCTCTTCTCCCAGCTCCGTCCCATCTCATCTCTCTATTCCCAGCTCCGTCCCATCCCATCTCTCTATTCCCAGCTCTGTCCCATCCCATCTCTCTTCTCCCAGCTCTGCCCCATCCCATCTCTCTTCTCCCAGCTCTGCCCCATCCCATCTCTCTTCTCCCAGCTCTGTCCCATCCCATCTCTCTTCTCCCAGCTCTGTCCCATCCCATCTCTCTATTCCTAGCTCTGTCCCATCCCATCTCTCTATTCCCAGCTCTGTCCCATCCCATCTCTCTTCTCCCATCTCTCTTCTCCCAGCTCTGTCCCATCCCATCTCTCTATTCCTAGCTTTGTCCCATCCCATCTCTCTATTCCCAGCTCTGTCCCATCCCATCTCTCTTTTCCCAGCTCTGTCCCATCCCATCTTTCTTCTCCCAGCTCTGTCCCATCCCATCTCTCTTTTCCCAGCTCTGTCCAATCCCAGCTCTTTTCCCAGCTCTGTCCCATCCCATCTCTCTATTCCCAGCTCTGTCCCATCCCATCTCTCTATTCCCAGCTCTGTCCCATCCCAGCTCTCTATTCCCAGCTCTGTCCCATCCCATCTCTCTATTCCCAGCTCTGTCCCATCCCAGCTCTCTTTTCCCAGCTCTGTCCCATCCCAGCTCTCTTTTCCCAGCTCTGTCCCATCCCATCTCTCTTCTCCCAGCTCTCATTTCCCAGCTCTGTCCCATCCCAGCTCTCTATTCCCAGCTCTGTCCCATCCCATCTCTCTTTTCCCAGCTCTGTCCCATCCCATCTCTCTATTCCCAGCTCTGCCCCATCCCATCTCTCTATTCCCAGCTCTGCCCCATCCCATCTCTCTTTTCCCAGCTCTGTCCCATCCCAGCTCTCATTTCCCAGCTCTGTCCCATCCCATCTCTCTATTCCCAGCTCTGCCCCATCCCATCTCTCATTTCCCAGCTCTGTCCCATCCCATCTCTCTATTCCCAGCTCTGCCCCATCCCATCTCTCTATTCCCAGCTCTGCCCCATCCCATCTCTCTTTTCCCAGCTCTGTCCCATCCCAGCTCTCATTTCCCAGCTCTGTCCCATCCCATCTCTCTATTCCCAGCTCTGCCCCATCCCATCTCTCTATTCCCAGCTCTGCCCCATCCCATCTCTCTTCTCCCAGCTCTGTCCCATCCCATCTCCTCCCAGCTCCGTCCCATCTCATCTCTCTATTCCCAGCTCTGTCCCATCCCATCTCTCTTCTCCCAGCTCTGTCCCATCCCATCTCTCTTCTCCCAGCTCTGTCCCATCCCATCTCTCTATTCCTAGCTCTGTCCCATCCCATCTCTCTATTCCCAGCTCTGTCCCATCCCATCTCTCTTCTCCCAGCTCTGTCCCATCCCATCTCTCTATTCCCAGTTCTGTCCCATCCCATTTCTCTTCTGGCAGCTCTGTCCCATCCCATCCCATCTCTCTTTTCCCAGCTCTGTTAGTGAGGATGTGACGATGGAGCAACATGTGGGTATGGTTTGTGGGTTGAGGGTGTGGCCGCATCATCCTGTGCCCATTTATTATTAATGAGTGGCGGCCATTTTCTTTTGGCTCGGCTCTGGCATGGCCAGAGGGAAGCGTCCGCCATGATGCAGTAGACCACTGCATCCTCCGCAGGGGTTGCTCTCGCCGCCCCCCACTCCCTATCCCAGCAGACAGCGCGGCCGGGCTGTTGCCTCTTCCTATTGGTAGATGGGATTTGAGTGGAGGTGACTCAGGGACAGCTAAATGGCTTTCTGCTTCCAGCACAGAGGAGAGGAATGGATGTCGCCATGACACTTTACTCAGGTGAGCCCTGCTAACATGCTTAGGTTGTTTATTTGATTTGTTGTTTATTTGGTGTGTGGAAGGTGTGCGGAAGAGGGAGTAGTCTTATACGGCGAGTATATAACAAATTCTATATTTTGAGTGGAAATGTTGGGGGGTTGTCTTATACGCCGGCAAATACGGTAAACAGTTCTCTACTTATCTTAGGAGTAAAAAAGTGCCATTGACTTTCATTGTATTCCTATCTGGTGATTCAACAACAGTGACATTCTCAGGCTTTTTTTCTACCTTTATTGAATCAAGGCCAATGTGTCCAAAAATGAGTCCTCTGACTAAAATAAAAGTTCAAGTGACTCTCGGGACGGACGCCCTTTGAGAAGCATGATACATCATGTGGTGTCTGTATGATTTTTGTGTCCCGAATCGAACCACCAATGACATGATCTAGATGACATGGCCAATTTCCCCGACAGGGGATCAGTAGGGAGTAAGTGGGCATGCTTCTTGGCCTGTCCCAACCTAGAGCTCAGGCCCCTAATTCCTCCATTTCACCTCTTGGGGACTAGGGCTTCAGTAGCAGGGTTAGTGTGCATGCTTCTTCGCATGCCCTTTCTGCCACTTGTTCTTGGGGCTAGAGGATCAGTGGGGGGGCATGCTTCTTTGTCCACTTTTGCCATTTGGTAGACTAGGAGATCCATAAGGTGTAGGTGGTGTTGCCTCTTGGCCTGCCTGATTCTGCCATTTAACCTCTTGGGGGCTAGAGGATCAGTAGGGAGTAAGTAAGCAGGCTTCTCGGCCTTCTGGCTTCTGCCATAGAACCTCATGGGCAAGGGGGATCAGTAGGGGGTAAATAGGCATGCGTCCTGGCCTGCCCACTGATGGAATTTCACCTCTTGGGGACTAGGTAATTAGTATGGGGTAAGTGGGCATGCTTCTTGGCCTGTCATTTCACCTCTTGGGGGCTAGAGGATCAGTAGGGAGTAAGTAAGCAGGCTTCTCGGCCTTCTGGCTTCTGCCATATAAACCCCATGGGGAAGGGGGGATCGGTAGGGGGTAAATAGGCATGTGTCCTGGCTTGCCCACCTCTTGGGGACTAGGTAATTAGTAGGGGGTAAGTGGGCAGACATGCTTCTGGGCCTGCCTGATTCTGTCATTTCACCTCTTGTGGATTAGGGGAGCAGTGGGGGGTAAGTGGACAGGCTTCTTGGACTGTCAGATTCCACCATTTCTGGTGTGTGTATATTATTAGTGCACATCAGGTTTTTTTTTTTTTTAATGCATTCAACCATTGTTGGTTCAGTGGCCGTGACGGGGGTGCGGCAGATGAACCACCAATTATTTACTGTATTAAAAAAAAAAAAACAGCATGACGGCGTGCAGTGGAGGCCAAATTCCCGCTGAACTACCAATAAACTAGTAAAAAAAAAAAAGGTCCAGTGAATGCCGCCTCCCTCTAGACTGTGCCGCCCCAGGCAGCTGCCTCACCTGGCCTCATGGCAGGTGCACCCCTCTGGCTATGGTGTAAATCTCAGCATGAACAGCAATAAGATATGGAGGCAAGACTCTGAACACATTAAAGGGCACATATTACCATTTATTGTTTAAGGTACAACTCCGATACCAAACTCTCCTGTCCCACAAAGTCAGAAGTGGGCAGGTGACCACAGTGATGACACAACAGTAACTACAGCAAGAGAGGGGTGGGGTCGCCCACCTACAGAATTTTGGCTGGTGACCAGTGGCAGTTTCAAGGTCAGTTTTAGTCGGAGTTCTTCCTTTTTCTCTCGGTTGTGGGTATAAGGCAACAGACATTTTTTTAAACCTAGTGTTTTTTTTTTTTTTAAACTCATAAAATTCCAGCAGGCAGTTAAGGCCATTAAGAGACAATATCAGTCACACATGCTAAACAGTAAAAGACTCTCCCCAACAAGAATAACCCCTTTTTTTGGGTGTTTTTATATTAAAGCGGACCTAAAACAACCTCATGGCCACTCAAAAGGGGCCTGATCCACATACTCCTGTAAGCCTCAAATTCAGGAGCTGCTCACATATTCTTCATGGAGCTTAGGAAACAGCTGCACACTACAGTGTCACATTGTAAGACAGCAATTTCCTGTCCCCCAGCAGGTGGACCTCCCCTAGGAAAAGGGGGGTGTCTCTCTAATGCAGGGTTTATAGGTGTGGAGTTATGTTGGGTTAGTTTAGTGTCCCTGTTGACCAGATTCCTACTTGGCACACAGCTGCAAAGCAGGGTTTAGGTCCGCTCTAAGTGGGAAACTCCTTTAAAGCTCAATTCTATAAAACTCTTGGGGAGTGTTGGTCTACTCTCTTTATGGGGCATCCCAAACTGGTGTAAAACCTCCCAGATCACCCGATCCGCTCAACTTTTACATAATAAGCCTGTGCCGCATCTATACCCAAAAAGGAAGTTTATCGTCACCTTCTATCCCCAGCCCAGTGCCCCAAAACAGTGTGTTGCTTTTTTTTTTTTTTAATTTAAAGTGGACCAAAACCCACTGAACTTGTGAAATACATTTGGCCAAAGCAACTGCTGATACTCTCTTCTTAGGGTGTAGAACTTTAAATGGATATTTCCACTTTTCGAATCATCCAGGAACACTTTATTTTTGCTGTTCCTCTCTGTAAGATGTCAGGTGATCAGTCATTGCATAAGTGTGGCAATGACATCATCACTACACACAACAGTGGCAATGAATAGAGGAGGCGGAGCTTTACAGCTAAAATAGGCGCCATTATCTGGGATTAGAGTGAAGCGGGAGCAGTGAAAATTAGCGAAAGGCACTCCTCATAGGGGAAGCAAGATAAAAATGCGGGTTTTGGACCACTTTAAAGTGGACCAACACCCAGGGGGGATCGGCCTGGGAATCTATACGATTCCCGGACCGATCAGATCCCTCCCCGCGGGGCATCCGAAATCGGGATGTCCCGCGGGGAGGAACCCCCCAGGAGGCCCACAATCCTTACCTTACCGGCCGCGTCTCTCACTTCCCTCTAGCAGGGCGCGCTCCCGCGCCGGCTGTTTTGTGAATGGCCGGCGCAGGCGCGCTCCCTGTTAGAGGGAAGCGAGAGACGCAGCCAATGACAGCGCTCTGGTATGCGCGTCCAAGCGGCTTTGGACGCGCATACCAGAGCGGCTCTGAGCGCTGTCATTGGCCGGACAAGGTCACGTGGGAGCGGGGAGAGGTGAGTTTTTGCGGTGATCGGGGGGGTTTCACACAGCGGGGCACGCCCGATCGGGGTGCCCCACCTAAGTGGAACAACACCCAGGATAGTCAAAATCCTGGGTGTTGGTCCACTTTAATTAAAACCCTAACAGGAAGCTATATGATGTCCGAATGTCAACCGTATGCTAAATAATTTAAGTACAAGCCAAACTGTCACATGATGACAGCTTAGCTTGCAGTTATTGTAACTGATAAGGCTGACCCCCAAAGCTCAGCTGTGTGTAACTGAATGTACCATCGCTGGAAAACACCCGGGAGCAATATGGCAGATTGTTTCCTGTTAGTGTTGTGAATAGTGTGCAAAGGCTTTATTAAAAGGGAAAAAAACAGACTGTTGGGCTGAGAATGGAAGGTGATCTTCCTTTTTGGGTATAGGATCACCCAAGCCTGAGAGTGCGGCAAAGGAAATCTGAAAGGAATGAGTGCCACCGATTGGCTTGGAATGCACCGCGGGGACGAGGAAAAAGTGAGTTTACAGGCGATTCTGGGGGATACACACAGTGGGGCATCCCCAACCAGAGAGGAACAAGAAAGTCATGTTCTTGAGTGTTTCTTTCCAAGTTCTATCAGCAGTTTCCTGTCCCTGGTCGGATGAGGCTCTGCGAGGAAAAGGTGAGTAATCTCTATAATCAGAATGATGGTTGGAGAGATACAAGCAGGCACAGAACAGTTATTTCACACACCAAATCAAGTTTAAAAACGACAGTATGGACACTAAAGAGGAACTCTATGACAGGACACAGCGTTACATAAATAGGTTGTGAGGTTATTTACCCGTGTTTGCACTTTCATTTTTGGGTGCACAGTTTAGCAGAGAAGGAAAGATGCACCAGAGATTCACCTTAGCAATTACCAAAGAGAAAAGAATCCATAGTAATCTGGATTACTATGGATCCAACATTTTTTTTTCCTTAAAGCAGTTTTGCCAGTCGGATGAATAGTGAGAGTCAAAATACAGAAGTTCCAGTTGCCTCAACTGGTTAATCTGTATATAACCATTAATGCAATGGGTGAATGGAGTTTGCTTTACCAGAAGTGCAAATATCTTGAATGAAAGAAAATCATGTTTACACCTTTCAGGCGAGAATCTCTTATATAACAAGAAGAGGTGTATATGGCTTAATATGGTGATGTGTCATTAAAGTGGACTTCAATGGAAAGTTTCCTACAGAGCTCAGATCAGGGGTGCCATAGGGGCACAAGACAGCTCGGTTCACCTTTATCTGCCCCCATGGTGTTTATCATGTTCATCTGAAGCCGGGTTCTACATTAAGTGCAGTTTCTAGGTGAGGGCGAGTAGGGCGATCACCCTGGGTGCCAAGGCCATTAGAGAGCACCTTTATCTCAGTCATTCTGTTTTCTACAGATGAGTCAGGGCCACAGTTGCTGGCGAATGCCTTAGTGGTCCTGATTGGAGGTTTATGTCGTCACCTTCTATCCCTGGCCCAGTGCCACAATTTTTTTTATTTATTTTTTTTTTTTACTAAAGGAAGCAGTATGATGCACAAATGGCAGCCTTATGCTCATTAGTTCAATTACAAGCTTAACTGTCACATAATGCCAGTTATTCGAGCTGATGAGGCTGCCTCCTCTGTGTGTACTGTAACTGAATGTATCATTGCTGAAATGCATCAGGGACGGGGCTGCTCGGCCTGGGAGCAATATGGATGACTGCATCCAGTTGGTGTTATTATGAATATTAGGCAAAGGCGTTAAAAAAAAAAAAAAAAGGTGACCACATAAATATATACTATACCCAGAAAGAAAGTTTAAGACAGGCCCCTCCCCCCCATCCCATTAGTATAATCAAGTTTTATTGCTTTTTTAAAGAATAACGTGGGTACAGAAGGAAAAAAATAGGGAGGAAGGGGGGAGTACAGCACATAAGTCTTCCTGTAACAGCTCAATGTTGGCATTCAGTAAGCGCTTATGCATATAACTGCGCACGGCAATGGGGACATTTGTGCTTGCAAAGAGGGGAGACTTCCAGGAACCTTAGAGGCCCTTTCCGAGGGCCACAATAGGGTCACCGTGGCCCCCCAACGTGCTGAATTGTGTCTGTATGCTGAAGGTGAGTTACAACAGTTTGGTTCCTGGGTCCCTCTGTAGCAAAAGGTAGAGCAAGTCTAATATTGTGCTGGGAGGAGGGGGGATAGGTCTATGAGTGGACTGGAAAGTGGGGGGTCAGGGTACTAGTGGGGCAGGAGAGTATAGGAGGTGGAGTAGGATAATCCCCTGCACTGTCACTGTAGTTTTGAGCTCTAGTCACGTTGCCTCCTGTGTTGATACCCCTGCTAGTAGAAGCCTTGGCACCAGAGGCAATTGTGCCCCCCCCGTATTAGGCTCAGTCATGGGGGCACTGCCTGCTGCTATGGCAGAGGCACAGCATGGCACCTACCTCTATTGGACAGCAGCAGCATCATAGGATGGGTGAGGGGGCACTGCCTGGGAACATCATGGCACCTACCTCTATGGGACAGCAGCATCATAGGATGGGTGAGGGGGCACAGCATGGCACCTACCTCTATGGGACAGCAGCATCATAGGATGGGTGAGGGGGCACTGCCTGGGCACAGCATGGCAACTACCTCTATGGGACAGCATCATAGCACCAAGCTCAATATTGCCTATAAATTGCCCTGGCTGCACTATAGCGGTAAGGGAGCTCAGCTGAGGCGCCTTAGAGGTGTACTCCGCCCATTGGAACAGTAAGGCGCTACCCGATTTCTAATACCGGGGCTATGGGAGTGTGATCAATATTGCAGGAGTGGGTGAAAGGTAAGCAGGGGGGCCTCATGCTTCTATGACACCCCTGATCTGAGGTTTTATAGGAAAGTCCACAAAAGTAAAAAAGTCTCCCTGCATAGCCTCCCCTGTGGGCATCCAAATATGAGATACCCCACTGCAGAACCAGGCTTAAAGCCATCCTATACCCAGCAAGAAAGTTTATGTCATCACTCTCTCTGTGTGGTCAGACTGAAGTATGAAATGGAAAAAGGCTGTTATCCACTTTAATGCTCTAATGGGGCACACCAGTGGGGCTCACATGGGCCACCGGACTGCCTGTAGCCAACAAGATTTGCCGGGTGTAAACGCATGCCCACCCAAGGAACCTGACTGCCCACCAGAAATAACATTTTTCATCTTACTATACCCGGTAAACCAGAAGGGCATCTTGGGATGCTCGCAGGGGAGGCACTTAGTCTTTTTTGACTTTAGGTCAGCTTTTAAAAAAGCTTCTTTTTAGTAAAGGCAAACAATATATAAGAAACCTTAGGATGAACCTAGAAAGCCATTGCATAGTGTTCCCAGAGACACCGAGCAGGGGAAGAGGCCGAGCTTAGGAGAACCAGCTTTCTCCATACCAAACATTTGGTAAACCGTTTCCTAGGTGGGCTGATGATGTCATCATGCGCTTTTCCTTCAGGGTCACTCCCTGGAGGATCTCGGGATCTCCCGGGAGCTCAGTTCCGGTACAGCAACATGCGCTCAGCACAGGTTTGGCCCACCAATCCTGCATATTGTCTCACGGTGGTCTCGTCGCTTGGCCCCTTACGCTTCTTCTTGTATATGCTGTACGGCATTACCGTGCGCTTGTGAAGGATTCTGACCCGGCCCAGCTCTGTCACCTGGTCCTTATCCCCTGTAAAGCAAGAAAGAATATAAAGCAACATTCAGAGCAGGGCATCTCATGTCGTTCATAAGTCAAGTATGGCTTGTGGCACCTTGGCAAAGTGGTTCTCCGCGGAACGCGTTGGGTGAAGGAAACCAGTGGAGACGCAGCAGGGACACCATTGTCTTTCATTAGATGAAGTTATTCAATGTAGTTGTGATTGTTAGCACTATACACTTTACTGGACTTTGCTTGATAGATATTATATTAGATATTTAAACTTATGGAGGATGCGATTAGAGTCTGCACTTTTGTGGTGGGAAGGCCCCTGCTGTGAACTTTATTTGATTGATTTGTTTGGGGTGATTAGTGCGGACCTGAACTTTTGTTTGTTGTGTGGCAGCTGGGGCCACAACATTTTTGTAATGTGACTTATTAAAGTATGGCTGTCAGCAATTCCTAAAGCAGACTAAAACCCACCCTGGAGTTTATAGGATTCCACAGCAGGGTTACTTCCTCCCCCTAGGGCAGCGATACTCAACTGGTGGACCAGGGTCAGAATGGACCCCCGCCCTGACAGCCCTGCAGTCAGTTGCTCCTGTATTGCCATGCTCAGAGCTGCCCCCTTGATCGGTGATGTAGCGCTTAGTCTCCCTGCCAGTGTCATGGCTCCCTGGCACCCAGCATTGCAATATGAAGTACTGCATGGACAGGAAGTGGCATTGCAAGGTGCACACAAACTTTGTTTCTCAGTCTCCTTGCCCCATTCAATCGTTTACCCCCACCCCAGCTCAGCCCCATCCAATTCTGCACCCCCCCAGCTTTGCCCCACTCATCCCATCCCCATCCATTCCTGTCCCCCCAGCTTTGCCCCACCTCCCAATACGCTGTTTCTAACTATCCACCCCCCGCTGCGACAGCCCTCCGCCTGGACCTTCACCTCTCCCTTGATGCCTTTAAATAGACCTTTACAAGAAGTGGTTGAGTACCCCTGTCCTAGGGTATCTTGATTTAAGATGCCCCGCTGTGTAAAACCCCTCAGGTCACCCAGAAAACGTACCTTCTCCCCGATCCAACGGCACATGCGTGAGAAGCGGCAACCACCTGCTATAGCTTTAGCCGATGGCCCGCACTGGCCATCCGCCAATATCTGGTGCGGGCACGCGCCCCGACGGTATGCTCGGATAGACTGGAGTAGAGTCTTTGACAATTTGAAGACAGCGCAGTGGAGTGCGCCGATTGGAGGCCACGCATGTGCCATAGGACCAGGGAAAGGTGATTATTGGTGGGTGACCTGAAGGTTTTATACAGCGGGGACTCCGGGTGCCCTGTGGGCAAGGACCAAAACCCAGTATAGTTGAAATGCCGGGCTTTGGTCCACTTTCAGTTAGGATGAAAGTTCCTCTAATGACTGACACATTTTGGATAATATAAAGTCATGTGTCTGAATATAAATAATGTTATCTGACTGCAGATAACATCTCCTGCGACCGCCACAGACTTATATTAAAATATCAAGTCTCCTGCTGCGATTTCTCTCCCCCATTCCCCCTTTCCAGGCTTCCATGACGGGTAAGACTTACTATAGTGCCTCAGAGCAGATGTGCCCAGGGCAAGAGACCACCCTCTTACCATCCGCGCCACACCGGTATGAGAAGCCGGCATAGCGGGTGGGCGTGGTTTAATCTCGGAGAGATCCTAATGGTTCAACAGATGCCTCTGTACACGAGGAACCTCTGTGATGCTCATTGAAGTTGATGGGAGCGCTCTGTACCTGGAGACTACGCTCACCTGCTGGGTGATAGATGTGTGGTGCTGGAGTTAAAGTGGACTTTCCTTTTAACTCCATACTTGCTATTTCAATACAGGTCAATGGTGCGGGCAGCGGGACTGCATATTCCTCTTTCATTGTAGACACATATACATTTATATTGTGCAAAATGAGCCAGTTGTTGGTGGAACATTTATTAGATCTATAGCCAATTTTGAACTGGAGTTCTATTTTTGAGCCAGGTACCAGGCAGTCACACTTACCTACCTTTGTATTCCCTCGATTTGACCACAGGGGGTCTCAGCTTGAAATGTCCACAGCAGGCCAACTGGGTTCACTGGGCAGATTTGCAAGCCCATCCAGCAAACTTAGAGGTCGACAGTCACATGGGATGCCAAACCGGTATGGGAATGTTAAAGTGAGGGAGTAGATCTGCCTGGTTTTGGGTTTGCAACCCTATGGCTCACCACCAGGTCATGTTTTGTGGATCTCCACATAACCATCGATATATCTCTGCTCCTGCACCAGTTACTCCCCCTGTGCATCTGTGTGAAGATCTGAGCGGTTAGTGGGCCTTACGGAGGAGGGTTGGGGACCCCTGTGCTTAAAGCGGACCAACACCCGTTCGCGTGGGTGTTGGTCCATTAAAACAGGCTGGGGGGGGTCATCCAGAATGCTGGGGCCCCTGCACATCACCGCCTCCCCCCAAACGCCTGCAATTCTTACCTATTCCTGGATCCTTGGTCAGAAATGGGGCCCCATTTCAGAGGCCGAAGCAGAGGATGCAGCAGGAGCAGGAGCCAGGATGAGGTAAGAATTTCAGGCTTCTGGAGGGTGATGTCGGGGGGGGGGGGGGGGGCCCTGAGCAAGTTTTTATGCGCCCAGACCAACACCAGTTAGCCACCGAACAGGGTTGGTCAGCTTTAAAGTGGACCAAAACCCAGGATTTTGACTATGCTGGGTTTTGGTTCTTTCCCGTTGTGTGTAACCCCCCAGATCACCAAAGCCAACTCACATATTCCTAGTCCTATGGTGCATGCGCAGCCACTTGTCCAATCAGCGTACTCGGAGCCGCTGACGTCACGTCGTGGGGGTTTCACACAGCGGGGCATTCTGATTTTAGATGCCCTGGGGGGAGGGAATCGATCGGCACGGATTGTGGTGGGTTTTGGTCCACTTTAAGAATATACGTGTCAACCCAGGATGCCCCACCCACTTTGGGATCAGACCACGCTGCAGTCATTTTAGACTGGTTGTCTGGTTTAAGTTTAGACCCAGACCTCATGGTCCTCTCTGTTGGGAGATACATGCAACATACATATCTATGCAACACTCAAGCTTAGTCTAATGCAGTGTGACTTTTGCTAGATTGGATGCAGTTTACATTTATGGCACTAGATGTCGCTGTTACCAATGGTAATCTGTAGTCTCTCTATGCTGCTGTGTTGTATTTCCTGTACATTGAGATGATCTCTATAAATTCTTTTTCCTGTCTAGGTTATCCACCATGTAAGGCGACCTTCTCTTACTGCACGCATGTTCCAGTAAAGCTAGTTCCGGTTATACCACAAATGTCTATCTGGATTTAACTCTGCTGCACCCAACACTCACACTCTGCAACACTCTCAACAGCTGCACCTAAATGAATAAACTCGGGTCCTAAAGCAACGAGCTATCAGGAAGAGTGTTAAACTAATCTCATCCTTACACCTTTTCTTCTATTTGACGGCTGGGAACAATCGGAAAGCCATAATCGGATTACTGAAAGCAGACGTCTCTGCAACATCTGGGTGGCAGAGGGACATAAATACAGGAGAGCCTGTTAAGTCTCTGATGGACAGTGAAGAATTTCATTCTAATCTGTTTTGATCAAATGTATATGCAGAAGCACATCTGGGGCCCATCTGCCCCATCCCAGGGATCACCGAGTACCGCAGATCACTGGAGGCCTCTGTATGAAAGGGACAATATGGCATCATCCTTTCACCACACAAGACACTGGCAGCATCAAACACTTCCATCAAAAGATAAATAAAGGAGTAAACGATAAGAAATAACACAATTAATTAAGTTTAGATGGAACTTACTTTCTTCAAGGTTGCTGGTAAAGCTTGAGTATTTAGTACGCTCAAGTGCAGGGATGCATTTCTCAATGGGTACCCAGATGTAGCTCTCGGGGCAGAGGAGCTGGGATGGCTTATACTGACCCTTAAAAAAAAAAAAAAAAAAAAAAAAAAGAAGAAGAATTTAGCATACTGTACTAAAAAGAAAAAAAACTTCCATAACCCTTTAACTGTCAGCTCACCTAGAGATTTTACCACCTTTTGTTGCCATGCATTTTTTAAGCATTTTGCACTATATACAGTATGCTTTTGCAGAACTATTCCGGGTGTTTGTGCTTTAACATGAAATATCTTACTTGTAATTTTTCAGTGGTCTCAAGATTTTGAGGTGAAATGTGTGAAAAAATATTTTTTTAATTGTGTATTTTTTTTTTAAGTAAAGTTTTTCAAGAAGATCATATTCCTCGTAGAAGCCCCATTTCGCCCAAATACAGCAGTACCACATATGTATTGGTGGACACCCATTACTTACAACAACTATAAACTCTTAATAAAAATATTAAAAACAGCTTGTGTCCCCCCTCTCTGGCAAAACCAGCCCGGGCACCACCCCTAGCACCTTGAACTGGTAAAGGGGTCCCTTAACAGTTCCCAAGGGGTTAAACCAGACCAACACCTTTTTTTTTCCCTAATGCGTGTTGGCTCTGCAGACCGCGCATAAAAATAAGCTCAGTGGGGCATCCAAAATACTACAGTGCCCTCCCAAGAACACTAAATAAGTTTACATTCACTACGAGCCTGTGCCGGGAAAGGGGTCCTGCGATTGGTCGCTGATGGCATAAAACCAAGGCAGAGGTAAGACGCCTGAAGGTCACTTGGCTACCCTTTTAGGATTCAGGAAAATAGAAACAGGAAGTGCCCGGTAGCTTTTCCATGAAACCGAAACTTAGCAGGCCAAGGGAATGCCACCATCCCTGGTGGAAATATCTGTAAAGTGCCAACCAGTGAGCCAAGGAACAGCCCGCTTAAAGCTTAATTGGAGAAGTAAGCACCAATAGCCGCAGAAGTGAATACAAGAGCAGGAACAAATTCAGCAAAGGAAAGCAGCACGGAGGCCAGCGCAAATCCCTAAAGGGAAAAAATGGAGCCTCGACCCAAAGCTCCGGCAGGGGCACAGTCTAGCTGCACCCGAGGAAATGCACCATTGAGGTGATCTGTGAGCTGCAAGAGTGTTTGAGGACCATCGGTGGAAAAACCAATCAGGCCCTGTCTGCGACACATCACCTCTGAATCCACGTGCCCCTTCGCTGTAACAATTAAAGAACATAGAGGGGGCACTCTGGTGTATCCCATACATGCACCAAGAATAATCTGCACTACACCCTAAATAATTGGTACAGACCAGTGTATAAAAAACGTTATACTAATTTATTAGATTCAGCAATGGAACAACAAAGAACCCTAATGGGCATTACACAGTTAAAAAACATATACAAGACAATGTTAAAAAGGAAAGGTGGGGGGAGCTTAGGCAAGGCAATAATAGGTAATCTAGTAGTCACAATTGGTATACAATTAATTACGTGCCAAGCAATAAAAAAGGCATGGCATTATATAATATTATCACCAGGCCAGTAAGTATAAATTAGACCAGATATTAAACCAAAGTGTGCTATAAGGTGTGTGACCAGAGAAATGATAGAAACCTTGAAAGCAAGGTTGAGACTGTGACCAAAGAGGATGGTAAAAGACAGAAGCAGAATTGTGCTAAATATATAAGACAAAGTGTCAGGCAAGGTGACCAGAAATAGCTGTGCAAAGTAAATGAAAAGGTATAACTGAATACTGACTGGCTTGGTAAATGGCACAATGCAATTTGAAAAAATATAATGAAGTATAAAGTAATGAGTACGTCACCGTAATATATCAATGCCTGCCGATCCCCCCCACACCGAGATCAAACAACTGCCAACAACACCCCTTCGCTGTAACAGTGCAATAATTTAACAAGGAGGGTCTCTCAACCCCCAGCTCCTGAAGCAGGAGACCCAAGAAGAACCAAGCCAACTCCCAAGCCACCCTGGGGGCTGACCTAAGCAGCCACCCTGCTGGAATGCCCTGCACTTGAATCAGTCAAGCCCAAGATACTGGTCCTTGACCAGAGAGAACAGAAGAGGCACCCTGGTTAGGGAGACCAGGAGGCCTCCACCTTAGCACCAGGCAAGAAGCGTAAGCACCTGGCCCCCCAGTTGGACTCCTATCCAAGCACTGAGCAGGCTTGGCCCTGCTCAGCCTCCAGACAAGAGTAAGCTCAAGAGGGTGGACAGGCCGTAGGCCCTCAAAAAAGAAGGGGCAGATGAAATGGTGGGAGGATCAACCCACCAGAACAGACGGTAAGAAAGTTCTAACACAAGGGAATTCCTGAAATGCGGAGTGAGGGAGATCCATCCATTCCCTTAGACCCGCTACAACATGGCAAGAACTGTAGCAGAAGCGGACATGAGAAAAGGCCACAGTACCACAGTGGAGAATCTGACCAACAGATGTGTGCGCAGATGGCCAGAGGAGGACCGCTCCCAAACACTTGGAGCCACGGAAAAAACGGGCAGCGGACGTTTCCAGTACATGGACATGTCCGAAGCCCACGTCCAAACCAGAACGGACCAGGAGGCCGAACTGTATCATGCAGTCCAAGTGCCCACACTGGTACCCAGATCTCCAGTGGAATTCTATGCACAGGTTCAACAGGAAGGAGTATAATGGTCCAAACCTCTGGGGCCAGGACATTCTCTCATAAAAGGTAGGTTCGCCCGGGACCAAGGATCATGTCAAGAAGACTCAGGCATGCTCCACTGTCTGCTGTTACCATGTCCATAGCCCGCGGAATCACCCAATCAGTTGCAGGGGTGGAAAAAGCAGACTCCCAAGTGACGATATCATCAAAAACTTCAGAGGCAACCCGTGGAAACACTACTAGTGGCCTCACTCATTGCCAGAGCAGTCCACTGGCACCACCAACAGAAAGGATGTACAGGCCCACAGGGAGAGGCCCCTGACGAGAATGCCGAGCCAAGTCAGCGAACCCGCGGATATCAATCAATATGCCAACATGGTATTAACCTCCGGCTCACCAGCCTTCACCTCAGGTAATTCAAGTCCTCCAAAGCAAGGGCACCATCTGCCTCTGAAGCAGAGGACAATGAGTGGCAACAAACTAGGAGGACATGTAAATATACAGGATGTCAGAGCCGCTACCTGGGATATTTGCGCCCCATACAGCAACAATGTCTGGGCTCCACTCATAACCAATATGTGACAGCTAGTCTGAAGTGGTTCCCTGACCCCAAGGCAACCAATCTTAACTTAATATTCAAATCAGGATACTGAACTTCACAAGGGGCTCAGCAGTTACACTACAAGTTATGATGGGCCCTGACAAATATATCCTGCATAGAATCTGCCCTCCATAAACTACATGTGATGGCTAGACCGCTAGACCCACTCATTCATTATTAGCACCAGCACAAAGAGTGTGGCAGCCAGTGGATCTTAGGTCAGGGCTACCATCGGGGTCTCTCTTCATGGCTGGGCCCATACTGGAGTTTTGCCTGTCCTGCCTCGATGGCTGGCATGCAGGGTGTACACAAATTCCTGGTAATCGTGCCTACATAGATTTTTAAATTATAATTTGTAATTGTATAATTCTTGGGTTTAATTTGCCGTTATTCTATTTTTGTTTCAAAGAAATCTGACATAATAAGTAATTCGGAGCTGAGGTGAAGCCCTTATTTTATTGTAAATCGGAACAAATGTTGCATGTTTAATAGGAGTCATCATACAGCGATGTGGCCGGATATTACACAAGTTTTCGTTTGATTAGAAGTTGGTTTTGTAATACCAAAAAAATCGTAATTATCAGTTAACTGTAATTGTATTTCCTGATCAGGAAATAGATGCTTTGCATAATCTGTATCTCCAACACTTGACTTACCGCCAAGTCATAAGGTTACAGAGTCTTCTGGTTAGCGCGAGGAAGCCCTAATTACTGTACAACGATGATAAAGACGCGCTACACATTGGATGTCCGCTTTCTCACTTTCAGATGAAACGCTCTGAAGGCCATTACACTGATGAGCGCCACAAGGACATTTAAGTACACAGGAATAGATAAGATTTTAATTGCATGCTTTATAAATAAAACAAAATCATCCTGGAAAGTGAGTGACTGTTAGGACACACAAATAACAATCCTAAATGTTGAACATTAAGACATTACACAGGCAGCCCTAAATGTAGCGAGATCTTTGAATTCAATGTACTCCATGCTTTACAAAAAAAGTTGCAACACTGACCGCTAGAGATTGGAACCTGCAAGTACCACTTTATGGATAATTAAAAGTAGTAAAAAGAGACCACCAGCAAATTCCTTCCAGTAAAAATGATCAAAAATGGAAATTGGAAATACAGGCTTGTATGGTAAGACGTTGTTCCCCAACCCTTATCTGTGGATCCCTAAAGCTCTGCTGCTGCATTACTTACTTTACCTGTGCCACGAAACATGGGCTGGGGAACACTGTGCTAAGGGATTCAGCTTGAATGTGCTTCTTAAACTAGACCTTCAGCATGATTTTATGAAAAGCCCAAACCCTCAAAAACTATTCCCCAGCATCTAAAATTAATATATTTTAAGTTTTTAGTCACTTATTATTCTTTCCCCCACTGGGCTGCAACTCTGTTCATGACTCTAGGACACAGGCGCTGCCATTCTGCCTCAGAAGCATCACATACTGAGGAAAAGAGAATGGGATAAAGTACAGGGGAGCGGGTTATAGCTGTGCTTTGCACAGACAGAGCAGAGCTGGGGTCAGGGAAAGGACAGCAATCCCAGAATGCAGAGCGGCACAGTCAGAAGACACTTCCTGTTTGCAGGCTGCTTGATGCTCCAATAGACACCATCTTGGATGTTTAAAGGGCGGGAAAAAGCTCCACCCACTGCCCAAAAATTGGCTGGCAGGGGTGGAGGGACTTGTGCGCCAACTGCTGCTGACATGTCAGATGCTGTGTAACAGTCCCCATAACTGGTGGTCTGTGGTCCGTCCCTCCAGCACTAAATCACAAACCGGCAGAAAGGGGGCCAGTCCCACCTGGAGCTGGATTCTACTTTCCTACAAGCATGGGTAGGTAGCCAGGACCCCTTCTTCGTGTTCTGAATGAGACTACAGCTACGGTGGCAGATCTGAGGTATAGACAGTGCTGCTACTAGTACACAGGAGATGGGGTGCAAAAAGGGTGGAGATAGGTCCACCTATATTGGTGGGAAAAAATGGTCATGCATAAACTAAATCTGGGGACTGGGTTACAAAAGAGCAGCTAGAGCTCAGCTTTAACAACTTTATTCAGCAGCACATTAGGATGAATCCTCTGCCTGGCAGGCAAGCAAACAATGATTTGTTTTCAAAGTGGACCAAAACCCAGGATCTTGACTATCCTGGGTTTTGGTCCTTTCCCCGGGGGTACCCCGCTGTGTGAACCCCCTCCCAGATCGCCCAATCTAACTCACCTTTTCCCGGTCCTACGGTTCGTACAATCAGCGCGCTTGGAGCCGCTGACGTCACACCATCTAAGACGCCCTCTAAGGTCAGCGGCTCAGAGCGTGCTGGCGGCCGCATCCCCGCTGGCCATTCACAAATGGCTGGTACGGGCACGCGCCCGGCTAGAGGGATAGTGGGATGCGGCCGTGGCTCGCGCATGCGCCATTGGACCGGAAATGAATCGCTCAGCCAGGGAAACTTAAAGATCCCCAGGCTGATTGCACTTGGTTTTGGTCCACTTTAAACTTAGCCCAGACAGTCCCTTTAACATGGTTTGAGTCAAATGTGTCACCAATAGGTCAGGGAATCGGCAATGTACAGGTCACAGACCTCAACTAGAATATTGTCAGAGGTTCTAATCTATCCGCAAATTATCGGGCGCTAAAAAAATTCTGGCTAGAACTCTCCTTGAATCCAGCATTAAGAGGTGCCAAACTGCAACCAAAAAAAAAATGACAAGGCAGGAGAAAGGGATACAAATAGGGACTCAAGTTTCAGCTAAGTTGACACAGGAAACCACTGTCAACTGATTTTGTTAGGTAACTGAAAAAGCCTTTTCAAGTGCTGCCATGGAGGCCAAATCTTGGCACACATACGACAAGCCCCAGCAGGACAACATCTGAGGCAGGTAGCGCCTCTGACCCCCACCCTGCCTTCTGAAGACATTTCAAAGTGAACTCTGGACGGGGTTTGCTGAAGGGTCTGAAAATGTTGTTTGTTCTGTCATGTCCCATCTAGAAAAAGCATCGGGTAACAAAAGGGGGATTTCACAAATCGCGTTCTTCAGGGGTTAAACACACTTCGCTCTAGACTTCACATCTGCAACGTGTTGATGCCCGATGACCCCCGTTGAGACTTTTATTAAAAGGGTATTAAAACAGCTTTGCAGTTTAGGCGAAGCCACTGCTGGGTAAACAAACCTTCCCCTTAACGGTCACCAGCCATGTATTAAGAGACAGCAACACCTCAGGAGGGAGAGAGTCTGAGGGGCCGTGAGGGAAACTAATCATTAAAAATTGTTCTTATTTAGTGAACCATGCCAAGCATGGAATGTGGGCTACCTTTCTCTATTAACCTAGATACCTCAATGCTGGCAGAGGGGCTTCTTACACAACAGCAAGAACAGGACTTAACTATAGCAACCAGATCAAGGCCTCAAGGACATGTATCAGGGCTAGAAATGTTTCATTTGGAAGTAGACCTACTATAGGTCTATTAAAAAATATTTTTTCTATAGGATACTTTATGTACTTTTGGCATACACCTTTCTTCCTGATAGATAAGAGGGAAGCTTTGGTCCTCAGTTATCTCCCAAATCTTTCAATGGGATACCTCATTCACAGGATGGAAATTCTTAAAATGTGCCAAATTCAGGATGCCCCGGGGCAAGGCCAGCGGCTGGCCCTGGAATCTAAAAGGCCATCCAGGATTTGGTCCCCGCGAGATGGAGCTCTGGAAGTAAATAGGAATCATCTAGTGACATACTAGTGACAGAAGAAGGTGGGTTAGCTTAGCTAGGATCTTGGTGACCCAGGACACTATCTGGCACAAAGTTTAATGTGGACCAAAACCCACGGAGACCAGCCCAGCAATCATTTAAGATTGCCGAGCCGATTGATTACCTCCCCCCGGAGCATCCAGAATCGGGATGCCCCTTTGTGTGAAACCCCCCAAGTCACCCATAAACTCATCTTCTTTCCCGGTCCAACGGCACATGCGGGAGCATCCCCACTATCCCCCTATCAGGGCGCGTGCCCACGCCAGGCATTTGTGAGTGTCGGGGCGCTCGGATCCGCTAGACGAAGGGACGGGAGCAGATTGCTGATTGGACGAGTGGCGGCGCATGCACCGTAGGACGGGGAAGAGGTGAGCTTGTTCTGGCGAACTGGGGGGGTTTCACACAGCAGGGCATACCCAATCGGGGTGCCCTGGGGGCAAGAACCAAAATCTAGGATAGTCAAAATCCTGGATTTTGGTCCACTTTAAAGCAGTCCCATTCTCTATAAAACAAGGCAGTACTGGGGCTCATGACTGGGTTGGGCATCCCAATTAGCCAATTAGCCATGCCCCCACAAGCCTGGTCCCTGGAGAACAGATACTCCGCAACTTCCAGGATCCCATTAACCGGCAATTGGTTGCAGAATTGAATACAGCACCAGAACCCAATTGTGTTTGCTTCACAGACAGGGAATGCGATCAGCCAACGGTGGCCACGTGGAGTCACGTCCCAGGAAAAAAGCAAAGACAAGGCAAGTTTCAAAACCCAGGAAGCAGGAAGCATCAACAGTTAAAGAGCAACACAGTGGGTTTCTTTCAAACCGCGTTCTTCAGGGGTTAAACACACTTCGCTCTAGACTTCACATCTGCAACGTTTTGATGCCCGATGACCCCCGTTGAGACTTTTATTAAAAGGGTATTAAAACAGCTTTGCAGTTTAGGCGAAGCCACTGCTGGGTAAACAAACCCCTGCAAGGCAGATAAAACCAAGTTCAAATCCCAGACTGGTAACATAGGCTTACATGGAGGACGCACGTGAGTAACCCCCTGAAAAAAGGTCCTAACCAGATGATGGTTGGCAAAGGATCTTTGGAAGAAAATGGTCAAAGCAGAAACATGACCTTTGAGGGTACTAAGTTGAAGGCCCAAATCCAAACCACGTTGCAGGAATTCCAGAATCCTGGGGATAAGAAAACTACCTACAGGGAAGTGACTTAGACTCACACCAGTCAATGTAAGCATGCCATACCCTATAGTAGATAGATGACGAGGACTTCTTCCTAGCCCGAATCATGGTATTAACAACAGAAGCAGGCAGCCCTTTTTCCATCAAGATGGAGGTCTCAGCAGCCAGGCCGTTAAAGCCAGCGTTTGTAAATTGGGATGATCTACTGCCAACTGCTTGATGTCTGCAAACCACACTCTTCTTGGCCAACAGGGAGCCACCAGAATGGTTGGCACCCCTTCCTGGGATATCTTGCGCAGCACCCTGCCCAGCAGAGGAAACGGAGGGAACACATAAAGGAGCCGAAAGCCCTTCCAAGACATTGCTAGTGCATACATGGCCAAGGCAGAGGGTCCTGGGACAGAGAGACAAAGACTGGAAGCATGTGATTGTGACGGGACGCAAAGAGATCCACATCCGGCTGCCCCCAGCGATGGCACAGGGAGCGAAACACCCTGGGACCATTCTCCCAGACGAGAAGTCCCCCTGCTGGGGGAGTCTGCCTCCAGATTTTCCACCCCCGGGATGTACACAGCTGAGATGTAGGGAACATTCTTCTCTGCCCAAGACAGTATCAAGGACACTTCCTTGAGGGCCCTCTTGCTCCGGGTCCCTCCCTGATGTAGGCAACTGCCGTCTGGTTGTCCGAGCGGATCTGAACCGCCCGACCCCGAAGGTGTGGAGTCAACTGGGCGAGAACCAGTCTTAATCGCCCTCAGTTCCAGAATGTTGATAGGGGTATGAGCCTCCTGAGGGCCCCACTGACCCTGGAACTTCAAGGATTGCCAGAAGCCCCCCCAACCTGTCAGACTGGCATCTGTGGTGACAGTCTCCCAGCAAGGGGCCAGAAAGGATCTGCCCATCAACAGGTTCCTTGAATCCAGCCACCACAAAAGAGACCGCCTGGCCAGAAGGGACAGAACAAACACCCGATCCAGGGACACAGGATCCCGATCCCATAATGACAAGAGGTGAAGTTGGAGAGGTCTCATGTGAAACAGAGCGTATGGAACCGCCTCGAAGCAAGACACCATCAGGCCCACCAGCTGCATCCCCTGCCAGTTGGAGGGATGAGGGCAAGACAGAAGAAGCCTGGCCTGAGCTTGAAGACTCTCCACCTTCTGCTGAGGAAGAAGAATCATGACCTGAGATGTATCCAGAGTCATGCCCAGAAAGGACCTCACCAGTGACAGGGACAGGGAAGACTTGGGATGGTTGATCACCCAGCCGAAGGACTCCGGTGTGGACACCACCAGCTGGGTATCCAGCTCGGCCTGCTGGAATGACTGAGACGTGATGAGAATGTCGTCCAAGTAAGGAAGGATGCGAATGCCCTGAGATCTCAGCAGAGCCATTACGTCCGACAGCACCTTGGTGAATACCCTGGGAGCCGAGGTGATACTGAAGGGCAAGGCCACAAATTGATAGTGCTGATCCTCCAGAGCGAACCTGAGGAATCTCTGATGACCTGGAAAGATAGGTACATGAAGGTAAGCGTCCTTGATGTCTACAGAGGTCATGAAGTTGCCGGGGAGCAGAGAATTGACTGCAGAGCGCAGGGTTTCCATGCGAAAATGCTTGAATCTGACAAACTTGTTGAGACGCTTTAAATCCAGGATGGGTCTGAGGGACCCGTCCTTTTTGGGGACAGTGAAAAGATTGGAATAGAAGCCTCTGCCCCATTCCCTGAAAGGCACCGGGCAGATGACCCCCAACTCCAGAAGGTTTTGAACAGCAAGGCACAGCCCCTAAGCTGACAGGGGGTTTTGAGCCATCCGGGATTTGATGAATCTTGGGGGTGGCCAGGCTGCAAACTCTATCTTGTAACCGGAGGACACTACCTCCTGAACCTTGAAGCCTCCAGACGTGAGCAAAAAGCCGAAGCCATCCCCCCACCCAGATGGGTGAGGGCGCCCCTTCATGCCTGAGGGGGCTTGGGGGAGGACTTTGGCTTGGGACCCCAGGGGGGCCAGGGCGGCCACGTCCTCTGCCCCAATGATCTCCGCGAGCGCCAGCAAAGGAGACTCCTTGACCAGTTCTCAAACCACGAAAGGAAGGGAGAAAGGCACCCGTCCCCCGAAAGGACCAGGATGGCCTCCTACGTTGAGGTAACCTACCGCCCCTGGCAAACAAGTCCAGGTGTTCACCAAAGAGGCGCAGCCCCTTAAAGGGAAAACCAGTGAGAGCCTTCTTAGCAGCATTATCAGCTACCCACTGACGCAGCCAAACAGAGAGGCATATAGCCACCAAAAGGGCAGAAGTCCTCCCACACATTCTAATGGCATCATCCATGGCAGACAGAACATATGCAACAAATTCATAGCAAAGTAGGAGAGATCTATACTCTTCTCCTCCCACGTCATCAGAGGCCCCTTCTAAGAGACTTTTAAGCAGCCCTTTAAAAAGCAATAGCTGTAATGGCAGAGGCACAAACCGGGCGCAGCGCGGTCCCCACACAGGCAAAAGCATGGCAAACCAGTTGGTCCATGCGCCGGTCCTCACCATTCCTCAGGGTAGTAATGTCAGGAGAATGCATTTGACAGCCCCAGAACGGGGGCGTCCACCTCAGGAGGACATGACCAACTCTTTATCACCTCAGCAGGAAAGGGATACCTCCTATTCCAACTCTTGGGCACCCCAGGGAGCTTGCTAGGCCGTTCCCATGCAAGCGTGGTTTGACCGTATGAAAAAGTTCACCCTGCTGCTGCGGAGCGACTGCAGGAGGGGAAATACAAAGCACTTCAAAAATGTGAGACAAAAGCCTGTCAGTGTCATCTGAGGACCATAGGTCTTCTCCAAAGGGAGACCCAGTACCACTATAAATCTTAGGTTGTTCCTCAGATGATTCCGAATCAGAGAATAATTCCCCCTCCTCAAGGGGACCATAACCAGAAATGTCAAAAAATTCCTCAGCCTCAACAGGGAAGAGGGAGACAGCGGGGGATAAACGCTGCTTCTTAGCAGAAGCCTTATGCGGGGCAGACCCAGCAATATGTTTCTCAATGCTGGCCACCCATGCAGCCAAATCAGGTTGAGATTTCCCACTAGTATGCCCCTCGCTGGGGGTCAGATGTAAGCGTGGGGGGGTAGGCGAAGCCAGAGGGGCGCAGCACCAGGCCCAGTAACAGACAACCCAGACTGCAGCACGAGCACCTGCAGGGCGCAGGGTACACACCCCCTGACATCACTTATAGGGGATACCCCACACGCAACACATAGCCGGGCTTGTCCCGAAGGAACCCCAGGCCCATTATCCCCAGAAGCCTCCATATGGTGATTTGACTGGCACAACAGGCCAGCAAGGGTTAACGCCAAAAGAGCTACCCGGGATGCCCCAAGGACCCGCTAGGGAAGTGGGAGATTGCCAAGGGGAGACGGACAGGAGAAACCACAGTTGCTGAGGTTTTAACCCACCTGAAAGACATAAAAAGCATCCCCATAAGCAAATACACTTGAAATAAAAAACCAGAAGACCACCCCGCAGGGGTATTCACGGACTGCAGGGAGCCAGCAGCGCACGCAGCCCAGGAGAGGGGAAAATGGCGCCCGCAGAGACCTCGAGGGGCGGGCCATGGAGACGTGATGCAGAAAACGTTAGCCACAGACCCCCCCTAAGAGCACGAATCGCGCCCCACGTGATCCAGCACAGTGACCCCTGCCGAGGTGACAAAAACCTCTAGAACACTTTTAGCGCAGCAATAAGGTTTGAGACCATTCCATCTGGCTCACCCCTTTTTTTTCACATAGTACTTGGTTATTTTTTAAATTTGCTTGCAACTCTGTTATAAAAGAAACTTTTTCCATAGCAACAATGTGTTTACCGTAGCTATGTACACCAAAGTGGTGATTTCTAGTACATATCATAGACTAGCTTGCTAATCATCTGGCTTAGGCATGAGTGACTGGTTTAACCCATTCTGCTGAAATTCAACTTCTCTAGTTTGGAAAAAAATATGAGAATTATGGAAGCAGCAGCTGATAAGTAAATCACAGGTCTGGGGGCACAATTTTACATTTCAAAAGAGAAAAACTATAAGCCAGAACACAAAAAACCTGACAAAAAAAAGGAGTTTTCATTTAAAAAAAAGGTAAGTCCTGCTGTGGTCAATTTTAAAAACAAAATTGTGTCTCCTGGAGCTGCAGGCCGCCTGCAAACAGGAAGTGCTGTTGGGTTTCCTGTTACTGTGCATTGCGGGTTTTGTCAATTGAATTCAGGCAGCAGCATGGCTGAGATGCTGGGAAAGGAAGCTCCAAATATGGCCGCTACCACTAGAAAATCAGTGGGGCGGTGTTTTAGCTTTAAGTGGATGAAGGCACAAATGTAAATGCTGACAATGATTCAGTATCATGCATGCAGATGGGGCAATGGAGTTTTCTTTTCCAACTGCGCCAGGCTGTTGGTCCAGTTAAAGGGTTGATAAATGTTACTGTTTTTCTTTTATTTCTTCCCATTTATGATTGCTTTGTTCCCTGTACATATTCTGCTTGGTTAATGTGGTGCTTCCTATGCCAAACAAATTCCTAGAATGTATGAAGGCTCTGTCCTGGGGCCCACTCTTTTTAATATTCTGTAAGTGAGTAATGGGGGGAGGTATTCCAGGAAGTGTCTGCAGCATGGAAAAGGATTTGGCTTTATTTGACAAATAATTAAAACAATGCAAATGAAGTTCAAGGTCTCTAAATGTAAAATAATGCACTTGGAGAAGGAATCCCCTGTCTGAGTATTATATAGGGTGTAAAAGACAGAAGGGAGGTTGTGATGCCGCTGTATAGAGCTCTGGTGAGGCCACATCTAGAATACTTTGTGCAGAACTGTGTTCTGGAGACCTCCCCTCCAAAAATACAATTATTCAAATGGAACGGGTCCAAAGGTGGACAATAACAATGGTGGAAGGACTTAAAACTTCTCAGGAAAGATTTTGAGCACTTTCCCCAACCCCCAGTTATTCAACTGAATTGACTATGTAACAAAGTGATTGTCAAGTTAAAAAGTTAAATAAGTATATATCAGTAGCTTACTGTTCATTAAGTGGCTTCAGCACTCTCCTTCCTGCTGTTTGTCTACATAGTGAGAAAATCACTTCCTCATTCAGCTTTCAATCCACACCCCGCGGATCTGGTCCATCAACCAACCTTCAGTGGACCAAGAACAGAAACACCCCCACACCCTCCCCAGGCACCGCGATTGGCTGCCTCTATCTGCAGCCATGAAACCCCACCCCCCTCTCTGGTCACACTATGTGCTGGCAGGCTGGAGATGCTCTTAGCCTACAGCATCTCTCACCTCCTTTTCCTGGGATAAGCATACATCTATCCTAAGATAAAGAATACATATTTTATACACATAAGGGCAGACTAGATGAACTGCATTGGTCTCCTTCTGCCATCAACCTTCTATGTTTCTATGGTCACACTATGTGCTGGCAGTAATAACTAGATGCAACAATGCCCTTTTTTTTTTTACTATGATATATGTAAAGCACACAGTGTGCTTACATCACATCGCTGTTGCCACACCCACTGTTTCTCTTATTTTTTTCTCTGCGTCTCCAATGCTTTAATACTTTTACAAGTAACTTTGCAACTACAGGGTCTTCTTGAAAAATGGATTGAAGTTTGGGACAGTGCAACGTGTAGCCCGAGACAATGTGACAACAAATGGGTGCTCGCCTTTAGTATAACTTTAATTTGTACAGTCTGGAGGAAAGAAGGGAGGGGGGGGGCATGATCCAAACTTTTATAAATGTGAAAGGACTGCATAAGATTCAGGAGGGAAGTGTTTTTAGAAGAAACTTAATGATAGAACAAGGGGGCACAACCTGAAGCTGGTCGGAGGGAAGATCAGAAACGTCAATTTTTTTTTTTTTTTTTTTTTACTGAAAGAGTAGTAGATGCTTGAAACAAACTTCCAGCAGATGTGGTCGGAAAAACAATAGTAAGTGAATGTAAACATGTCTGAGATAAGCATCCATCTATCCTGAGATAAAGAGAACATACACACATAAGGGCAGACTGGCTGGACCATGTGATCTCCTCCTGCCGTCATCCTGTTTCCAATACATTGACACAAGAATTCTCGTTGCCGTGGGTTGCAGCAGTTTGCGCACTGGCATCCTAAATTAACCCAATAAGCTGTTAAAGCGGACCTTCACCCTGAAAAAGAGCATATCTTATATGTTTCACCCACCCTGTACATACTGATTGCCCATATTACTGCATTTTTTAACCTTTAAACACCCAAGATGGCGGCCCATGAAGCCTCAGGCTGCCTGTAAACAGGAAGTGTCTTCTGAGTGTGCTGCTCTGCATTCTGGGATTGCTGACCTTTTCCTGACCCCAGCTCTGCTCTGTCTATGCAAAGCAGAGCTATAATCCCGCCCCCTGCACTTTTGACCCCTCTCTTCAGTATGGGATGCTACTGAGCCAAGATGGCGGCGCCCGTATCCTACAGTGCTGAACAGAATTACAGGTCAGTGGGGGAAAGAATAAAAAGTAAATGGGTAAAAACGTAAAATATATTAGTTTTAGATGCTGGGGAATAGTTTTTAGTTTGGGCTTTTCATTAAATTATGCTGAAGGTCCAGTTTAATGATAGAATAAGGGGGCACAACCTGAAGCTGGTTGGAGGGAAGATCAGGAACGTCAATTTTTTTTTTTTTACCGAAACAAACTTCCAGCAGATGTGGTAGGAAAATCAAAAGTAAGTGAATGTAAACATGTCTGAGATAAGCATCCATCTATCCTGATATAAAGAGAACATACACACATAAGGGCAGACTATCACCCTATATATCTTATACATTGACGCAAGAAGTCTTGTTGCTGTGGGTTGCAGCAGTTTGCGCACTGGCATCCTAAATGAACACAATAAGCTGTTAAGTCAGGGGATGGAAAAGAGATCATTTTCTCATGCGAGCAAATTCTGGTCTGAAAAAATAAAAAAAACAGCGCATAACTATTTTATGGCTGGCACACGAGTGGTGTTTTCATCAAATAGTTTTATACTTATATTGTAGCCGTGCCATCAGAAGCTGTGTGAGGTTTTAAAACTTGGCCAAAATGCATAGGCAGCCGGGAAAACCAATTTATGTGTATGGTTTTGTACTTGCGTGATGTACGATGACGATCATCCCGAGTGGCTCCAGCTTTGATTTATTACAGAGGGCAAAGTCTTAGCAGGTCGTTTCTCTTACAGGTGGGCACGGATGCTAGGAGCCTCTTATAAATAACTCCTATTTGTGCGGCCAATAAATAATCTGCCATGGCTTCATAAAAGTCAATTTAAGTGACCTCTGGGACACTCGCACCAATCTGGGTAATGGCAGCAGTGATGAAAAGGGCTGGGGTGGTGAATATGAGCCACTGGTTGGCTGCAGACCAAAGCCCGTCGGGGCATTCTGTGCCAACACAGCTCTTGTTCAGAATTCCTGGTATGCAACAATACCTCACCCTCTGTAAAAACAAACGGATTCCTCTGGATTCTTACTGTAGCAGCAGGCTTGTATGCCGGGACACCAAAGCTAACTAGAGAGAGACATAGGTCCTAAAGGCCCTAAAAGCATGTTCCACATGGCTTCCGAAATTGACCCATCGCTCAGTAATGCCCCTCGGTGGGGTAGCTAGAGAGACCATGTTTGCACGTCTCTTTAAACATTGGAAATGGAAAGAAACCTTACTGCATCTCAGACACTCAGTGTTACAGCCAAATACCAGGGCACGCTCCCTCTGATTGGTATGTCTGGGAAGTGCTATGTTAGAGAAAACCTATTAACTGTATGCGTAGTGATCCCAGTACTGAAGCATATCTATTCTGGCAATCAAACTGTGTCAACACACGCATGTGTGCAGAGGACTCCTGGCACGCTTCCGGGTCTCCCGTACCTGTCTGCGCCGACACGGGATCCGGTGCATGGGAAGAACCGGCGGATGCTCTTGCCTGCACTGAGACGCCTTATTTAAAAATGGCATTCACTGCCTTTTAATGCTGCTGAGTCCGTTCTCTTGCTGGACCTGGTTCCTCCAATAACTTAGACTGCTATCTTGATCTACAGCCTCGGCTCTGCTCTCTTGGACTGCTACCTTGTCACAACCCTGGCTTGATCTACGGCCTTGGCTCTGCTCTCTTGGGGACTGCTAGCTTGTTATGACTTTGGCTCTGCTCTCTTGGGACTGCTACCTTGTTATGACCTTGGCTCTGCTCTCTTGGACTGCTACATTGTTATGACCTCGGCTCTGCTCTCCTGGACTGCTACCTTGTTACGACCTCGGATCTGCTCTCTTGGACTGCTACCTTGTTACGACCTCGGATCTGCTCTCTTGGACTGCTACCTTGTTAGGACCCTGGCTTGATCTACAGCCTTGGCTCTGCTCTCTTGGGACTGCTACCTTGTTATGACCTTGGCTCTGCTCTCTTGGGACTGCTACCTTGTTATGACCCCAGCTTGATCTACGACCTCGGCTCTGCTCTCTTGGACTGCTACCTTGTTATGACCCCAGCTTGATCTACGACCTTGGCTCTGCTCTCTTGGACTGCTACCTTGTTATGACCCCAGCTTGATCTACGACCTTGGCTCTGCTCTCTTGGACTGCTACCTTGTTATGACCCCGGATTGATCTACAACCTTGGCTCTGACATTTTGGACTTGTCTGGATACCCCGTTTTGACCTAGTCTTGAACTTTGACCTTGCATCTTTGCTGCCTGCCCCGACCTTTGGCTTTCCCTTGACCAGTGTCCTTGCTCCTTCCTTGCTTACTGGCCTCTTCGCCTCGGTGCTTCTGATATTTTGGGCACAACCCTGATTGCACCTGCTGCCCAATCTGTCCTTCCTTGCAGGGGGCTCCAGAAAAGACCATGTCTTTCAGTATACTCCGGGCCCTGGATTGGGTTGCCAACCTTGACTAGGCCCTCCCTCCACAGGAAGCTGTACCACAAACTAACAATATCAACCCTAGTGTACACTAGCTCAACCAATCCAAAAATAGTTTTTATGATCCTGAAGGTATCTCATTCTATCAAGTAGCACTTTCTCTCTCAAGCAGGGCCTGCTCAAAGTTTTCGTGGGCCCTTGGGCGACCGACTCATTAATCCCCATGTAATGAGGCAAAAAGAAAAGAGAAATGAAAAAAAGAATAAAAGAGGGGATCAAAGAAAAAGAATAGATGATATGACAAAGAAAAAAAAAATAGATGGAATGCCAGAAAGAATACAAAAAAAATACACTGAATAAAAGAAAGAACTGAAGGAATAATAGGGAAGAAAACAGAAGACATGAAACATAAAAAGTACAAATAATGGAAGAAATGAAGGCTAAAAGGAAAAAAAGAAGAAATAACCGTACAAAAAAAAAAAAAAAAAAATAAAAAATAAAGAACCTGTAAACCTCGATTATTTGGTGCATTTCTTCTTCCATTTAAAAACAGAAAGCAGTTTAGTACAGTGCCAAATGTAGCCCGACACAATGGTGTAACTATTACCCTTGCCTTTAATATCACTTTAATATCACCCCAGATGTCCCGGGGAAGGCCAGCAGCTGGCACAGGAATCTTTTAAAAATACAATTCTGTGAAATACTCACCTGTAGAATTGATATTATTTGTATACAGTACGTCCTGCTCCAGATATAGTACTTACACTTGGGTTATCCTCCGCCAGATGGCACTGCACTGCAGAGACATACAAAACAGGCTCCTCCCAGCCCCTCAAATACCCAGGGACCTCCCACAAATCCCCAGCATTGAAAAGCAGTGAACAAGAAGCCGGGAGAATTTAACCACCAAAACTGGTAACTATAACAATGATAACAATCACCATACAGGGGATCCAGAATAATGCAAAAACCAGGGTGGGGTGGAGCAGGACGTACTGTATACAAATAATACCAATTCTACAGGTGAGTATTTCACAGAATTGTATTATTCTTAGTATACAGTACGTCCTGCTCCAGATATAGTACTTACACTTGGGACATCCAATAGCAGTGTCCATAAAGTAGGGTGGGATCCCCAACAAAAAAGGTAACAGCAGTTTAAACCACTGCCGCCTGCAAATCCTTGCGGCCAAACACAGCATCAGCTGAGGCCCTAACATCAACCTTGTAAAACTTTGAAAAGGTATGAACAGAAGACCAAGTAGCGGCCTTGCAAACTTGTTCAACAGAAGCCTGGTGCTGGAAGGCCCAAGAGGCACCAATAGCACAAGTAGAATGAGCAGTAAGGCGGAAGGGAGGACTCTTCCCCTTAGCAGAGTAGGCCTGAATCACAGCCTGACAAATCCATTTGCTAATAGTAGACTTGGCAGGAGCCAAACCCTTCCTAGGGCCAGAAGGGACCACAAAAAGAGCATCAGTCTTCCTGAAGGCTGCAGTGACTACCAGGTAATACTTCAGACACCTGACCACATCCAAAGAATGCAGAACCCTTTCCTTAGCGTTGCTAGTATTAGGGCACAATGAAGGAAGAACAATATCTTGATTCAAATGAAAGGCAGACACCACCTTAGGCAGAAAGTCTGGCTTAAAACGGAACACCACCTTGTCCTGGTGTCTCTCATAGTACGGGGGCTGTATAGACAGAGCCGCCAGCTCAGACACACGCCTGACCAAAGTAATAGCCACCAGAAAGACAACCTTGAGGGTAAGTACAGCCAGAGCAGCATCCTGAATAGGCTCAAAGGGAGCACCCTGCAAGGCAGACAAAACCAAGTTCAAATCCCAAACAGGGACCATAGGTTTACATGGGGGACGCACATGAGTGACCCCCTGAAAGAAGGTCTTAACCAAGGGATGCTGAGCAAAAGACTTCTGAAAGAAGACGGACAGGGCAGAAACCTGACCCTTCAGAGTACTGAGTTTTAGACCCAACTCCAATCCATGCTGTAAAAACTCCAGAACCCTAGGGACTAAGAACTCCCTACAGGGAAGAGACCTAGACTCACACCAATCAATGTAGGTACGCCATACCCTATAATAGATGGCAGAAGAAGTTTTCTTCCTAGCCTGCACCATGGTATCCACCACCGAGGCAGACAAGCCTTTCTCCATCAAGATGGAGGTTTCAGCAGCCAGGCCGTCAAAGCCAGAGTTTGTAAATTGGGATGGCGTAAGGAGCCCTGAGTGAGCAGATCTGGCGCCCCTGGCAGGACGTACTGGTCTACTGCCATCTGTACCACGTCTGCGAACCACACTCTTTTTGGCCACCTGGGGGGCACCAGAATCACTGGCACCCCATCCAGAGCAATCTTGCGCAGGACCCTGCCCAGCAGGGGGAATGGAGGAAAGACATACAGGAGCCGAAATTCCTTCCATGACATGGACAGAGCATCTGTGGCCAAGGCCAGAGGATCCTGAGACAGGGAGACAAAGGCCGGGAGCTTGTGATTGTGACGGGATGCGAACAGATCAACATCCGGTAGACCCCAACGGTGACACAGGGACTGGAATACCCTGTTGCAGAGGGACCACTCTCCCTGACGGGAAGTCCCCCTGCTCAGAGAGTCTGCCAGTAGATTCTCTGCCCCCGGGATATACACAGCCGAAATGCATTGAACATTGGCCTCCGCCCATGTCAGAATCCGCAACACCTCCTGGAGGGCCCCCCTGCTCCGGGTCCCTCCCTGATGGTTGATGTAGGCAACCGCCGTCCTGTTGTCTGAGCGCACCTGCACAGACAGACCCTTCAGGTGATTGGTCAACTGCTCCAGTACCAACCTGATTGCCCGTAGTTCCAGAATGTTGATGGGTAAGTGGGCCTCCTGAGGGCCCCACCTCCCCTGGAAGCGCAGGGACTTCCAGAATCACCCCCAACCTGACAGACTGGCATCCGTGGTGACCGTCTCCCAGGAGGGGGCCAGAAAGGACCTGCCCCCTAGCAAGTTCCTGTGGTCCAGCCACCACGAAAGGGACCGTCTGACCAAGGGGGGGAAGCACACAAGGACGTTGGTTTCTTGTCCCATACTGACAAAAGGTGAAGTTGCAGAGGCCTCAAATGGAACTGAGCAAAGGGCACAGCCTCGAAGCACGCCACCATCAGACCCACCAGTTGCATTCCCTGCCTGAGGGAGGGCTGGGGGCACGAGAGCAGGAACCTCACCTGCGCAGTTAGAGCTTCCACCTTCTGTTGAGGAAGGAATATCCTTCACTGAACCGTATCCAGAATCATTCCCAGGAATGGGGTCACCGAATAAGGGGACAGAGAGGACTTGGGGTGATTGATCACCCAGCTGAAGGACTCCAAGGTGGACACCACCAGCTGAGTGTCCAACTCTGCCTGCTGTAGAGACCGAGAGGTGATGAGAATGTCGTCCAGGTAGTAGACATCGGCCCCGCCAGCACCTTGGTGAACACTCTGGGAGCTGAAGTGAGGCCAAATGGCAAGGCCACAAATTGGTAATGTTGATCTTCCAACGCGAATCTGAGAAACCTTTGGTGTCCCGGGAACACAGGGATGTGAAGGTAAGCATCTTTGATGTCCACAGACGTCAAAGTCCCCTGGGCGCAGAGAGCCGATGGCCGAGCGCAGAGTTTCCATGCGAAAGCGCCTGTTCTTGACAAACTTATTGAGGATCTTTAAATCCAGAATGGGCCTGACTGACCCATCTTTCTTGGGCACTGTGAAAAGGTTGGAATAGAACCCCTTGCCCCTTTCTCTTAAGGGGACCCTGCAAATGACCCTCAGGTCCAGGAGTCCTTGCACGGCCAGCATCAAGACCTGAGCTGAGACAGGGTCCTGTGGGATCCGGGACCTGATGAATCTTGTGGGGGGCCGCACAGCAAACTCCATCTTGTAACCAGAGGACACTACCTCCTGAATCCACCGGTCTGAGACGTGGCGCCTCCAGACGTGCTTGAAGTGCTGTAGCCGTCCCCCCCACCCTGACGGGCGAGGGCGCCCCCATCATGCCTGAGGGGTCTTGGGAGGGGCTTTGGGCTTGGACCCCCAGGAGGAGCCAGAACGTCGTCCTCTGTTCCTATGCCAGGAATCTGCGCGAGCCCCCGCGAAGGACACCCCTTTTCCCTGCTTAGCACCTCGGTAGGGGATTGAAAGGGGGCCCTGGCCCCGAAAGGGCCGAGACTGCCGCCTGCGCTGGGGTAACTTACCCCCTTTAGCAAAGAGGTCTAGACAGTCCCTAAAAAGGCGTAGCCCCTTAAATGGAAGCCCAGTAAGGGCTTTCTTAGCAGCATTGTCAGCAGACCACTGGCGCAGCCACACCGCGCGGCGTATAGCTACCGCCAAGGCAGAAGATCTGGCACACATCCTAATGGCATCATCCGATGCAGACAGGATAAAGTTTACAAACACATCACAGTTAGACAGTGCATTAACCGTATCAGGTGGTAATTCATCTGGGCCTTCGAGTACATTTCTGACCATGGCCCTGAGCGCCACAGAAGTAATGGCCAAGGCGCAAACCGGGCGCAGCGCCGCCCCCACAAACGCCCCCCTCGGCATCCCGCAGCGTAGTAGTGTTGGGAGAGTGCATAATAGAGGTGTTAGACAGCCCTAGAATAGGAGCATCGACCTCGGGGGGCGATGACCAACACTTGACCATATCAGCAGGAAAAGGATACTTTCTGTCCAAGCTCTTAGGTATCCCGGGAAGTCTACTGGGATGTTCCCACTCCTTAAGCATGAGGTTATTGAAATGGGTTTGCTCAGGAAATTCCAATCGAGCCTTAGCAGTATGAAAGAGCTCAGCCCTTTGCCTGGGAGCCGCAACAGGGGGAGAGATGGACAAAACCTCAAAAATCTGAACCAGCAGCCTGTCAGTATCATCCAGGGTCCAGAGTTCAGAGCCAGAATCGTCGTGTCCCCTGGGCCTCTCGTCAGATGACCCCGAGTCAGAGAACAGCTCCCCTTCGTCCGAGGGGGTATAGCCATATAGATGCAACAACTCGTCAGACTCCGGAGGGAAAAGAGTGGCATCAGGGGTTAAGTTACGCTTTTTAGCGGTGGTCTTACGCGCTAAGGTATTAGCAATCAATTTTTCAACACTGGCCAGTCTAGCAGCCACATCAGGATGAGAATCCCCGCTTGAATTGGGGGTTAGACTCATGCTTGGGGGAGTAGGTGAAGTGAGGCGAGGTGCAGGCTCGGCCACCGGAGGGGCGGGTTGTACCATTAGCGCCTGCTGCGCGCAAGGAACACAGACCCGTGCATTGTCACTGCTAATAGGTGAGACCCCACAAGCTACACACAGCCGGGCTTGTCCCGAAGGAACCCCGGTCACATTATCCTGGGATGCCTCCATATGGTGATTAATAGGCACAATAGGCCAGTAGGGATTGACGCTGTAAGCTACCCTGGATGCCCCAATGACCCGCAGGGAAGTGGGAGTAATTATACTAGGCCCAACTGACAATTACACCGGGCCGGGAGAAGCCACTGGATTCACCCGTCTGAAAGACATAAAGAGAATAAGGGGTGTCAGAACCATGTACAGTAAGCAATGAGCATACAAATCGCCCGCGAGGGCACTTACAGACCGCGTGCGACTACACATCAAAATGGCACCAAGCGAACCTCGAAGGGCAGGCCAGAGCGGGCCGTGACGCGGAGCGCGCCAAGCCAGGTCCCCGCCCCCCCCCCGAAGAGCGCGAAGCTCTAAGACAGCAGCCAATGATAACGCCGCAGCGTCTGAGGCGACGCCGCCGCCCGGCGCAGAACATCCAATGAAGGAGAAAGTGCGCGTGGCGGCGGCAGTAACACGAGTAAAAATACAAATCAGCGCGGCGGCTGATAAGCACGCATGGTGCTGCCTACCTTCACCCGACCAGCGCAGCCCAGGCTGGGAGGCACATCACAAAGAGGACGGGTGGGAATAGTCCACAGGGCCGCAGGCTTTAATAGCCCCGCTCACCTGCGAGAGAGTGATACTTCATGTCTTCGCAGTCGGCACTGCAGAGAAATCTGGGGATTTGTGGGAGGTCCCCGGCTATTTGAGGGGCCGGGAGGAGCCTGTTTTGCATGTCTCTGCAGTGCAGCGCCATCTGGCGGAGGATAACCCAAGTGTAAGTACTATATCTGGAGCAGGACGTACTGTATACTAAGAATATCCAGGCCAGGTGGGTTTTGTTCCACTTTAAATGTAAGTACAGGTGCTATAAAGATAAGTGTAGTACATTAAAGGAAATTACAAGGAGGTTGTTTGGGAATCCTGGAAATCCCTTAAAGCAGGCCTTCACCCTGAATAAGAGTCTATCTTATATGTTTCCCCCATTCCCTATATACAGATTGACCACATTCTGGGATTGCTGTCCTTTTCCTGACCCCAGCTCTGCATTATCTATGCAAAGCACAGATAAAGCCCCGCCCCCTGTACTTCCCACCACCCTCCTCAGTATGTGATGCTTCTGAGGCAAGATGGCGGTGCCCATATCCTAGAGCCCTGAACAGAGTTGAAGCCCAGCGGGTGAAAGAATAGGTAAGCGACTAAAACCTTAAAATATATTCATTTTAGATGCTGGGGAATATTTTTTAAAGGGTTTGGGCTTTTCATTAAATGATGATGAAGGTCCGGTTTAATTGCCTGTTTGCGTAGTTCATCCTATAGGGATCCTATTTCACCACTGTATGTGCTGGGATAAAAAATTATGTGGTTGTCCTGGGGAAAATAATTATGCACCAGCATCTGTCCTGAGAATAACAGTTCTGCATCTGTCCTAGGCAAAATAATTATGTGGCTGTCCCAGTAAAATTTTCGGGTGCCTAGCAGCTTCTGTCCTGGCCGAAATATTTCAGCGACCTGTAACTTTACATCTGAATTGTTGAGCTTCCTTTTTGTTTTGTTATTAACTGGCACTTTGAAGGTGACTGTATTGTTGATGTGACTCCCACTGGTGGCGACTGGTAGAGCAACTGTGCTAAAGAGCAGCTACCAAAGGGTCAACAGAACTAGCAGACTAGGTCCCTTATTTAACTGTCCCCGTGACCAATATAAATGGATGATGACTGAACGCCATTATTGGCGGAGGAAAGGAACATGGCAGTCAGCTCACCTTGTACCTCATCTTAGGACAAGAGTAGATATAGAAGCCCATGTAGTAGTAGCGCAGCTCTGCGGCCTTCTTCTGAATTTCCCTGGTAAAGGCGATTTCTCTGTTGGCGAGAAACGTGAGCATATGAACAGCTTTAGACACTTAAGAAAAGAATGGTTCATATATTACCTTGAAATTTAGGATTAGCAGTGACACGCATTTCATAAATTTCTATTAAAAGCACATGGCCACATAGAACCCTTACACATCTCTTTCCTGTCACAGCTGACCTGTCACCTGGGAACAGATGCCAAGACCACTACCGCAGCCCATCTATGGCTTACATCTGTTTAGCTCCTTCTACATAGATCTGCGTGAAGCTTCAAGGCTGTAGCCACACCAAATCCATCTCCGGTGTTTAATTATCCCCGGCAGGAAAAGAAGAGCTTTTTGGACACCCCAACCAACCCTAAAGTGGAATTAAACCCACTGAGGCCAGCCCTGGAGTCTAAAACACTCAACTCGGCCAGCTGCTGGATCTTCCCATGGGAATCACGAAACAAGATGCCCCATTGTGTGAACCCTCTCCCAGGGCACCGCAGAACTCACCTGCTTCCTGGTGGCCTCGGCAAAGTATACATCTGGTGGTCGCATCCCCACGTGCATGTAAACAGAGCCGTTTGCCGAGCATTACATATGCACAGCAAATGGCTCTGTTTGGACAAGAGCCTGCATATGCGCCGTTGGACTGGGAAGAGGTGAGTTTTTCTGGGCTTCTTTGGTGCATTCCGAGTGCACCCGGGGCATGAAACAAAACCTGGGATAGTCGAAATACCAGATCCGCTTTAATCAGACCTACTTTAGCAAGGGACATTGTGGCCTTGTAGCATTTCATTATTCCATCCAAGCAATGTCGACTGTAAAGAGGATTTAGACTATCCTGGTAATTGGGCCTTCAATTTCATACAGCGGTAGAGCTCTGCGCTTAACAATTACAAGTGACGTAAACATTGATTCAGTCTGTCCTGCATCACTTTGTTTTTGGGTCACATGGTTACATCCAATCCCTAGTCACAGGAGACAAGAGACTAGTTTCTTACCGAAGAGCAGAGTACACTCCGAGGGAGAGAAAGGAGTAATCGGGGTCGTAGTAGAGGTAAACCGAAGACACACAATAGGGGAGGATATCGATGACACCCACTGCGATTATCTTCCCATCCAACCAGTACTGCTGGTGAAAGGAGCCATAACCACAAGCGAGACCATCTGGCCTGGTTTCTGGCTGTTAAGAGAAAGGGATAAAAAAAACTGAAAAATCAACCCAAATCATGTTTTTTTGACAAATATGTGAAGAATGCTGAATAGAAATGCCGCAATTATGCTGGACCAACTTAAAGGGGTTGCCCAGCCTATGTGGAAAAAATAAATTATGGTTTGTGTACCAGCCACGCAGAAGATTCATCCTGGTGAGATGCTGAAAAAAACTGCTGTTAAGATTTATTTTTTTTTCCTGTAGACCAGTCCCAGGGTTTTATTTATTCATGACCACCTTTTTATTTTCTTTGGACCTATCACCACCCCTCTTGCATCGTACGGTGTAGGACACAGCGATGCTTGTGTGCAGGGCAGGCGTCAGCTCTGGGCGTATCCGGGCAGATGCCGGGGCCCGTGCACCCTGGGTGGGAACACCTCATTCCCTCTACTCTGGGTAGCCCCAATGCAGGATGCAGGGCCGTGCAGTAACCAACACTAAGGACCATCAGCCAGGGGCAGATAGGCCATTGGGAGAGCCTCTCTTTCTCCTTTTCTTTGTTTCTTCTCTGTCTTTAAATCTATTCTTTGTTTTTCTTCATTCATTATTTCTTTCTGCCATTCCTTTTCGATTTCATTTAGTCTTCTTTCCTTCTATTATTTCCGGCAGGCCTTCTAATTGTACAGTCACTTATATTCTTTTCTTTCCCTCGAGTCTTTTTCCTTCCCTCATTCCATATATTCCCTGTCTTTCTTTAATCTGTTTGTTCTGCCATTCTTTTTCTTTCTTTCTATATTTTCTCTGGTTTTTTTTTTTCTGTCATTCAATTTATTCTCTCTATGGTTCAGTCATTCATTTATTCCTTTTTGTTTTGTCATTCATGTTTTTGTTCTTTCGTAGTTTCCATTTATTTTTTAGATTTTATCTCTTTCCATCGATTTTCTTTTTTTTCATTCCTTTTCTCTCTTTCCTGCTTTCACTATTCTATCATTCCTTGCATTCTTTTGTGGTTTCTCTTGCATTCTGTCATTCCTTCTATATTATTTTTTCTTTCTATTCTTTAGCAGCATTTACCATACATGCAACTTAACCACCATGTCTGGAGTTTGATACCTCTCCGCCAGGTGCCCATTGAGACTATAGCCCAATGGCCCTGTTTGTGTATGTAGTAGCAATAGCTGCTCCATCCTCTGATTGTCTATTCTTTTCCCTGTTTCTACGTATAGGATTCAGTGGCAAAAAAGATGGTCATTGATAAATAAATAATAATAAATAAAATCGAGGGACGAGTCTACAGGATAAGGGGCTTTGATGAACCTTCCATGGCATGGCTGGTCCACAAATAAGGATTTGTTTTTACACTCAGCCTTGTGAATCCCTTTTAAAATTATAAACACAACCATTCATAGTATGTGTCCAGAGTGTTAAACAGATTTTTTATGTTTTATTATGGACCATATTATGTTTTATCATGGTCCATGAACCACCTAAATTCCTGGGCATATACGGTTAATGGAACTGGCTATACAGAGGCTGTGAAGCTCCACCCACTGAAATCAGGCCATGAAAACAATACTAATGCTGTACAATCAAATACTCAAAAGTTCTTATTTTCTTTTGAAAAAACACACTTTCTATAAAGTCCATGAAGCAACGACATCAGCGTAGCACTATAAAAAGGCACAGTCCAAGTAATGGCAATAATAAGACATCAAGGAGCTCCCGTCAAGCCTGTCCCACGTGCCTCTCCTCCATTTCCTGCAGCGTGCGGTAGATACCGGAGTAGTGCTCCAAAGTTTGCGTCTCCTTTTCATGACCACCTACAAATGTGGTCTCCCAGCCAGCCATATCCCACAGCGTTCCGAAAGTGAGCAATACCAGCAAGCCACAGTGGTCGAGCTGGACAGGCTTATGTTCGGAGCACTGAGGGAAAGAGGCAGCCATGCGACCACATTTGTGGGTAATCGTGGAAAAATGGAAAGGAAAGGCAAAATTTGAATCACTGCTACAGAATGTAAAGCATGCTTCAGGAAATTGAAAAGAGGCACATGGGACCAGCTATTATTGCCATTGCCTGGACTGTCCCTTTAAAATGAACCTATGCCCAAAAATTAAGTTTATGTTGTCACCTTCTATCCCCAGCCCAGTGCCCCAAAACAGCCTGTGTTTTTATTTTTTTATTTTTTAAAGAAGCATTTGCCTGATATTCATAACTACACAAACAGGATGCAGTCGGCCAGATTGCTCCCTAACTGAGCAGTCTCGTCCCCTGGTGCATGCCCATGAGGGCAAGGGTTGCACCAGCTTTCAGCGTTACAACAATCTACTGCAGTCACTAGATAGGAAAAGGATTGGTAAAAAGCTGCTAAGTTCATCCAACCTATAAGTTGCAAAAATAAGTACCCAATAATAATTAAAAATATTTAACTACCTTTACATGTTAATTCTATTTACCCCTCCCACTTTCCCCACAGCAGCAGTTCAGTGGCCTCATCAGATGGCTCTGAGGATTGCAGGTTGTGCATGTGTACTCCAACCCTTCGAAAACCTTTTAGTTCATTTGTCTATTATTTGCAGGGGCTTAGGTGGTTACATCCTCTTTTGACCCCTGATTTTCATTGTTACATAAGAGTGGAGTGTGTATCCTGATTGTTGTAGAAAATCTTCCGAATGTTATTCCAAATGAAAAAAAATCTGAACCTATTTATTGTGGCCTGTCCAAATCATTTAAAGTGGACCTTCACCCTGAATAAGAGCCTATCTTATAGGTTTCCCACACCCTGTACATACAGATTGCCCACATTAAAAATCATCCTACCTGCATAAATTGCATGTTATGATCCTTTAAGCATCCAAGATGGTGGCTCATGGAGCATCAGGCTGCCTGTAAACAGGAAGTGTCTTCTGACAGTGTCGCTCTGCATTCTGGGATTGCTGTCCTTTCCATGACAACAGCTATAGACCCCCCCCCCCCCCCACCGTACTTTTTCCTGCTCTCCTCTCCTCAGTATGTGATGCTTCTGAGTCAAGATGGCAGCGCCCGTATCCTAGAGGCCTGAACAGAGTTGCAGCCCGGTGTGGGAAAGAAGAATAAGTGTCTAAAAACTTTTTTTAAGGGTTTGGGCTTTTCATTAAATCATGCTGAAGGTCCGGTTTAAGCAGCCCACCCTTGTTAAAACGGTTGAGCTGGGTTAGAGGTTTTGTACAATGGGTGAACAAATAGAACAATGTTCAGTTCCTAGTTCAAGATGTCCAGGCCAAAAAATATCTGGAGGCAAGAGAAGGATAACGGGAAGATAAGCTAAGGACTACTGTCCGACATCCAAGGAATGCTAATAAAATTAAGGGATGTCCATGAGAGGAAGGGGACCTGAGTAATGCAGTAAATGAAGCTGAATATGGCTGCTCTCTTGGGCCCTATTTCATTGGTAAACGACCCTTCGTGTGCTGAGTTTGAGGCACCACAGCAAGCTTAATTTTGGGTCAAATTGTTTAGCTTCTTTGACTTCACGCCGATATTTTAAGGCACAGGACGGAAAGCGGACACCATAAAAAGCTGCTGAAGAGGGGGGAGTCTAGTGAAGACAGCAGGGGGGAGGCCTTGTAGAAATCTGCAGCCGAGACACCGATGTGATTTATGAGCACAGCCTATGATACAGCATGAAATGTACTATGCGAGGAATGAAAGACACGCACGTGGAGAGGATTAGCCGACAGTTTTTGAATTTCATACATCTATTAAGAGGTTTTCGGTTGCTAAACAAACCTGAAAAAATTGTCTTTGTTACAGAAACCAAGAAAGCGCTCAGCGAGGCAAGCAGCAGCAGCTTGGCTCAGGTCATGTGACCAGCACCAAAAACAATATGAATATTACAATGCCACACAGAAATTGCTGAAAAATACACCAGGGCTCTGTAAAGTTGCTCTAATCATGATCCAAACTTCACAGAGAGGAAAATTTGCTATTAGTGACAGACACAAACTTTAGGATAGATTTTATATGTTTGTCAGAAGAACAATTTGTGTCTCTTTAACAGTTTCCTTTGTGTAGGTCGTTGTCTGTAGGTTACAGATTTGTATTATGCCTAAGGACCAAGCCGAGTATGCTGCGAAAACTTGCTTCATTCAATCTATTTTTTAGCCATTTTGTTCATTTTAGGCAATGAATTAATATTTTATTTGCTCCATAAGCCCCCACCCCCCCCCAAAAAAAACAGGAGGAAAATGCCTGAAAATCAGAAAAGAAAGATAACAAGCGCTCACGTGGCTAGCAGCCACTTCGGCAGGGTGAATGTGGCTTAAGTGCAGGTGGGCGTGGTCTATGAATGACTAGTATCCAATCACAGGCACGGCCCGTTAATAGGCAATACTCACCCGTGAAGCAAGGATATCAGCTGCCCGGGAGCCTTTAGGTATGCCATTCTGTCTTTCTCTCGGTCTGTGCACGCGTGGGTCTCTGTATCTGTGCATTTGTCTCTGTCCCTGTGCATGTGTGTCTCGTGTGTCAATGAGGGATGCCGCACACTGCCTTTAACGGGGGACGCCGCGCACCTCGCCTGTAACGGGGGATGTAACGGGGGACGCCGCGCACCTCGCCTGTAACGGGGGATGTAACGGGGGACGCCGCGCACCCCGCCTGTAACGGGGGATGTAACGGGGGACGCCGCGCACCCCGCCTGTAACGGGGGATGTAACGGGGGACGCCGCGCACCCCGCCTGTAACGGGGGATGTAACGGGGGACGCCGCGCACCCCGCCTGTAACGGGGGATGTAACGGGGGACGCCGCGCACCCCGCCTGTAACGGGGGATGTAACGGGGGACGCCGCGCACCCCGCCTGTAACGGGGGATGTAACGGGGGACGCCGCGCACCCCGCCTGTAACGGGGGATGTAACGGGGGACGCCGCGCACCCCGCCTGTAACGGCGGACGCCGCGCACCCCGCCTGTAACGGCGGACGCCGCGCACCCCGCCTGTAACGGCGGACGCCGCGCACCCCGCCTGTAACGGCGGACGCCGCGCACCCCGCCTGTAACGGCGGACGCCGCGCACCCCGCCTGTAACGGCGGACGCCGCGCACCCCGCCTGTAACGGCGGACGCCGCGCACCCCGCCTGTAACGGCGGACGCCGCGCACCCCGCCTGTAACGGCGGACGCCGCGCACCCCGCCTGTAACGGCGGACGCCGCGCACCCCGCCTGTAACGGCGGACGCCGCGCACCCCGCCTGTAACGGCGGACGCCGCGCACCCCGCCTGTAACGGCGGACGCCGCGCACCCCGCCTGTAACGGCGGACGCCGCGCACCCCGCCTGTAACGGCGGACGCCGCGCACCCCGCCTGTAACGGGGGATGCCACACACCGCCTGTAACGGGGGATGCCACACACCGCCTGTAACGGGGGATGCCACACACCGCCTGTAACGGGGGATGCCACACACCCCGCCTGTAACGGGGGATGCCACACACCCCGCCTGTAACGGGGGATGCCACACACCCCGCCTGTAACGGGGGATGCCACACACCCCGCCTGTAACGGGGGATGCCACACACCGCCTGTAACGGGGGATGCCACACACCGCCTGTAACGGGGGATGCCACACACCGCCTGTAACGGGGGATGCCACACACCCCGCCTGTAACGGGGGATGCCACACACCCCGCCTGTAACGGGGGATGCCACACACCCCGCCTGTAACGGGGGATGCCACACACCCCGCCTGTAACGGGGGATGCCACACACCCCGCCTGTAACGGGGGATGCCACACACCCCGCCTGTAACGGGGGATGCCACACACCCCGCCTGTAACGGGGGATGCCACACACCCCGCCTGTAACGGGGGATGCCACACACCCCGCCTGTAACGGGGGATGCCACACACCCCGCCTGTAACGGGGGATGCCACACACCCCGCCTGTAACGGGGGATGCCACACACCCCGCCTGTAACGGGGGATGCCACACACCCCGCCTGTAACGGGGGATGCCACACACCGCCTGTAACGGGGGATGCCACACACCGCCTGTAACGGGGGATGCCACACACTGCCTGTAATGGGGTGATTGGGAGGGGGATTTAAGCACACTATTCGGTTCAGGATATTTTTTTCTTATTTTCCTCCTCTAAACCCTGGGTGCTTCTTATAGAGGTAAAATCTGGTATATTACTTTGCATTTCCTGTCTAGATTATAATAAAATTGTGGGACTGTTGGGTTTTTATTTCCTTTTCTAGGTATTTAGCAGTATAGCAGCCCATTATGTACAATTGTATTGGGATGCACACGTGTAACACGGATCTACAAAGTGGAGAAAACCTCTGTAGATGTGATGGCCGCCTAGTTTTAACTGGGTGGTCTGCACATTCCCCAGTATCTTAAATTAATATATTTTAAGTTTTTAGTCACTTATCATTCTTTTCCCCACCGGGCTGCAACTCTGTTCAGGACTCTAGGATACAAGTGCCGCCATCTTGACTCAGAAGCGTCACACATACTGAGGATAGGAGAGCGGGATAATGTACAGGGGGTGGGTTTATAGCTGTGCTTTACACAGACAGAGCAGAGCTGGAGTCAGGGAAGACCGCAATCCCAGAATGCAGAGCAGCACAGTCAGAAGACACTTCCTGTTTGCAGGCTGCCTGATGCTATGAGCCGCCATCTTGGATGTTTAAAGGCTCATAACATGCAGTAGATGCAGGTAGGATGATTTTTAATGTGAGCAATCTGTATGTACAGGGTGTGGGAAACATATAAGATAGACTCTTATTCAGGGTGAAGGTCCGCTTTAACTTCACTAAATATATAAAGATCCAATACCAAAAATATGGGTAAAGCCATTTCATGTTTAAAAGTGGTTTTGAAGACAAGTTTTTCTCTCCATCTGGAGGAGTAAAAGAAAAAAAGGTCTAAATCTCCAGATGCGGCAGCCTTTTTTTTTTTTTTTTTTTTTACCTTAAACCGGACCAACAGCCTGGCACAGTAGGAAAAGAAAGGTAGGGGGCCATTTTGGAGCTCCCTCTCCCAACTGACAGTGCACAGTAACAGGAAGCCTAGCACGACTTCCTGTTTGCATGTGGCCTGCAATACCATGAGTGGCCATCTTGTTTTTAAAATTTATCCCAGCAGGTGTTAGAAAAAGGAAAATAAATTTTTATGTGCCGTGATCTAAATTGCCCTGGGGAGGGATGCATACGAGCACTGTTTGTTGTGTTGGTCTGATTTAATTTTGGCCCACTTTAAGAATTAAAAAATACCATTTTGTGAATACTCACCTGTAAAATGGGTATTATAAGTATATCACACACCCCGAGATATTCATTACCTGTGAGTATACTGACCTGTAGATGGCGATCTTGCAGAGATGATAACAAAAAAAGGTCAGACCCTCCAGGCCCATAAATACCTGGGACCTCCCACTCATTCCCCAGTATAAAGATAGCAGTAAGATCAAGGGACCAGGAAAGCCAATAAAAACTAACAAAGGTTCACCATATGAAGGATCCAGAATACAAAAGGGCAGGGTGAAGCGGGGTGTGTGACATACTTACAATACCCATTTTACAGGTGAGTATTCACAAAATGGTATTATTCTAAGTATGTCACACACCCCGCTTCAAGACATTCATTACACTTGGGACATCCAATAGAAGTGTCCATAAAGGGCGGGGATCCAAGTCTTTTGGACAGCCATGTCCAAGAGACTTACTACTGCCACTCGAAGCCCCTGGGCGGCCAGAGGATCTGACGGCACCCGAGAACTGAAGAATCTGGGAGGGAGCCGGAACTCAAGCTCCAGCTTGCAACCGGAAGACACCACTTCCTGAATCCACCTGTCTGAGACCTCTTGGACCCAAACCTGGTAGAAGAGTAGCAGCCGTCCCCCCACCCGCAAGGGTGAGGGCGCCCCCTCATTGCTGAGCCGGCTTGGCAGCGGCTCTAGGCTTGGAGCCCCAACTGTGTCCTGGACGGGCCCGACCCCTGCCCCTGGTCCAGGAATCACTTCTGGACGAGGAGAAAGCCAAACCCCTGCCCACGAAAGGACTGAGAGAAGTAAGCCGCCCCCGAAAGGGGCAACGCTGCTTCTTACGCTGAGGTAACTTACCTCCCTTTGCCACCGAATCCAATTTTTTTTCCAAAGAGCAGCAACCCCACAAAGGGAAGGGCCGTGAGCGACTTTTTGGACACAAAATCAGCCGCCCACTGGCGTAACCAAACCGACCGGCGGATAGCCACAAGCAGAGCCGCAGCTCTGCTACACATCACCAAAGTGTCGTCCAGGGCGGACAGTACAAAGGATAAGAATAACTCACAGCACTTAAGGTCGGCAAACTCCTCACTAGCCGGGTCAAGCCCGGAAGAGGTAAATAATCCCCTAACAACCGACCTGGCAGCAACCAGTACAAGCGCAGAAGCACAAACCGGCCGCAAGGCCGATCCAACACTGGCAAAACCATGACAAGCCATCTGGTCAATGCGTTTATCCTCACCAGAGTAGAGAGTAGTGCACTCCGGAGAATGGAGGACTGCGGAGCTGGACAACCCCAAGACAGGAGCATCCACTTCGGGGGACGACCAGTGCTTCACCGCGTCCGCCGGAAAGGGATATTTCCCCGTGGAACACCCGGAAGCCAAGTCGGCCTCTCCCATTCCTTGAGGATGATACCATCAAAATGCTTTTGATAAGGAAATTCCAAGCGCTGCTTAGTTACTTCAAAGAACTCCCCCTTCAGCAGAGGAGCCGCCTCGGGGGGAGAAATAGCCAGGACCTCAAACATATGAGCCAGGACCCTAGCGGTATCCAAAGAATCCCCCTGCCCCTGCTCGGTATCAGCGCCCACAAACTGCTGATCATCGGAGTCAGACTCCTCATACAACTCTCCTTCCTCACGCGGGGAAAATCAGACCAATCCAGGGAGTCAAAATTGGCCAATCTGGCACACACCTCAGATTGCGACTCCCCGCCAATGACCACATCACATGGGGTACGTGTCAAGCGAGGGGGAGACGGATAGAAGACTGGCGGAGCAGAACCTGAGACGCCTGAGATCCGGTCTGCCGCGTAATAGACCGCTGCGCACAGGGTACACAAAGAAATACATCATCCCCCAAAAGGAATACCCCACACCCCAAACACAGCCTGGATTGCCCCGAGGGGGGCACAAGCCCAGTATCCGGGGATGCCTCCATACGGTTTAACCAGGGACCTTAGGACTGGGAGAGTCCCCCTTTAATAGTGTCAATGGTCCACCTGGAACACACAAAAAAACACACACACTCAGATTATGCTGGCAATGTTAGTGATAGAAAATCTGATGGCCACAGGCCACTCACCAGACCTTCGCCCCACCTGATTACCGCACGCAGGCAAGAGGAACCGTGGGGACACGAGGAGAGCAGAGGAGGAGCAAGGGCCGCGTCGTGCCCGGCCCCTCCCCCGTATCTCCCGGCCAGAAGCCGGGACCTAACACACAGTGTCCGCAGCCTGGGGGGCGGGCCGTAGGCGCGCGCGCCAGTGCCCGGCCCCGCCCCAAGGAGGAGAAGCGCCTCATGGGCGCCATTTATCACACGCCGGAGGCCAGCGCCGCGTCCTGCCGGCACCAGTGAAAAAAAACACACACACTCAGTTAAGCACCAACACACACACACACTAATAAAGAAAGAATTAATCCCCAAAGGGACCCAGCCTCCCCCCCTCTAAGGGTATCCGGGAGAGAGGGAATCCATGCCAGGGTAGGGCCAAGGGACGGGGCATCCCAAACCGGGATCACAAACCCAGATAGCCACCTACCCCTTGTTATGGGGTCTCACGGCTCCTAAGCACCAGGGGTGCCAACTACCTTTGCCCGGACCAGCAGCCTAGGCTGGGAGGCAAGTAAATTAAGAGAAGGGATCCGGGCAGAAATAGAAGAATAAAAAGTGTCCGGGAGTCATCCCGGCTACCTGCAAGGAGGAGACTTCATCTTCGGACTTGCTCGCCTCTGCAGAGATGGAAAACTGGGGAATGAGTGGGAGGTCCCAGGTATTTATGGGCCGGGAGGGTCTGACCTTTTTTTGTTATCTCTGCAAGATCGCCATCTACAGGTCAGTATACCAAGTGTAATGAATGTCTTGAAGCGGGGTGTGTGACATACTTAGAATAAAGCAGAAATCGCTAACCACTTCAAAAGGTAGTATTCTTTTTTTAGAAAATAAAAACAAATAAATAAATATTTTCCCCAAACCCATTCTTTGGTTGAACTTGATTTGTCTTTTTTTCAACCACATTAATTACGTGACTATTAGTATTCGGTCATGCGATTGTTAATGGACAGTGTGCAATCTATTGCTTGCACATGGCTGCACTTTACGCCAGACTAAGGGAGGTCTATTTAAGGGTCCAGTTGTCATTTACAAATGTTTTATGTGTTGCACTCTCTTCCCATTTTCCTTCAGGATGTTCTGCTCTCTGTAATAAAGGACTGTGGGATGAACTAGCCCTGGCTGTTATATTCAAAAGCATTTCCATGAACCCTATCCAACTCCTCTGGGGATCTGCTTCGCTAAGTTGCTATACAAGTTAAACCCACAGTAGCTCTTGTGGGCCATTGTGTGCTCGGCTTGAAATCAATTCATTGACGTGTCCAGAGTAAAGTCCTCTGCGGCGACAGAGCAGCTGGAGTTTTTATTGTGCTTATTTTTTTTTTTTTTTTTTTTTAGACAGTAACTTTTATACACAGACATTTTTATTAAAACATAAAAGGACTTAAAAAGACTGCCACACAGCCAATCCTTAAAGAATGCTGTGGCAGCTGAGCTACAGGAAGTGACGGGTTGCCTCTGAAGAAGTAACGGGTTGCCATTTTCACGTGTGGGTAGGTAGGGGGCACTGCACTTTTTTTCAGCTATGTGGTAATATATTTCTTATTCATTATAATATTCTGCTGCCTCATTTCCCCTCTGTTTTTTTTCCATCAATAGTCATATAATCAAAGGGATAAGCACTTTCATGCATAAAATTATGTGTATAAATGATAGGATTAGTATATAGGATTTGATATTTGCACTTTAGTATACTACTTTTGCACATGCACTTTGGGATGATTTATTTATGGGGAAGAGGCTGCATTGCAATCGACTTATGTATATTTCTGTGATAATATATGTGTAGTAATATAGTGTAATATAGTGCAGTACCCCACATGATATAGTATCTCGTGTGTATGTTTAAGTAATTTGTTTTTTGTCTTTTGTGGTTGTGGTTGCCCAACAAAATAAAAATTATACGGTTTTTGTAATTACATAGTGGTGCGGGAGTTGTCTTTGGTGTGGTTATGGGGGTTGTGGGCTACCTCCACCTATTGGATTTTCGCAGCTGAGCTCTAGGCACAACAGGCTATTTTGTTGTGTTGCTAAATGTAAATTATCACAGTGAATCCATTGTGATTGGTTAAGGTTTATGAATATATCAGATTTAGCTTCAGCTTCAAGTTAAATAAAACCAGAATTTCACCCATTTGATTCAGCTTGGCAAAATTTGTACCAAGCTATTTGGTCGTCTTCATGTTTTTAACCCTTTAAAGTATGTCCCCCAGCCCGGCCAGGCATAGGGGTGGTATCCACAAGGCTCAGCGGATTTCTATCATGGCATTATATCAGTCCCTATTCCCTTAAACTGGACCAGCAGCCTGGCACAGTTGGAAAAGAAAGGTAGCGGCCATTTTGGAGCTTCCTCTCCCAGTATCTCAGCCATGCTGCTGCCTGGATTTAACTGACATAACTGACAATGCACAGTAACAGGAAGCCCAGCAGCACTTCCCGTTTGCAGGTGGCCGCCATTTTGTTTCTAAATTTATTACAGCAGGAGTTAGAGAAAGGTAAGTACATTTTTATGTGGATTAATATAAATTGCCCTTGGGATGGATGCATATGAGCAGTGTTGGGTTGGTCTGTTAAGTCATTTTTGACTGTTGGTCTACTTTAAGCACGGGTCTGGTGCTCTCCCCTCCTGGAAGAACACTGATCCCTTGAAGGGGGGCATCTAGTAAACAGGCAGAGGTATCGGCAAGCCACCCAATGCATGCTGAACAGGTGGATTTTCAACCCCCTACTACTTGAACTAGTATAAGGATTAATTAAAAAAACACCCCACTTGTTACACAATAATAAACTTTTAAGTGAGGTACGGACTCAACCCTCATTGCAGTGAATGAAGGGGGCGTGCCATTGAATCTGTGATGGGTGGCGGTCCACCGTCAACACCACGGTAGTGGCGGACGATCAGGCTGGGCAGCGGCAGGGAATTTGGATCAAGCAATCAAGTGTCAGAAAACTGGACTAGAAGCGAATGTCTATAGGCGACAAATAGGAGTAAGTGTTCTTTGTTTTCATGCCCAGACAAGGACTTTAAACCGGACCTTCCGCATCATTTAATGAAAATCCCAAGCCCTTAAAAAAACTATTCCCCAGCATCTAAAATGATTATATTTTAAGTTTTTAATCGCTTACTTATTCTTTCCCCCAACAGGCTGCAACTTTGTTCTGGACTCTAGGATCCGGGCTGCCGCCATCTTGACTCAGAAGCATCACATACTAAGGAGAGGAGAGCGGGATAAAGTACAGGGGGAGGGTTCTAGCTGAGCTTTGCACAGACAGAGCAGAGCTGGGGTCAGGGAAAAGGACAGATATCCCAGAATGCAGAGCAACACAGTCAGAAGACTGAGCCGAAATTGTGGATGTTTAAAGGCTCATAACATGCAGTAGGTGCAGGTAGGATGATTTTTAATGTGAGCAATCTGTATGTACAGGGTGTGGGAAACATATAAGATAGACTCTTATTCCAGGTGAAGGACGGTTTTACTTGTCAGGGAGCTTGCAAATACCCTCAGTAAAAGTTTTGGAATACAAAAAAAATTAAAGAGCCGTCATGGCGGGCATATGGGCGAGGAAAGAAACACATCAAGTTGTCTTCAGAGAAACAGAGCAGTGGGGGAAGTAGAAAGCAGATTCTATATAGGAGAATATGGCCACCTACTTATCTCATGTCATGCATGCTGCCAGTAACTGCTGTTCCCCAAGCAGACCTAAACCCAATTATAACCACAAGGTAAGGCTGCGAGGTAACTAACCCACCTGCTACTGCTGCCTGTGTGCACCCCCAAAATGTAATACTTAATTTTTTCTCTGCTTTGTATTGGTGGGGGGGGGGAGGAACAGCTATGCACTGCAATGATAAACCCCTCCTATTGAGAGAGGTGTGGTTGCTGGAAAGGTGAGTAGGGCTCACGGATCACATGGCGAGATAGGACGGAGTGAAGAAGGTGCTGCCGCTGCATTGGTATGTGTTCCGCTAGAAAAACTGAACCAACAGCCTGGCACAGTTGGAGAAGAAAGGTAGCAGCCATTTTGGAGCTTCCACTCCCAATTGACATAACTAACAATGCACAGTAACAGGAAGCCCAGCAGCACTTCCTGTTTGCAGGTGGCCTCCAAATGCATGAGCCGCCATCTTGTTTCTAAAATTGACCTCAGCAGCAGTTAGAAAAAGGTAAATTAAATTTTAGGTGCAGCAATCTAAATTCCCCCGGGGAGGGATGCATATGAGCACTGTTTGTTGTGTTGGTCTGATTTAAGTCATTTTTGACTGTTGGTCCGCTTTAAATTGATTGACCGCCCAATCAAAGCAACAAAAATGGTTCTCACCTATTGCCTAGTGCAGCCGATTAGTTCGAGACCTGATTCCTGGATTCCAGCCCAAACTTCCTGTGCCGCCTCGAGCTAGAACTCCATTGACCTGTGCTTCCACCCCCACCACCACTCACTACAATAGAGGGGGGTGTCAGGCCTCATCACACCCCTCTATTGCAATGAATGGAGAGCGCGTTGCAGTGCGCCTGTGACTGAAGGCAGGTCACGAGCCCAACACACCATCAGGTTCGACCCCATGTACGGGACCGGGCGGTGCTGGGATCCAGCAATCAGGTGAACTGCTGACTCATCTATGCACGCCTTAATTGAAAGGTCCCCTTCAAAAATCAGACTAAGACCCTTTGTCTTGAATGTCCTTTAAACCCCCCCCCCCCCCCATTAACCTCCATCTTCTTACATTTTCTGAGTCAGTCTCTCTCACATGATCCCTCCATCTTTTTCCATCTCCCATTCCTCCCTTAGCTTATTTCTGCCTTTGCTTCTTCTCTTTTCCAGATCCTTCCCCTCCAGATCCCTGTATTTTCATCTTCCCTAGGTCTCAATTTCCACCCCCACCATCCCTCTTTCACATTTACTCATCTGTTTTCCACCTTCATTCCTCCAGTCTTGCTCTTTTAATGTTTCCTTCTTTTCTGTGCCCCCCCCCCCATCTCTCTCCCCACAATTAGAGGAACGTGGGCCTCCCTGGAGTATCCCAAATTAGGATGCCCCACTGTGTTAAATCCCACAGATTTCATATACTCTCTCTGCTAGCAAATTCTTGGGGCATACACTGCACACATCCCTGCTTTCGCTCCAATTGATGCGCGTACCTGCGGAAGCATTTATGAATGGCGGGGTGGTTATGCACAGAATTAATGGGAGCGGTCAGCACTCCATTCACCTTTACTAAGCCGCTCTGATGTCAATCCTGCTTAGTACTGTGGAATGGAGCACACCCTGTGCGGTTCCTGTAGCAGGGGACAAGGTTCTTAGTTTACCTTTTCTTTAGAGTCAGTCACTTTACCTCCAGTAGTTCCTTTCTCTCCTGTACTACTCTACATTCTAACCTCATCTGTGCCAATCTACTTACCTAATTTGAAACCTGAGGAAAAGGAGTTCTCAGGTTCTGACCCGTCTAGGATCTCTATGTTTGGACTCTCCAGGTGCTCCAGGACTAGCCCACTAGTTTAACACCAGAACCAGGATGGTACCAGCATTGGTTTAAGACTTAAACCCAAAATAGAGTCTGTAGATTTTAAACAGGTTCAAAAGCAGAGAAGAAGCTAGAAACTCTGTCCAGAGTGGCACTGGACGTGTCTAGCTGGGGGTTAAATACCAGCCCCCAATCTAAGGAAAGTGGTTCCATTTTCTCAGGGGTTACATATACATGTAAGAAGTGATCCCAGAATCCAGCAGGCTGTCTATGTCCCCAGAGGCCAACCTGCCTAACAACTCATCTGAATGCATTTAAGGTAACCTGGCATTCTGTTGTATATCTATGTGTAATCCCCTTAGATGTAACCTGTAGTCCTATGCTTGTAATAACTGTCTAGTGCGCTAATCACATTAAAATATATATTTAACTTGAGCTGCCTGTTTTCCACAACCGAATTATCAGCGTGTCTGTGGCCTGGTGGACCTTTTAGGTTGCTGGGCTGGTGAAACTGACCAGGATTGTGAAAGCTTGTTGCATGATCCTATGAGCTTTGTCCTCTGCAGACTCCGGTGATTTGCATTTCCTCACAACAACCCTTTGCTTTAGGGCCCTGTGGAACCTATGTACGCCCCTGTTAGACCCTCCTACCTGTTGTATCCCTGTAGCCTCTCTGGCATAATGAATTCTGTTACATATGTACTTGGCTAAATAAATTTGATTAAAAACTTTCCTGTCTCTGGTGACTAAACCAGAAGTTTACCCTGAAACATTATGGATGTAAAAAAAGGTACAAGAAAGGTGTCGCTGGCACAGCCCATGTATATACTAGTCAGTACATTATGGCACCGATGATACCCATTAATTTTTTGCTTGTGAACATCCTGCAGCCAGTGACCAAACCAGTAATGTTTCCCAAGGAAATTCACTGTATTTGCGGATGATAAAAAATATGCTCATAAACATAACTATTTGGGAATCTTAACAGTCTAAAATGCATCATTCAGACAGGTAACCGTACAAGTTGACCCAGCCACTTTAGTGCAATTAAAAAAGGAAAGTAAAAATAGTTAAAAACTCTCTTGCCCCAGGCATCTTGATTTGGGATGCCAGCCAATGGATTAATTGCTGACAAGAAAGAGGACGTGCAGGCTGTAGTTTTCCACTGCGCAAGAACCCAGAAATCTAAGAATTAAAGGGCAATTTCAGGCTCCTTATTGAACATTAAAGAGGACCACCACCGAAGAAATTTACTTCCTTGGATGTTGGGTTGCTCTCTGGTGGGGCATCTAGATTTGGCATACTCTGCTGTGTGCAACGCCAGTAAACTTACCTTTTCCACATTCCCACATTGCCACTCAGAAAATCAGCAGCTCTCGTCCCATTCAGATTTCCTTTGCAGCAAAGAAATCTAAGTGGAGCGAGCACCACCAACCGCACTCCCTTCCCTAGCCATGGGAACAGCGCGTCGGCTGTTCAGGAAGGCCCTGCGCGAGGGCGCACCTAGCTAGAGATATGTTAGGGTAGCAGCTGTGTCATGGATATGCGGCACTGGCCTGTGGAAGGGCTGAGTGGATCGGGCGATCTAAGGAGCTTTACAGCGGCGCATCCCAATTCAGGATAACCCATAAAGAGCTAAAAAACAACCCCCCTCTCCTTGAGTCTAGACTTGAGGAGAGGATTGCTCCTTTTTGAACATACCCCAAATGAAGATGCCTCTGGGCCAGAGGTTTAAAGCAATCTAACACACATTATTTTTTTTACTTGGGTGTTGACCACAGCTGCAGTGCTTGGTGGCATCCCAATTGTCAAGGTCCACTCGCTCATACCTCCCACGGTCATTTTTATTTACCTGTTGTTGAAAACAGCAACCGTGTTGGCTGCCAGTGGCCATGTGGTCCAGAATCATCTTCTGAGCTTTGGACTACTGAAGCGGGTCTGGGCATGGTGCCCTATGATTGGCAGAAAAACTGTGGCCACTGTCTGAGGAGGAAGTGAGAACTATTGGCAATCCGGGTGTCTACCACACTAAAATCAACACCCACTTTTATTAAAATTGGTATTGGATTGTTTAAAAAAAAAAAAGAAAGAAAAAAAAAAAAGTCCCCTTTTCACCTACACCTTGTTTTATTTTCTCCCTATTGCACTCATCTCCCACGGTTTATTTCCTCACTCTCCCCATATACTCACCAGTCTGGTGTTTATGCCATTGAACTAGCCATAAGATGCCTCACACAGGTAGTGACATCACTGCCCACCCAGGCTGGGGAAAAGGAGCGCCACCGATGGAACAGGAGTTCACAAGGGAATGAAACAAGACATTTGGGTGCATGTACCTAGGGAGATCTTTAGATATCAGATTAGTAACTTACCTCTAACGGGGAGTCACAGAGAAATCTGGTGAACTGTAGTCCAGAGAAAAGATAGACCAGCAAACAGGCGGGGGAGAAAAAAAAAAGACAATATTAGAACAATAGTAAACTAGTAATTTACAGCAGATTTAGAGCTATGGTGTGTGTATATGTATGTGATGTATATGTATGTGATGTATATGTATGTGATGTATATGTATGTGATGTATATGTATGTGATGTATATGTATGTGATGTATATGTATGTGATGTATATGTATGTGATGTATATGTATGTGATGTATATGTATGTGATGTATATGTATGTGATGTATATGTATGTGATGTATATGTATGTGATGTATATGTATGTGATGTATATGTATGTGATGTATATGTATGTGATGTATATGTATGTGATGTATATGTATGTGATCTGGCTTTCTGTAGATGGATGGAGCTGTATCTAAGACTATCACATTAGATGCCCCAAAATGAACTCTTCTAGCAATAAGCTTTTCCTAGCAAGAGAAAGGAGTAGTTGTGTAACATGAGTGTGCAGTGTGCAGCCCAAAGCAATCAGGGAATAAATGTGACCTGTCCAGGTTAGGCATTAGGTAGGCGAACAATCTTGTCATTTTTTTTCTGAAGAAATGGCCAAGATATCTAATATAGGATTTATTTTCTGAAGCAATTGGACGGGCCCTTGGAGCTGTGATGCTGCATAATAATAAGCCATAATAAGCAGGGTCTGTAAGAGCCCAATATTATGCTTCAAACACCTTGGCAGTCCCCCTTTCTCTCCCTGTTGCTAGTGTTCTTATACATTGGATAGAATCTGTTACGCAAGCATGTCTTATCCCCACTGTCCACACTCTGATGGCCAATAGTGAAGGGAGGTGGTGCAGGCTCTATAAAGCACACAGGCAGCCATGTACGATTCAATTGCTAAATAGGTGTGGTGGTGATTGAAACGCTAAATAGGAATGGCTATTCATATGCTAATAGCACAGCCTAGGGTGGAAGGCACAAGGAGATGAGAGGAAAGAAAGGCTGTGCTGGCTAAGGCTGCATAATACTAGTAAGATCATTCTTGCGGAGCTGACAAACATGGCAGATCTATAGACCACCGTTCAGTGTGTATGATTGGTGGTCTATGGCAAAGGAATTCAGCGGGTGTGCTACTACTTTTTGCCTTGTTTCTACTTCTAGGAGCAGCTGTGTGCAGACAGAAAGAGAGAGGGCAGCCATTAGGAGGCGAGCTTCTGAATGATAGTTTATGCACTTTGTCTACAGAGTCCGTTTAATGGGAGGGGTCAATTGAATAAAATAAAAACAAACCTATTAACCATACATAAGAAAGTTTATGTACGTACAGTTTTTACTAAAAACAAATCTCAGGTACTTTATCCCCTAACAGTCCTAGTAAAAAAAAAGTCTCCCGAAAATGGAGGTGGACAAAATGGTCTAGGCACGTTTTGCCTACAAGACAGGCTTTACATTTTTGAAATATTGAAGGTTCAAAGGGGAACTGCCTTTAGAACACAGTGCAGGCAAAAAAAAGGCATCACATGGTTTGGTGGTTGACTGGACCAAGCACAGACCCAAAACCACCACCACTTGGTGGTCCAAGTACAGACCCAAAACCACCACCACTTGGTGGTCCAAGCACAGACCCAAAACCACCACCACTTGGTGAGTACTCACAGAATTATCTTTTTCCAGGGGAAGGCTAGCGGCTGACTCTAGAGTCTCCGGAGGTTTTTATACTCCAGGGCCGGCACCTCAAGTTTTGTTCTGCTTTAATATTTAGGTGCGACCACACAACCGAAGTCATTCTATTGGTAGTAACACCAAGGAGTTAGGAAAGACCTTTGGAAGGCTCCAAACAAGTCTCAACCATTGTTCATCTTTCAACAGTTTAATCAGGAAGAGCGGAGCTTTCCTAGAACGGAAAGTATTTGCACAGTACCCAACCCAAGGACAGACAGCATTACCCATCCATCCTTGCAGCAGGCGGAGCAATGCAAATCATCTCTATGTCTCTGTGGCATCCAAGGCCCTTAGAAACGCTAAGGGTGCAATGCCAAGGATTAGCTTTAAATTTACACAGCCATATACATCCAACTAGTAGTCATGTGTTTCAAGTTTAGGCGCTCATCAGCACTAGGGTGGATGTTTCTGGCTGTATGGGGGGTGAGACTTGGTGAGTACCAAAACAGAGTCGCAAGCCAGTATGTGGAGAGACCCATGTTAGCCCCGCCTGCTGCAAGGATAGATGGGTAATGCTATCTGTCCTTGTATTGGATACTGTGCAAATACTTTGGGTCTCTCCACATACTGGCTTGTGACTATTTTGTTAACAGTTTAATCAGGAAGCGTTCATCTTCTCCCAAAACTCGAAATCTTGTGTGTGCGCCTGTGGTTTATCTGTCTAATTAGCAAATTAATGCTGAACGTTTTCTCACTCACGAGAGAATGACCCCGACTGGCTGATTGTGTGCAGGAATCCAGCCTAAAGTTTTGAGAACTCTGGTAACAGATTAGCCTGTCCTGATAGAGAGCGTTCACAAGTGCAGCCTATATATGGTAAGTGTACGGTTTATTCCAAGTGTCACATCCCTCAGCGGCCTTCTGCTTTATGTCCCTCAGTGTTTATTTCTAGACAGCTCTAATGTAAATTTACCCACTAGGAAACCAGGACTTTTGTTTTATATGATGGATTGTGCTGCTGGAGATTCTGCTAAAGGAATACCTGTTTCCACTTTAAAACTAGAAAGGAGTTCAGCTTTGCATTTGGAAATTCCCAATGGATCACATTTTACAGAACAATGGAATTCCAGGGGCTCTGTCATATGGAGTTATTTTAAAAAACTGATATGGGCAAGGAGAAGGGAGCCTATAGAAATAAATGTGAAAAAGGAATAAGTAGTACTAGAAGTTTTCACTATGAGTAGTCCAGGGTTTCATTTTATTTGCTGTAATAAATGATAAAAACTGGGATTAAGTCACATACAACTGGGCAAGTTTTGACAGTGATATAGGAATAGGTTGGTACAAAAAACCTAAAACTGACACATATTTCCTAGATCCTATATCTGTAAACTGAAAACACCAACCATTGGCCAATGTCTATTGGATCCAACTGTAGTACTTATGTAAGGCTTTGGCCTGAAGCCACTCTCACTGACTACTTTTCAACATACAAGAAAAGCCAAACAACCTACACTCTACAGCACCTCTCAGGAGTACCCCAAGGTATCCTGTATAGCAGGGGTACTCAACCCCTTATTGTAAAGGTCCATTTAAAGAAAAACAGTGAGAGGTGAAGTTCACTGGGGGAGGGGCTATAGATTCTCCAGGAAAAAACTAAAAGAGGCTGCTTGCACATCACCCCAAAGCTGGCATTTTCTTTTGGCCCCACAGAATCTACAGCTCTGGTCACACTGCTTTAACCCCCCCCCCCATGTATTCTGTGCAGGCAGGGGTGGACTAGGGCCCAAAGTGTTACTGGAAATAAGGTCTGGTAACAAGGATAGATAGATAGGGCTCAGGGGAGAGGGATGAATGGGAGAGAAGCTGAAAGGAAGAGGGATGGATAGACCGACCAGGGAGGATTCAAGGAGGGATAGAGAGAGAGATGGGAGAAGGGATGGATGGGCAGAACTAAAAGGACAGGAATGAATGGGAAGATGGGGGGGGGGGGGAAGATGGCCAGAGCTGGAAGAAAGGGTAATGGATTGGCAAAGCTGGGAGGCCAGGGATTGGATGGGCAAAAGTGGGACGAGAGGAATGGTTGGGGCAGAGAGACTTGGTTGGATGGGCAGAGCTGGGAGGACAGGAATGGATGGGGCAATGCTGGGAGGAAAGGAATGAATGAGGCAGAGCTGAGGGCACAGGGATGGATGGGGCAGAGCTGAGGGGACAGGGATGGATGGGGCAGAGCTGAGGGGACAGAGGGAAAGGATTGGATGGGGCAAAGAGACTGAGAAACAAAGTTTGTGTGTACTTTGCAATGCCACTTCCTGCCCGTGCAGTACTTCATATTGTAATGAGAGGTGCCAGGAAGCATCTCTGATCATGGCGACACAGAAGCAACTGAGTGCATGGCTGTCAGGGCAGGGGTCCGGAAATCTGTTGCCGGAGTCCACATTCGGACCCTGGTCCATCAGTTGAGCATCGCTGCTGTATAAGGGACCCCTGTCCACCTAATAAATCATAGAGAAATGGGCAGTATGATCAACAGCAAGATGAGGAGGCCAACAGAGTTTGCCATCAGTACGAGCATCAGAGGGGATAAAAAGTTGTCCCAATTTTGGGGTTTACAGGAGCACGGGAGGCTCAGGAGAGGGGGTCAAGTGTAGTGGGGGATTACAGAGCAGTTTCTGTTTAAGAAAAGGAAGTAAAATACATTTTGTTTAAATGGTATCTGGAAAAAACATGATTGGAATGGCTTGACTTTTTTTTTTGGTACAGCCATCTGTCACTAGGAACAATGAGCGCCTCTCTGCAGGGAACATCCCGTGTACTGAGGCATCCGAAGATCCCAATGACTCCTTATATTGGGTGCTGGGAAAGAAAGATGAATGGCACAGGAGTGGGTGGTAGGTAAGCAGGACACTCTCGTGACCTCGGGCTCTATCTGAACCATAACCACAGACATGTGACCACAACCATATGTGGTCACATGTCTGTCCCTTAGCTCTCCTAGTGTGAGCGAGCCTGGAAAGCCACAGTTGTCATACTTGTTGGGCTTGCTTACACCGGGAGCACAGAGAAACAGGGCGGACTTACAGCCATATGTGGTGCGTGGTTCACGGTAAAAAGAAAAGGGGGGGCACACTTTGGAGGCCTGCTAAGTCATCTACAGCACGTTGTAGAAAATAAAGGTAGATGCACATGGCAGAGGCTTCAGGTGAGCTTCTTATTGCCTTACTTTTGCCATACTTTTGCCACTGCCTGGCCTGTTACTTTGAAGAGGAATTCAAGTAAAAACTTGATCTGACTACCTTTAAGCCAGTGTTCCCCAAACATCTACTGGAGGTTTTGCAGATCTCCAGATGCCCGGGTGAAGAAAATAGTGCAGCAGCAGAGATAATACAATTCTGTGAGTACTCACCTGTAGAATTGTTTTTACTATGCATGGCACGGCCTGCTTCAAAAAGTCCTTACGTATAGGGATATTCCGCCACAAGGTGCCGCAGTGTACTGCAGAAGAGTTGTGGCTCCTCCCGGTACCATATAAAAGCAGGAATAGACCTCCCCAGTGTTGACAAGCAGTTATACAAGAAGCCGGGAGATAACAAAGGTAAAAAAGGTAACAACCCAAACTAACTTGGAACAATCACCATAAAGAGGCAACCAAGAATAAAGATAACAAGGGTGGGGTGAAGCAGGCTGTGCCATGCATAGTAAAAACAATTCTACAGGTGAGTACTCACAGAAATCCTATTGTATGGCACGACATGCTTCAAGAAGTCCTTATGTATGTGACATCCAAAAGCAGTGTCCGTAAGGTAGGGTGGGATCCCCAAAAAGTAGCAGCAGACAGTTCAAACCACCACCGCCGCCTGAAGTACTTTGCGACAAAGGCAGCATCAGCCGAGGCCTTAACATCAACCTTGTAAAACTTGGAAAAGGTATGAACAGAAGTCTTAGTCGCGGCCCTACAAACTTGTTCAACAGAAGCTTGGTGCTGAAAAGCCCAAGAAGCACCAATAGCGCGAGTGGAATGAGCAGTAACCCGGAAAGGAGGAACCTTCCCTTTAGCAGAATAGGCCTGGCGAATCCACTTGCTGATAGTAGATTTAGCCGGAGGCAAACCCTTCCTAGGTCCCGCAGGAAGAACAAAAAGAGCATCAGATTTCCTGAAAGACTCAGTAGCAGCCAAATAAAACTTCAGAGGCCTGACAACATCCAGAGAATGAAGGGTCCGTTCCTTGGAATTAGCAGGGTTAGGGCACAAGGAAGGTAAGACAATGTCCTGATTGAGATGAAAAGCAGACACAACCTTGGGCAAGAAATCCAGCTCAAGCCTAAACACCACCTGATGCCGCTCAAAATAAGGAGGTTTAATGGAAAGTGCTGCCAGCTCAGAAACTCGCCTGACCGAAGTAATAGCCACCAAAAAGGCAACCTTAAGAGTCAGTATAGGCAACGCAGCCCCACGGATAGGCTCAAAGGGAGGACCCTGCAGAGCAGACAACACCAGATTTAAGTCCCAAACCGGCAGCATGGGTTTACGTGGCAGAGGCACATGAGTACCTCCCTGGAAGAAAGTCGGTGATTGGCAAAGGTTCTTTGGAAAAAAAATAGCCAGAGCCAACACCTGTCCCTTGAGTGTACTAAGTTGAAGGCCCGAATCCGAAACCATGTTGTAAAAACTCCAGAATCCTGGGGATAGAAAACACCCGACAAGGAAAAGACTTGGACTCACACCAGGCAATGTAAGCATGCCAGACCCTGTAGTAGATAAAGGACGAGGACTTCTTCCGAGCCCGAATCATGGTATCAACAACAGAGGCCAGCAACCCCTTGTCCATCAAGATGGAGGTTTCAGCAGCCAAGCCGTTAAAGCCAGTGTTTGTAAATTAGGATGGCACAGCTGTCCCTGAGTTAGAAGATCTGGATCCCTGGGCAAGACGTACCGATCTACTGCCAACTGTACGACGTTCGCGAACCACACCCTCCGTGGCCAACAGGGGGCCACCAGAATGGTTGGTACCCCCTCCTGGGCTTTCTTGCGCAGCACCCTGCCCAGCAGAGGAAAAGGAGGGAACGCATAAAGGAGCCGAAACTCTGTCCAAGGAATCGCAAGCGCGTCCGTGGCAAAGGCCAGAGGATTCTGTGACAAACCTTGGAAGCTTGTGACTGTGGCGGGACGCAAACAGGTCCACGTCCGGCCGACCGCATCGGAGACACAGGAATCGAAAAACCTTGTTGCTGAGGGACCATTCCCCCAGCCGAGACATCCCCCTGCTCAGGGAGTCTGCCTCCTGGTTCTCCACCCCTGGAATATAGATCGCGGAGATGCACGGCACATTCTCCTCCTCCCAAGACAGTATCAGGGACACTTCCTTGAGGGCTAGCTTGCTCCGAGTCCCTCCCTGATTGATGTAGGCAACCGTCGTCTGATCAAGTGTCCGAGCGGATCTGAACAGCCCAACCCCGGAGGTGTGTGGTCAGCTGAGGAAGAACCAACCTGATCGCCCTCAGTTCCAGGACATTGATGGGTGCATGGGCCTCCTGGGGGCCCCACTGACCCTGGAACTTCAGAGACTTCCAAAAGCCCCCCCCAACCGGTCAGACTGGCATCTGTGCTGACAGTCTCCCAGCACGGAGGCAGAAAGGTCCTGCCCACTAGAAGGTTTCCTGAGTCCAGCCACCACGAGAGGGACTGTCTGGCCAGGGGGGAAAAAGGCCAATCCCTGATCCAGGGACACAGGATCCCGATCCCAAACTGACAAGAGGCGCAACTAAAGAGGCCTCATGTGAAACTGAGCAAAGGGAACCACCTCGAAGCAGGACACCATCAGGCCCACTAACTGCATCCCCTGCCGGATGGAGGGATGGGGACACAAGAGCAGGGCCTCAGAGACCCGTCCTTTTTGGGGACCGTAAAAAGATTGGAGTAGTACCCCTGACCCTGTTCTTGGTAAGGCACCAAACGACTCCAGACTCTAACAGGCATTGAACTGCAAGGCGCAAACCCCGAGCTGACAGAGGGTTTGAGACATCCGGGATCTGAGGAATCTTGGGGGCGGCCAGGCTGCAAACTCTATCCTGTAACCGGAGGACACCACCTCCTGAATCCAGGAATCCACCTCCTGAATCCACCACGCGAAGCCTTCAGACATGAACAAAGAGCCAAAGCCGTCCCCCCACCCGGATGTGTGAGGGCGCCTCCTCATGCCTGAGGGGCCTTGGGAAGGGGTTTGGGCATGGACCCCCAAGAGAGACCGGGGCGGCCACGGGACCTGTCACGGCCCCAAGAATCTCTGCGGCAACCCAAGAAGAGGGAGCCACGACCTCCTCTAGAGGCACGAAAGGAGGTGGAGGAAAAGGAAGGCCCCCCGAAAGGGCCGAGACTGCTTCCTACGCTGAGGTAGCCTACCATCCTTGGCTAGGACATCCAGCTGCTCGCCAAAGAGCCGCAACCGCTGCGCATAACCACCAAGAAAGCCGAGGCCCTACCACCCAGCCGGACGGCATCATCCATGGCAGTAAGCACAAAGGCAACAAAATCAGAGCAAAGCAAGAGGGCCCTATAATTCTCCCTCCTCCTACCAGCCATAGCGCCATCAGCGAGACGTTTGAGCTTCTTCTTAAGAGCAATGGCTGTGATGGCAGCAGCACAGACCAGACACAGCCCTGCCCCCACAAAAGTAAAGGCATGGAAGGCCAGCTGATCCATACGCCGGTCCGTGCTGTCACGCAGTGTAGTAGTGTCAGGGGAAGGCATGACCGAGGTGTTGGACAGCCCTAGGACGGGAGCGTCCACCTCAGGAGGGCACGACCATCGCTTGACCAGGTCAGCAGAAAAAGGATACCTCCTATCCAAACCCTTGGGCACCGTGGGCAACCTATTAGGACACTCCCACTCCTTGAGGACCATATTAGAGAAATGGCCCTGCTCAGGAAACTCCAGGCGCTGCTTATCAGGACGGAAGAGCCACCTTAGGGGGGGCGATGTGCAGGGTATCAAAAATGTCAGACAACAGTCTATCAGTGTCATCAGGTAGCCATGAGTCCTCCTCGGAAGCAGACCCAGGGTCACTGTCGTACCCCTCCTGCTGGTCCCCAGAGGAGTCACAGTCCTGAAAAAGCTCTCCCTCCTCTAGTGAGTCACGGCCACCAAAAGCATCAAGTCCCTCATCAGCAAAAATGGAGGGCGTGGGATCAAGGTGCCGCTTCTTGCCAGAGGCCTTACCCATCACAGGCCTGGCAAGCTGCCTTTCAATGCTGGCCACGCATAGTGCCAGATCAGATTGTGACCCCCTGCTAGTATCCCCTACACTAAGGGCTAAATGCAGGCGCGGGGGAGTAGGAGATGCCGGAGGGAGCGCAGAACTGGTTAGAGAGACGCTCCACCCAACCTGGTCCGCAATAAAACTTTTGGCGCACGGCACGCAAACCGCGCCACCACCAAAGGTGATGCCCCGCACATGACACACAGCCGGGATTGCCCTGAAGGACCCCCAAGCACGCTATCCCCAGAAGCCTCCATATGGTGATTAACACAGGCGCAATAGGCCAGCACAGGGTAAGGGCTAATAAAGGCCACCCGGGATGCCCCCCAAGGAGATAGTGAAAATCCTGCGTGTTGGTCCACTTTAAAACTATTTTAAAATAACAATTTTAATACTACAATTTCTACTTCTAAAAATAAGAATACAATTCCCCTAGCCCACAGGAGGTCAAATGGCAGAAGCACGCTGTCCTAACACCCAGCTTCCATCCCCTGTACTTCCCAGATATGGAATACAAGTAACCCAAGATACAGTTGGAGAGGGTGTCACCTGCCTAACTCCATTTAACAATGCCCAATGATGGGCACATGCATCTCCCAGCCTTAGCAGTGTTAGATATATATATATATATATATATATATATATATATTTGAACTTGAATCTGTGTAATAGCTGCACGCTGGACCAAATCAAAGATGCAACTACAGACATTCCGGGTGTTAAAATTAAACTTAAATGAAGAAGGTCTTTGTGAATATCCCTGTCCATAGTAACAATTACTGGGAAGTTAAACTGCATTTGGTCTTTGGAAACCATAACGAAAGTTACTATAGCTGCAAAAAAAAAAAAAGTGAAAGTGTCCACAGCAAACATATGATGAGCTTCACCATCACTTTCTTCTCCCGCGTAGGAGTGGCGCACTTTATGGCAGGTACATCTATGACCTCAGTAGCTCCAGGCAGCTTTGTAGAGGTCCTGGCTCTTCAGACATTCCATTTCGGAACAGTAAGAAAATGAACTCCATGTGTCCCCGCCATCACTTTCATCACATCTGATCAATGACCCTTTGATTACTTCAAAAGGTCACTTGCCTGGTTTTACAGATTTATAAAGCATCGGCCTGGAATTCTCCAACACACAGGACTTTCCATTCAGGTCCATTTTCTACCAAATCAAAATTCGGGAGGAAAATGGAAAGAAAAGCCCTCAGATTTTCCCGCAATGTTTCCTTGTGATGCAACTACACAAACCGTCAAAATATTAACCAATAAGCAAGATCTAAAATACTAAACACAGGCAGGCACTAGTACTGGAATAAAACAGGGGATTGAATCCTTTAGAAGTTAACCATTAAATCCCAACTCTATCTTTGCAAACTGACTATTAAATGCGGGGGGGGGGGGGGGGGGGGAGGATTACCCTAGCACCACCAATTATTTATTGTATTTTTCACCCAATAAGATGCACCCAGGATCTGGAGAAGAAAAATAAGAAAAAAAACTTTCCTAAATTACCCCCTCCCAATCACCTCAATAGAGAAAGTGTGCAGAATCACCCTTTAAATCAACGGATTACAGACACCATATTACAAGGCATGTGCGGAAATCCCCCCATCAAAGGGGTTTAAGAGGACGTAGTGCAATGGAGGAGTGGCAAGTGTACGCTCAGGCGATCAGCACGCTCGCTTTCTCTCGGCTCCACTGACATCTAAGCAGCCAAGTGGCACGAGTGCATGACCGTCTGCATCCCACGCTCACCTTCTAGCTGTTGCAGGCTCCACACCACCCATTCAGAAAGGCTGGACGTGGGAAGAAGTGAGCGGGCATGCTACAACAGCAGAGAGACACGCCGAGGGCTCTGGGAGAAGGGGAGTGTTTCCACTCCCAAGGAGTGGAACTTGGACGGCCCTGGAGTCTTTCAAACTGCAGGGCCCCCAAAGTTCCTCTTTAATTAAAGCAATTTAAAATAATAATAATAATTTTAATACTACTATTTCGACTCCTAAAAAAAAGAATACCGTCACCAATGCATTCGCTCGTTCTCATAACAAAAACACTTTTTGCGGGCGACTCCCGTTTCCACACTCCAACCATCAAGCGATAAACGAGAAATTTTGGTCAGCCAGAACGATATGATGGCCAACCGATAAACCAATTCTCATTCATTGCAGCGATTTCCGTTTCCATGAAACGATTATCGTTAAATTTGTATAGCGAGCGACCATACAAATCTTCTGCGATTCAGTGACTGTTCAGATACCAAGGATATGTTGGTCACCAATGCAATCGCTCGTTCTCATAACGGTGGATTGTGGAAACGGGCAACTCCCCCACAATCCAACCATCAAGCGATAAACGAGATTTTTTTTGGTCAGCCGGAACGATACAATGGCCGACTGATTAACCAATTCATTGCATCGATTTTTTACTCGATAATTGCTCTGTCTAAACAGGCCAGAAGTGCTTTACTCAAGGCCAGATAAGAGTCACAGGAATATAAGATACTTGGAAACAGTGTGCTGAAGTAAATCACAGTGACGGGACACAATCCTAACACAAATGTATATTTTAGAGTCCAAAAAAAAAGGAAAAATAATACCTAACACAATACCCCCCCCCCAAACTGCGGCCCGAGTGCAGTGATTAGGGCAGCCCACCACTCCAGGCTTCTGTACACTCATCAATGGGTTTGTCTCACTACACGGATGGGTAAATTGCAAAGGAAAAATTAATGTGTATGCAAGCATACAATGGCCATATATGCCCCAAAAATCCCTTCCCTATAGGTGACTTTATGGATAGAATTAGTGACAGACAATCATTGCAGTTGCTGGACTAATGGCAGGCATAGAAATGCCCTCCATGCCTCCAAGAACATTCCTGCAGGCAGCCCTGAGACAAGGGCATGAGCTGTTCAATGTCTGGCATTGCACTCCAGGAGCTGGCACTGCACAGATACAGCGTTGCTCATTTATAGTTCCAGGAACAGACATCTGTAACGCAGCAGCTGCACGAGGCTGCCCCAGAGCTGAAGGGATGGATCTGCTCGGGTCAGGCATATCCCAATGTCCCTACATTTTTTCAAGAAAAAAAAAGTCTTATTAACACCCAAACAGGGCAACGTAGACTTTGATGTCATTAAACCTTTTAACAAAAGGTCAATGTGTTCACAGCAATGGATCCCCAAGAGGCCTGGCTGACCTTACGCACTTCTACCCACCAAATACAAAACATCTTACTGTGATCATTGCCAAATGTCTAAGGGGGAGCTACACTCAAACAGATGCTGGAAAAACGAGTCTTGTTATGTCCACTATACTGTAGACTTGATATTTTTTATTTTATTAGTTTTTTTTTAGGCGTTAAGGTTTTTTTTCCCATTAAATTCGATTTCCACTACAATGGCGTAACACAATGAACATTATCAAATCTCTCAAGTCTTTGGAGTACCAAAACAAAAAAAGGTATATTTAAAAAAAAAATAAAAAATAAAAAAAAGGAAGAAGAAGGAGGGTAGATATGCTCAGCCTGTTCAGGACTTTCTATCCCTAAGAAGCTTTTATGAGAAGTGTGTGATGCAAGTGTGGAATGGCGGGCAGTGGTGCCATTCTGCGAATCAGAGTGTTTGGATAGTGCTCAACTAAGAATGTAGCTGCACCACTTAAAACTTAAAAACAACAGCACAAGTCTGTTAAGATCATAGAGCTCAATATAGATATAAGTGTGCGTTATTATTTTATGTCTTGATTAGTAGCGCAAACACTTTTTTCAACTGTTTCAATAGGGTTGATTCATAGTCGGTGCGCAAAAAGGCTCAGACGGAGCGCAAAGCGTTCCACATGTGTCTAGGCGCATGTTTCATGGCTGTGTGCGCACGCCCGAAGCATGTATGAATCGCACCAAATGGCAAGCGGACAGGAGAAGTGCACATAGTGTCTCCTTGCACCTTCTGTGAGGAAAATCTGTTTTTGGAATTTGGCTGGCTAGGCGCTTAAAGCAGAACTTTAGTTAAAATTTAAACCCCCGCCCTGCCATCCTACCCTGGCGCTGAGGTAGGATGGGGGGGTGTTACAAAGAAAAAA